>CM053770.1:81769047-81790623 GCA_028658325.1 Potorous gilbertii | reverse complement strand
CCATTTATTTTAGTGCAACTACATAGCATGACTATAGTGAAAATGTGCTCAATAGGAAAGTATATGTAGAACCTATACAGAATTGTATACTGTCATGGGGAGGGAGGGGGGTAGTGGGGGGAAGTTGTGGGCGGGATAAAATCTTAATTTTAAGGAAGTGATTGTAGAACATTTAAAAATAAATAAATAAATAATTTTTTTTTAAAAAAGAGAAAAAAAAAAGAGAGATGACACAGATCATGTTTAAGACCTTCAACACCCCAGTCATGTATGTTACTGTTCAGGCTGTGTTGTCTCTGCATGCCTCTGGTTGTACCACTGGTATTGTTACGAACTCTGATGATGGTGTCACCCACACTGTGCCCATCTATGAGGATTATGCCCTTCCCCATGCCATCCTTCATCTGGATTTGACCGGCTGTGACCTGGCAGACTACCTCATGAAGATACTGACAGAGAGGATACAGCTTCACTACCACAGCTGAAAGGAAAATTGTTCATGATATCAAGGAGAAGCTGCACTACATTGTCCTGGATTTCAAGCAAGAGGTGGCCACTGCTGCTTCCTCCTCTTCACTGGAGAAGAGCTATGAATGGCCAGGTGATCACCACTGGCAATGAAAGATTCAGGTGTCCAGAGGCCCTCTTTCAGTCATCCTTCCTGGGTATGCAGTCCTGTGGCATTCATGAGACCACTTTCAATTCTATCATGAAATATGATGTTGCTATCTGAAAGGATCTATATGCTAACACAGTATCACCTGGTGGTACTACCATGTACCCTGGTACTGCTGACAGAATACAGAAAGAAATCACAGCCCTGGCACCTAGCACAATGAAAATTAAGATCATTGCTCCCCTTGAACGTAAGCATTCTGCCTGGATTGGTGATTCTATTCTGGCATCTCTGTCCACCTTTCAGCAGATGTGGATCAGTAAGCAGGAATATGATGAATCTGGCCCATCCATTGTCCATCGCAAATGCTTCTAAATAGACTGCTAGCAGATGAGCAGCATTTTCTGCATGAGTATTCACAAAGTAAAAATTTGCTCTGGCAAATATACACCTCATGTTAGCCTCATGAAACTGGAATA
Source organism: Potorous gilbertii (assembly GCA_028658325.1). Classification (NCBI taxonomy): domain Eukaryota; kingdom Metazoa; phylum Chordata; class Mammalia; order Diprotodontia; family Potoroidae; genus Potorous; species Potorous gilbertii. The sequence goes on along the minus strand of CM053770.1, from coordinate 81,789,528 downwards.
AGTCTTCTTTGAAAAGAAACTTGTCCTTGGGGAAGTTTGCATCTGATATTAGAAAAATATCAGCAATTTTTAGATTGTTGAACTGTTACTGATTTGGCCTCGTATTGAAGTTTACAGTTGTTCCATTGGTGTACATTTTAGCATACCTTGTACATACCTTTGATCTGAACCCTAATACAGGTCACTTCGTTTTGACAGGTAAGTCTAATAGTTAAGTTCAGTAGAGAATTGACCTGATAATATGGCAATCTAGTAGGTGACTGGTTGACACTTGTCAGTTGTACAGGTTAGTTCTATAAAGCATCAGATCTGTATAGGGTACCTAAAAGTCAGATTTCCAGCATCTAAAAGAGCTGACTTGCAGAATTTCTCTCCTAAGGCTGACAAGAGTTTATTAAATGTGTGTTGCATTTTGCCACCATCCTAGCAGGAATACATATTGAATCCAAGCCTTAGGAACCAGTTTTTTTTTTCTTAACCCACTGTTTTCCCCCAGTGTCATGGGGCTAAATTACTCAACCTTGAGTTGCAAAAACATTTGCATTTACAACCTGCAAATTTGTGCATTTAGTTAATTTATGCAAGATTTTTGTACTTTGCCTTAATGTTGTCACATTTCAGTAGAATACCAAAATTTGTAAATCATCCCAAGAGTTGAGAATTGTAATGCCCAACACGTCATTGTGTAAGGAAAAATAAAAGTGCTGCAAGTAAACTGAAAAAAAAAAATAGATTATTTTCCATTACAGTTGCACTAAAGGACTCTACTTCATCTCCACATGAGAATTTCTGTATCCTTCTCTGGACTTGGAGCTTAGACCTCTAGTACTAGACAGAGTTGCCTTGTCTGCCAAATACTTCTGAAAAATGAGTGAAAAACAGTCATATTGGGAACAGCATTTGCCTTGCACCACTGTTGTTGCATTTACTTTGCTTTTCTTGCAGTGGCCCTGCTGGAGTCCATGCTCCAGAAGCTTCTGACCTCCAACATGAAGCCTCTTCCTCCTCCATTTCCATTTCAATACTTTCTTCCTTTCTACTGTCCTATCTCCCTTTTCCTTGGAGGCACCTCTAAGTGTGTTGTATACTGGGCAACAACTCCAGTGTTTTGTGGTGGACTGGTACTTTAAAGGGTCATGCAGGCAATGCGGCAGCCTTTCTACCAAAAGTTTAAAAAAGACTATTAGTCAAATGCTAATTGGCATCAGAAACTGAATTGCATTAATTTCTACTCCACCACAACCCCTAATCCCTATAGAAATAAATAAATGGCAAAAACAATGTATCTCAGATTATTTTCAAAAAAGAGGGATGTACTTGGATAGGAATTTTGAAAAGTATTTTTTTAGTTTTATGGCATGAATTCGACTAGTAGACCAACTATACCAAAAGAGAGTAATTTTTTAAGCTGATTTTTCAGTAGCAATCATAAACAATTTCATCTTGTCACAATATTTGACAGAAAGTCTAAAAAACATTTCAGGAGCTGAACACAAGTTGGAAGGCTTCAGGAGTGAATATAGAGCTCAAATTGAAAACAAATGGAGACAATATTTAAAATACCTTTTTCTTATATAGATAGGCTAGACAAATTGAGCATAAAACTATCAAGAAGAAAGCTATGAATGAATATTTTAAGAAACTTTATTGCCAACCTGAAATAAAAAGCTTAATAGAAAATACATGTTCAAAACAGCTAATACCTATATTATGAACAAAATAGGATATATGGCAGAAGGTACTACAGAAGGACCCATGAAAGGACTACTCCTAGGGATAGGCATCAAATGCCACCCAAGCAGAAGTGAATTAGGAGCCCTATTTAAGATGTGTGGAAAGATTCTGGGTGGTATATGTGGTAGAAAATATGAATGACCTATCACTCAGTTAGAAACAGAAAAAAAAAGAAACTTTTAGCATAATCTAGAAAATAAAAGTATATCAGAAATCCTAGATTCCCTTAGTTAGTAATTAAAAGCAAAAGTTAAAAGGCCAAAATCTATGGAGTCAAAGCAACCTGAAGAACAAAATATTTCAAACAACACAAAAAACCTTTAATAAAAAGGTTTGCAAAGCAAAGAAATAAGGAAAGAAGGATAAAAAAATTTCTGTACATATATACAATTGAAGCCCAGCACAATGAAAATGCAAGGTAGACCAAAGAAAAACCAGAAAGCTTACACTTTGTTAAAATAATGAATGATGGAATAGGTGAGTCAAAGGAGGTGATTCAAACTTTACCTCTTTGCACAACTAAGGATTCAGAATAATGGAATTAAACGCTTCACAGTAGCAGATGAATTAAAAGCAAATCAATTTGTTACCTTCCCCTCAGAAATAAGTCTGAGCTCAACTTTCTAAACAGCAGGTACATATAGCACATACCAAAAGATGAAAACACCAGTGACCTCTCCAAATATTGTCTAATGATGATTTTATATACTCAACATAAAGCATTCGCAGATTATTTTACTTTAAAATTCTATGCACTTTTTTAAAATGGTGTCTGAGGAGTAAAGATAGTATGCCAAAAAGTCTCAGGGGTACAGACAGAAATTTATTATTGAATCAGTAATATTGCAACAAACTGCCCTAGAACAAACTAACCATCACAGTGGCTTTATTGATCATTTCTAAAACCTTTTACTTAGTTCTGCACATATTAGCTTTCTTAAGTTCTTTTCCACCCCTACCCCCATCTTTGTCTTTCTCTTTTCCCTTTCTCTGTCTCCGTTCTCTCCTTCATTCCCTTCCTCCTTCTTTCTCTGTTTCTGTTTCTCTATCTCTCCCTTCTCTCTCTTTCCATATTATAATATGGTATAATAAATAATATATGATATACCTGTTATACTATGATATATATTATATGTACATATGTTAACATATTATAATAGCCCCATCAGGAGAATCTTTTTTATGTCTATACTGAAAACTGTTCTTTAAAATATACTACTGACAATGATATCAAGAACAATTAATATAAAACATGACATTTTTAGGGAGACAATTTGACCTCCATGGTCCTTCTTAGTTTTAAATATGTGATTAGCCTCTTAAGTAGAACTAAGTATATCTCCCAAAGTAAGGAAGGAATTGAACCAGAATATCTTAATTGCTTGACATACATAAATAAAATCAAACAATATGACTCCATTTAAACTATGTTAATTAACTTATCTCAGAAGATCTTCAAATGATATAAAATACAATTTAAATTCAAGAAATACAAAATTCTTAATGTATGCCAAGGACAGATAGAGGTTGAAGTCTTTGAACTTGAATCCAGACTTCAAATTAGAAAAAACAATGGAGACAATATTTAAAATACCTTTTTCTTAACACAGACTGGACTCATTAAATATAAAACTATCAAGAAGAAATCTATGAATGAATATATGAAGAGACTTTATTGCTATCCTGAAATCAAAATCTCAATGGAAAGTACATGTTTAAAACAACAAATACTTCTGCAATCCTGGTCTTAATGTACACTTTTGGAAGTATAAAACAAAGCATAAAAGACTTGGAAAATATTCTAACAAAAATCCATACAATATTAATGAAAAACCTCAAGGGAGCAATAGAAAATTTAACTCTTACTGATCAAAAAGGAGAAAGGGAATTTATAGATATTTATAGATTATAGTCAAAAACCTGTACACACTTTTGAAATAAGCTATTGAATATTGCTACTCCAAGCAATAGCAAAGGCTAACAACAGGTAAACACCATTAGATAAAATAAATGAAGTCAGCATATCTAGAAGAGGTTTCTGAAGTGGGAAAGATTCAAGAGAAGAATCAAGAGTGGAATCAAAAGCTCCTCTGTGGGTGATGTCCTCATGAACTTAGTCAATGGCTGTTGACAAATAAATATTGAACAAATGACTAAGAATGTGGCTTTGTTTCTGGAAATAGGGCTTCATGATTAAATGCCATGGAAGGAGTATCCTTAGGGGAATCCATACGACTGAGGGAGATGACGTAAGGAAAAAAATAGAAGCTGTGCAAGTCATCACTGTAGCCTATAAAAATTGAGTACCTACCAAATACCTAGCATAACATAATGCAACAGCTAGAATTATACATCAGAAGCTAGCTATTTCTCATGTACTTACAGGTGAGAAATTCCCTTACAGGCATCAAAACATCCTTGAGAACTCAACCACTAAATTCTGAGAGAAAGAGACAGAGAGAGAGAGAGCAAGCTAGCAGTCCATCAGTCTTCCCTCTACTGGCATTGTACCTAAGATTCCTTTCTGTGAGCCTACATAAGATGAGTTTATAACCTAATTTTTATTCAAGTATAAAAAGCAGTTATTAAATCTACCTGTGCAATAGTCTGCAGAACATTAAATAAAACAGAATAGCATAAGCATAGTTATTTGTACCAAAGCTCTTTCTATCAGAACATTTCTATCTTCTATCAAGGAAAATGAAAAGAATGAGATAATAACAAAGATATTAATAAAGTGCTTCAAACTTTACAAAGCACTTCACATACATCACCTACTTTGAATCTCACAGAAGGCAGGCACTACAGGTATTACTGTCCCCATTCTGCAGAATTAAAAACTGAGGCCCATAGAGGTGAAGTGATTTATTCAAGATCATGTCACTTGTGTCGGTCATGGAGGGAATGACGCTGAAGATAGGAGGGGAAAAGGGAAGAATAAATATTTATATACTATTGACCGTGTGTCAGGCACTGTGCTAAGTACTTTTTAAAAATGTTATCTTATGTAACTCTTACAACAACTCTGCCAGGCAGGTGCTGTTATTCTCCACATTTTATAGTTGAGGAAGCAAAAAAAAAAAAAGCTAAATCATTTGCTCCAGGTCACATGGCTAGTAAGTGTCTGAGACTAGATTTGAACTTGGTGATCTATTCACTTTGCCAACATTTGTCTCTGCAGGGAGGGGTTTGTGTAAAGCATATTATACAGGTAAACTGGGTCTACAAGATAATCAGTGCTTATCACATATCTTCTATTGCTACATTGCTTGTAATGCTCTATTTAATATGTCTACTGAGATTTCCCCATTTTCTGCCCAATTTAGTGATTGGACATTGGAATTCAGTCTGCTGAAGTGCAAAGGTGTGTCAGCAAATAGGTAAACTGTAGTGTTTGAAAATAAATAGCTAATGTTTATACAGGGCTTTGAGGTTTAAACAACTGTATGTTACTGTAGCTTCCAGAGCTATAACCACGCACTACCTGGATGGCCTTTTTGAGGTGTCTAGCCTTGAATTCCAACTGATAGAAATCAGGTTTATCTCCAGTAACAGAGACAAGCTAGAATCCAGTCTTGCTATGTAGGTAAAAAACAAACAAACAAAAAAATATTATACACAGACAGAGACATAGACAAACAAAACGATAGAGAGAGAGAGGGAAAGGGGGAGGAGGGAGAAAAGAAGAGAAGAGAGTAGAACAGAGGACAGGATGGGAGAGAAGAGAGGAGAGGAAAGGAGAAGACAGGAAAAGAGTGTAAAGCGAGAAAGAGAGGGAGAGAGGGAGAGAGAGAGAGAGAGAGAGAGAGAGAGAGAGAGAGAGAGAGAGAGAGAGAGATAGTAAGTGTAAGTTTGAGAGAGTACTTATTTTGTAATGCTACAAAAGAAATATCTTTTCTCCAAATAGCTCATGCTTTTGTTTTACTATACTGTAATAATATCTGTATTGATAATGTCCCAGTATTACAGAATATATACTTGTTTTACTGTAGTCTTTTTATGCAGAGTTTCCCAGAACTGTCTAACCATTATGTTTGTTATTTTCATGCCTGCCTCTAGAGATCTACCTATCTGAACATCTGTATCTATATATGTGGTCCAGACCTAGGACTTCATTAGTACGGGGAGCTCCCAAAGTGGAAATTCCTTCCACCAATACAGATTAGTAACTTTCCAAATATTCTCTTATTTTTCCTCACAAGAACTCTAGAAGATAGGTGCCTTTATTATCACTTTATAGATGAGGAAACTGAGACAGAGAGAAATTAAGAGACTTGACCGGTTAATAAGTGTCTGAGGCCAGATTTAAGATGAATCTTTCTGACTCCAGGTCCAACATTCTATGCACTACGCCACCTAGCTGACTCGTTAGTATTAGGGAGTTACCAGGGGCACTGAGACATCATGTGACATGGTCATCCACCTAATAAATGTCAGAGGAAGAACTTGAACCCAGTTCAGATTCGAAAGTCAGTCTTCTGTCCGTAGTATCACACTGTCTGTCATAATTTTATTTTTTATTTTTATGTCTACATATATATTATAGTACACATGCATATATATGTATATATTTTCATATATACATATTTAGGGACTTGAATTAATCAGTTTAATCAATATTTAGCACCTGCTATGGGCCAAGCAGTGTGCTAGACTCTGGGGATAGAAGGCAACAAAAAAAAAATAAGCCATCCCTTGTCCTCAAAAAGCTTACATTCCAGCAGATTTAAACATGAATTCATTTGTTTCTTCAAAGCATAAACCTAAGTAAGTGCTAATGAACCAAAACACCACACAAGATAAATAAACAAAATACCAAATCAGCTTTTTCAAAACCCTTTGTTTCAGGAGTAATGAAGTAGACAGTCTGCTCACATTACTGGTTCCCAGGCTCCCTCAGAACAAGAGGGACAAAATACAGGAAAATCCAGAAGAGAATTTTCCTCACCTTCCCTTTATGGGTCATTGTGTTTCGCTGTTGGCAGAATATTAAGGATTGAAACTTTGACAGCATCCTCTTCCCTGGAGTCCTGGACTCTTGAGTCTAAGGGAATGACCCTTCTCTTAATGAAATTGTGGCTATCTCTGTCCTGTCAAGGCTGTTCAGACTAGAAGACACAAGGTTAATTTTTTATCTAGATATCTCATACCCTTACTCTATTCCAAAATCAACAGTCTTGAGGTTGGGACCTGTCACAGATTGTTTACTGGAAAGAATCTGTATCCTCCCCTAGCCGGATGTTCCTCCTATGACCAAGGCAGCCAAAGGCATCATCCTCAAATATGACAGGATGATGAATTAAATAGACAGGTAAATGCCAAGTCATAAAACCCACTTGAACTGAGGACATGAAGAAACAGATGTATTAAAACATACGTAGAAGGAAGGAATAAGCATTTATTAACCACCAACTATATGCCAGATACCATGTTGAGTGCTTTATTTCATTTGACAAAATGAAACAAAGAGGAACACAGACATATAAATAATGAAAGACACTGGCACATGGGGACAGTGCAACTACACAGACATACTCCCAGCTATGATCATGGGTACACTCTTAGTATATTAGATTACGCCTAAATCAAATAGCAATCAACAGGTGTTTATTTTAAAGGCCTATGTGTCAGTCATTCTGCCAGGTTTTAGGGGTACAAACAAAATTTCTCTGCCCTCAACATAGTACCTGTATTCTTACAGGGTAAATAATATACATGCATATCAATAAATACAAAATATATAAAATGCAAATGCAGAAAAGTATACAAACATATTCTCACCTTTTCTCTCCTTGCTTCCCTGATCTCGCAGCACCTTGGTAAACACATACACGTATATGTGTATGTATAGATTTATATCTATATGTGGATATATGTGACTATATATGCAGATGTATTTCCCAGATTCACTTCACCCTCTGTAGGTAGTATAGTAGAATAAACACTGGATTTGAAGTCAAAGACACCTGGGTTCAAATCCCAGTCCTGACACTTGCTACCTATGCAACTTGCTACCTATGCAAATCACTTAACCTCTCTGGGCCTCATTGCCTAATATAGAAAATGAAAGGCTTAGACTCAATGGCCTATGAATCCCTTTCCAGCTCTAAATTTAAGATCCAATTACTTTCTTACGGAAAGATTGAATGGATAGGAGGAAGGACTCAGGAATACAAATGGATATCAGCCACCACTATCCCTAGACTTGGCTCTTTGTTCATTGGACCAGGTTTGGAGGCTCATGTCCAGTGTTCCATGTCACCTTTAACTTTCCTGTCTATCACTTCTGGGGCAATATTCTCTCCTTGAGAGAATTGAGTCTGCCTCTTCCTTCTTCTCTTTGCTTCTATGAAGTTTCTCTTAGGCATATGTCTAGAACCTGTCGTGTTCAGGGGTCCCTGAGTACTTTTACCTACAAATAAGGTGTTTGAATCTCCTCTGGGATCTTAGCTGTCTCTGTACTTACTCTTTGAGTAGTGGAGATTATCCTCATTCTCCACTGATGCAGTTAGAAATAACCTTTGGATATGCCTGTAGAGCCAAGGTATGAAATTCTATGACACAAAGTTACCTCTTTTCTCCATCGGTGATTGTGGAGATCACAGGTTAATGAAAATAAGTCATTGATTCTTGTTTTGCTTTTGCTCCCCTCCTTGTGTTGCCTTGCTTTTCCAAAGTTCATTATATCTATTCCCCGAGCCTCATAATAAATGGTAGGACATATTCTCAATCTCCAAGTTTTAGTTCGTTTCCTGCAATATCTCTTCCAAGTTGCCTAGAAGCTAAGGAAAAGAAACAATAATGAGAGAAACGCTCCCAGATCTGATAATGACAATTGGCATGGCAATGTGGAGAACTAAAATCAGGTCCAGATCAAAATGACTCCACTATGAGAGTTTGGATGGTTGACTATGAGAGTTTGGATGCCAAAGGCTTAAGGCACTAATAATACATAAAAAGAACAACAAAAATAGCTAGCATTTCTATAGCTCCTACTGTATGCTAGGCACTGTATCCAGTGCTTTACATATATTATCTCATTGGATCCTTACAACAACCCTGGAAGGCAGGTGCTATTACCATCCCCTTTCACAGATGAGGAAGATAGTAAGTTACTTGTCCAAGGCAATTAGTGTCTGAGACTGAATTTGAACTCAGACCTACTGAATCCAGGCCCAGCGCCATCTGGCTGCATCATAATAGACCAAGCCAATTGCTGTCCTAGTGCTGAGATGGATAGACATCTAGGACTGAGAGATTTTGTTTTGTTTTGCTTTGTTTTCTGTATTATCTCCATGTTCACAAGTCTACCTTCTCCTCACAAAGGCTACTGTCTACATACTCCTCTGGTACCTTCCCTGCTACCTATAAAGAAGTCTTTAAAAACCCTTATTAGAACCAATCCCTAATTAATATGATCCTCTATATCTCTTTTTCTGAGCTAAACTCCTTTTAAAAAGAGTATCTACTTGGTGCTTTCATTTGTTCTCTTCTGTTTCTCCTTAACACCCTGCAATCTGCCTTCAGACCTTATCACTCAACTCCTCATCTCTATTTATTGGAGTCTAAATGTCCTTCAAGACTCAGATGAAGATCCAACTCTCATATGAAGCTTTTTCTGACATCCCCAGCTTCTGGTGATCTCCTTCCTAGGACCACTTTGTATGTACTTTTAAATGATGCTGTCTGAAGTTGAAATAATAAAGAACTGAATTCTATAAGCAAGGGTTAGGTGTTCTCATCTTTTCCATGGAGGATTTGGGACAGGAGAAGTTGGAGAGAAAAGGAAGCGGAGGATCAGAAATATAGAACTTAATGAAATCTTAGGAGTTCACTGAGTAACAGAGGGGGAGAAGTATATTCAAAAATTTAGGTGATATAAAATCAAAGGGTTTCAATAAAATAAGATATATTCTTTTTTTGGGAGGGGAGGCTAGGGTTAAGTGACTTGCATGCGGTCACATAGCTAGTAAGCATCCACCTAGCTGCCCCTAGATGCATTCTTTAAAAGTGTTCATGAGAGAGTCAGAGTCAGAGGGAGGAAGAGACAGATCAGTGATGGGAGGAAGAGACAGATCAGTGATGGATGAAAAAGAAACTTGAGGCTTGAGGGATGGGAAGTATTTGGATAAGTCAAATGGAGATGAGAAGAAATGTCATTCAAGCGCAACACAAGCAAGGACATGGAGCTAAAAATGAGCATGTCGTGCTTATATGACAATGAGTAGACTAGCATGACCATAGAAGAGGTTTCATGTTATAGCATAGTGGGAAATATTGTTACATAAGTAAGATGGGGCCTTGCAAACCTAGTAAAGCAAATAATTTTGTGGTAGAAAACAGGGATTCTTGAGAAATGGAATAATATTAAAAGTCATAGTTAAAGATATTAATCAAACAATAGTATGCAATATAGTTTAGAAGGAGAGAGAATGGAGTCAGGGAATCAATCTAGGGACTATTCAAAAGCTCCATATTAGACCAGTGAAAGTGAGAATGGAAAAGAAAAGGTGGATAAGAGAAATCTCTTGAAGGAAAAATGAACAGAATTTGACTTCCTGAATATGGAAGATGGAGAAGAAGTGAGTCAAAAATGTCTCTAAAATTCAGAGCCTGCTGGAGGGAGGGAAAGAATTTGGAACTGTATTTTTTTAAATGAATAAAAAAAATTAATAAGAAAATAAAATTATAATTCTGAGCTATTGAAAAATCCTACAGCCACTAATTCAGACAGGTAAATTAGAAAGGGAGCAGGTTTAAGGAAAATGATGATGAATATGCCTTTGGACCTTCTGAGTTTAGGATAATAGAAAAATTGTCAGGTAGTTATATCCAGTAGGCAGTTGAAGGTACAGGATTAGAGTTTGGATGAAAAAAGATAGATCTATATACAGAATTGTGAGTTAGATAAAACAGAAATGATGGCCAAAACTGAAAAGAAACGACCTCTCTAAGGTAGAGAGTATAGAGAGGAACTCTATTATCAGTCCCGATTGTTTTAAGTGGCATTGGTAGGTACTACAAGAGTCTTCTAGGCCTTCTTTTTTTCTCTACAATCTCTCACTTAATGACCTCATTAGCTCCCAAAGCTTTAATTATCATCTCTATGAAGATCACTTCCAGAGTTCCAAAAAGCAGTTGTCTCAATTTTACATAGCTGCTCAGAACAACAGTTGGGGACCTTTCACAGCAAAATGACCTGTGCCTTTTTCAGGAAGACCTGAGTTCAAATCTGGCTTCAGACACTTATTAAATGTGTGACCTTGGATAAGTCATTTAACCTCTGGCTGTCTCAGTTTCTTTCACTGTAAAAATGGGCATTTTTGAATTTATCTACCACCCTATGGTAACTGTGAGGATCAAATGAGATAATATTTGTAAAAAGTACTTAAAACAGTGCTTGGTACATAATAGGTGCTATATAAGTGTTTATTTCCTTTCCCTCCTTCCTCCTCTTTAAAATAGCTAAAATCATTTTACCTCGAATTTTTGTTGCTTTGACTACTTAACAAAACTGGAGACAAAGCATTTGAACTTTGAAGAAACCAGAGATTTTATATCAAGTATAATCAGACTATACTTTCTTCATCCTATATCTGTGTGGCTAATTTAAAAAAAAACTCAAGTATAAGACTTCTATTTATCTCTATTAATTTTTTTTCTGATCAGATTCAACTCATCATTCTAGTGTGTCAAGATATTGGGAGTCCCAATTCTGACAACTAATATATTAGCCATTCTTCCCAGTTATAGATCTTCTGTAAATTTGGTTAACATGCCATCTATGTCTTTATTTATGGCCAGATAAGAAGGTTGAACGGAAAAGAGAAAAGAATAGATCGCTATGATATGTTTCTAGAGCTCTTCTACCAGATGGGTATTGATCATCACTCTTTGGATCCTGTCATTAAGTCACTTCTGAATCCACTGAGTTATGCTATCATCAACCTCATATCTCCCTATCCTTTTCAGGAGGACATCAATGCCTTGCTGAAATTCAAATGTGCTTTCCTCAATATATTCCATTCAATAAATATCTATTAATCACCTATTACGTTCTATGGATACTTTTATCTCCAACTGAGGGGGACACAAGAGAATACAAATAAAAAAATGAGTATCTGTCCAATTGTTCTTTGTAAGGAGTTATTTTCTCCAGTTAACTTTTGTACTTTTTTCCATTAGTCCAATTTTCCTTTCAAATTCTTTCATGATTTCTTTTCTCATATTTTAAAAATCATTGGCCAGTTTTTCTTGTACTTCCTTAATTTGGATTTTAAAATCCTTCTTGATATCTTCCAAGAATGCTCTCTGGGCTTGAGATCAGTTCATATTCCCTTCTGAAGTTTCAGATGGAAGTAGAGTCTCAATGTTGTCCTCCTTGGTATTCGTGTTTTGGTCCTTTTCCTTGTAAAAAGATTCTATGGTCTTATCTCTTCTGGTTTGCTTCTTGTTCATGATGATTGCCCTTTTTCCTGGCTTTTAAAGTGGATCTCTGCTTCTGAGGCACAGGGGGCTCTGTTCCACTCTTCTTGTGATTAGAACTTGAGGCTTTGTGTATTGTGGCCCCCAGTTCTTTCAGTTAGAAGTTAAAATGCTATAGGTTATCTGGTGATGAGCTGGCTGATGAGCCAAAGCAGAGGCTAGATGAAGTCTTTCTGAGTTTCCCTGGAGTTACCCTGTAGTTTGCTGCATTAAGTGTGGGGGAGGGGAGGTCTGGCCACAGGAGGTCTGTTCTCCTGAGCACAGGCAGACTCAATGTTTGGTGAACCCTGTTTGCACTAGTATTTCACTATTCCCCTGGCTCTGCTGAGGCCTGCCTGGAGTCCTGGTGTTGAGTATTGCAGGTTCCAACCTCCTGGAGCTCAGGATCTCCTCCCAGTTCACTTAGGTGGAGCTGTCTGGGACAGCTTCAGTCCTGCTCTGGTCCCCTTAGGCCACAGAAAGAGGGACCACCCTTTGCGATGTTCCTAGCCTCACAGGCTAAGAGACTGTTTACCCCTTCAGCTGATCACTCTGTTGCAGGATTTTTCCTGGAGAAATATTATATGGGTTTCTCAAGGTCAGAAAGGGGAAAGGTAGAGTATTTACCGATCACTATACCACTTTGGCACCTAGAAGTTCAAATAGGTGACTTACCGACATTGAATCTGCTGGCTGATAGTCTCAGGGGTGACCACTGCAGTTACGTGGGATTCTGCTCTTCTCTTTAGCTCAGTTCCACTGGATTCCTGGGGCTGATATGTTTGAGATTCCACAGTGGGCCTACTGTTTCAGATTGCCCAGGGCTTCCTGCTCAGATTTGCTATGGTGGGCTCTGAGCTGATACAGTCTGCTGTGTGCTCCTCCAGCCCCTGCAACAGGTCCTTCCTATCTACCTTTCAGTCTGTCCTGGGTTGGAAATCTGCCACAATCTGTCTCATATTAGATTCTGTCTCTCTAAAATTTGATCATATTCTCTTTTTAGAGGTATCTGAAAGAGTTTGTCTTTGAGCTTATGTTAGTAGTTGCTCTCACTCCACCATCTTGGCTCCATTCCCAGAAAGACCTTCTAAAGAGAACACTCAGAGACACATCCATCAGAACACTAGAAAGGAGATATTCTTCCTCACATTAGTCCAAAGTCCTTGTAGCTAAGGAAAATATAGTTAAAATTCTTTAGCAGAAAATGGTTAAAAGGAGTTGAGATTTAGAGCCTCTTAGATTCATATTCATGTACCTTATGTGCATAATCTCATGAGTCTCACAACAACACTGTGACGTTCATGCTACATTTATCGTTATTTCTATTATACAGATGCTGAAGCTGAGACTCAAAGAGTTAAAGTTACTTACCATAGTCACACAGCTAAGAAGTACTAGAAGTGACAATTGAAATTGAAGTCAGGTTTTCCTAACTCCAATTCCAACATTTTGCTTGCCAATCTATCTTGGTGAATTGTTTATTGTTGGAGGTAATAAAATGAGAGACTCTGATCATACATTTGTGATATAAAAGTCTTATTGAGGGATAAAGAAAGAGGTTCTTGGGGAGGATTTCTTATAAAAATTGTATTCAAAAACCAAAAGGTATCTATGAGTTAAGAGCCTAAGCAAAGCCATAGCGATGGAAGATGGAATTTTACTTACTGGAAGATGGAATTTCACTTACTAGAAACAGCAAGGAAGCTAGTTTGGGTAAAACAGAGTGGTAAAAGATGAATCCTTTGGAATGTCTGGGAAGGTAAAAAAGCAAGCATTCTAAAGAATTTAAAATTTCTTCTTATTTTCAATTTAGCATTAGTAGGAAACCACTGAAGATTCTTGCAAAGGGGGAGTGACAGGGCTGAGTCTGTGCATTAGGAACATTGTTTTGGCAAATAGGGAGAATAAAAGAAGGAAAAGAGAGACCAGAAATAGGGAAGCTATTTATGTAGTGTTCTCTCTTGGGTGGGCAAGAATGATAAAGGTCTAAATCATAGGAGTAAACTACAGAGGGAAAGGAATAGATGGAAGAAGTACTGTGGGGGTAAAATCAACAAGACATCAACTGATTGGATAGGGGAATATTAGAAGATTAAAAAAAAAGATTAAGAAGGGGAAAGCATAAGTTTAGAAGAAGAAGAAGGCCTGAGGAAGAAAAGAAGATGTTCTCTTTTATATAACTGGAGTATGAAATGCCTATGGGACATCAAAATATAGTTCAAGAGAAATATGGGCACTGAATATATAGATTTGAGAGTAGATGATAATTTCACAAATGTGAGCTGACAAGATCACCAAGATAGGATTTAAATAGAAAGAACAAGAGGACAGATACTTTGGTACACCCACAATTAAAGACCAGAATATAGATAATAAGCCAGCAAAGGACACCAACAAGGAGCAGTTAAACAGTCAGCAAGCAAGTATTTGAGGGACAGATTTCAAGTTGTACCTTCCTGACTACAGCTTTAGCCCTTTTTCCACTGGGCCACCCAGATGCCTTCCTTTAAGACGTGACAGTATGGTGACTGAGAAGAAAAGATAAAATAGGAAGAAGGAATAGAACCAGAAGATTGCTGCCCAATGAAAGGAGAGGGAAGAAAAGACATCCATGAGAGGCAAGTGGTAAGCAATGCCAAAACTAGCTTAAGGTCAAGAAGGATGTGTTCTTAGAAAAGTCATTTGGATTTTGTTAAAAGAACTTTATTAAAAGCAAGGATGGGGCAGAGCCAAGATGGAGGAGTGAGAGCAACTACTCACCTAAGTTCTTAGACAAACTCCTTCAGATACCTCTGAAAAGAGAATATGACCAGATTTCAGAGGGGTAGAATCCAATAGGAGACAGACTGTGTCAGATTCACTACCCAGGACAGACTGGAAGGTTGATGGGAAGGATCTGTTCTGTGGGACTGAAGGAGGACAATGTACATAAAGTACAGGCTGTACCAGCACATCCCTGTCACAGTAGGGCCAAGCAGGGAGCCCTGGGTGGCCTGAGGCAGTGGCTACACTGCAGAATCTTGGGCATATCAGCCCAGGATGGGACTCCAGTGGAACCCAGCAAATGAGAGCCACAGAGCCCCAGGTATATGCAACAGCTGCTCCTGAGACTATTCAGATTAAATGTCTGTAAGTCACCTACTTGAACTTTCAGGAGCCAAAATGCTGGAGTGATCAGTAAATGTTCTCTCATCCTTCCCTTGTTTACCTTAAAAGAACCATAAAATATTTCCCCAGAAAAATACTGAAACACTGGAATCAGCAGAAGGGGCAAACAGTTTCTTAGTACATGAGGCTAGGAAAATCACTAAGGAGGGTACCCCTTGCTGTGGCTGAGGGAGACCAAAGCAAGACTAGAGCTGTCCCAGACAGCCCCACTTCATCAAACCAAGAGGAGATCAAAGTCCCATGGGCGTGGAGTCCTGCACCAACACTAGGGCCCCAAGCATGCCTCAGCACCCCAGGGGAATTGGGAAGACACTAGAGCAGGATCATCAACCACTGAGCTTGTCTATGCTCTAGCTCAGCAGAGGAGACCTCCTGTGTCCAGATCACCCTTCCCCAACACTTAATGGCTAGCTCCAAGATGAATCTGGAGAGACAAAAAAAAAAGACTTCACCTGACCTCTGCTTTCTCACACTGGCCACCTCAGCACCAAGTAGGCTGCAGCACTTTACTTTATGGCTGACAGAGCCAGAGGTCACAACACACAAAGTCCGAAGTTCAAGGCACAAGAACTGTGAGACAGAGACACTCGTGCCCCGAAGGCAAGAATCTACTTTAAAAGTCAGGAAAAGGGTGATTATCACCATGATGTGTAACAAAGAAAACAGGAAAAGAAAAACCATAGAATCTTTTTGTGGGGGCAAGGACCAAAACACAAATATCAATGAGGTCAGAATGGAGACAGTACTCACATGTGAAACTTCAGAAGGGACTATGGCCTGGTTGCAAGCACAAAGAGCACTCTTGGAAGAGCTAAAGAAGGATTTTAAAAGCCAAATTAGAGAAACAGAAGAAAAACTGACCAATGATTTTAAAAGTATGAAAAAAGAATTCACAGAAGAGAACAACTCCTTAAAGGGAAAATGGGACAAATGGAAAAGGAATTAACTGGAGAAAATAATTCCTTAAAAGGAACAATCAACAATCAGTTAAATAAAATCTAAAGAATGAAAAGATAGAAGAAAATGTAAAATATCTAATTGGAAAACAATTGACCTGGAAAACAGATCCAAGAGCAAAAATCTAAGAATTATTGGCCTACCAGAAAACCATGATGAGAAAAAGAGCTTGGACAATATATTTCAAGAAATCATCAAGAAAAGTTGCCCAGAAGTCCCAGATACAGAGGGTGAAATAGTCATCTAAAGAATCCACCATTCACCTCCTGGAAGGAATCTCAAACTAAAAACACCAAGGAATATCCTGGCCAAATTCCAGAACTACTAAGTGAAGGAGAAAATACTCCAGGCATACAGAAAGAAACCATTCAAATATTGAGGAGCTACAGTCAGGATCACACAGGACCTTGTAGCTTCTACATTGAAAGACAGGAGGAATTGGACTATGATATTCCACAAGGCAAAGAAACTGGGAGTACAACCACGGATCAATTACCCAGCAAAGTTGAGCATAATATTTCAGGTAAGAAGATGGACACTCAATGAAATAAGAGATTTCCAGACCTTCCTGATGAAAAGGCCAGAACTCAACAGAAAAATCGATCTTTAAATGCAGGTCTCAAAAGAGGCATAAAATGATAAATAGGGGAAAAAACAACCTTGTTACTCAATATGAGCAAACTGTTTACATCTCTATAAGGAAAGATGATACTTGTTAATCTTGAGAATAGTATATTTATTATGAAATATAAAAGGGATATACATACATAGAGGGAGAGGGTATAAGTAAATGATGTGATAATGAAAGTGTGATTTAAGGGTGTGAAGGGATTGTAAGAGGAGATGTGAAAAGAAGATGGCAGAAAAGAGTAAATGCATCACAGGAAGAGGCACAAAATTATATTACAGCAGAGACAAAGAGGGAACGGAGATGGGCATTGTTTGGTACCTATTCTCATCTAATCTTGTTCAAGGAGGGAACAACAAAAGTAATTAATTATATAAATCTAACTAGCTCTATAAGTGGGAGGAGGGGAAGAGGGAAACAAAAGGGAAAAGAGAAGAAGAAGTAGTAAAGGCAAAGGGGGTAGAGGAGAACTGAAAGAAGGAAGGGGAGACTGTGGGAGGTGGTGGTCAAAAATTAAATATCAACTGTGGAGTGAAAGGGAGAAGGGAGAACTAACAGCACAAACTAGAGGAAAGAGGCTGGAGGGAAAGACACCGAAGGTAATCATAACTGTGAATATTAATGGGATGAACTCTCCCATAAAACAGAGTCAGATAACAGAATGGATTATCCAATAATATGTTGTTTATAAGAAACACATTTGAAATGGGGGCATACACACAGGGTAAAGGCAAAAGTTTCGAGCAGAATATATTGTGCTTCAACTGATGTAAAAACAGCAGGGGTAGCAATCCTAATCTCAGACAAAGCAAAAGTAGAAACAGATCTAATTAAAAGAGATAAGGAAGGAAAGTATATCCTGATAAAAGGCACCATAGACAATGGTAAAAACAGATCTAATTAGAAGAGATAAGGAAGGAAAGTATATCCTGATAAAAGGCACCATAGACAATGTGGCAATATCATTATTAAATATATATGCTCCAAATTTGACTCACTAATTCATATAGAGAGAAAACACTAGGTGAATGAAAGTACCTGTTGTATAGGCAAGGACAAAAAGTTGGATGGAAAGCCAATTGAGTTGATCTATCAGTGCCTATAACTCAAACAGAAACCACAGATGAAAAATTAGCTAAGCCAGCGACTGAATAGGAGAAAGGCAGCAGGATAGGTTCCATTTGGTAAACTATTTAATATTTTACACAGTCCCAAGCTACCCCTAGAAAGAAACAAAAATGAGCCTTTTAAAAATTATAGTCCTTCATGGCCATAAATCATGGGATACCACAAGCAACAAGCAATATATTGTAGATGATAGAAATAGCAAGAGAGATATATTATGAATATAGATGGCTTACAGTCTATTCTGAATGACATATGCATAAAGTGGCATAAAAGATATGGTATTTGATCAGAAAAGGAGATGATCCACTCAAGAATGAAGAATATCAAATGGACAGCATGAAGGTTACATTGTTATTCACAACAAAACCATGGTAAAGGCATTAAGAGTGAGCATTCAACAAAGAACTCTTGGCAAGACAAGCACACGGTATTTAGAGCAAGGCAAGCATTTGCATTGAACAAGAAAATATGGATCAATTTTGACATAATAAATTTAAAATAAATAAGATCATACATATGCCAAGTACAGAAGTCAGTCCACAGAGTGAGGCATTACCCTTTTTTGGACTTCTGAACACATAGTATAGGGTTACTATAATTCTGAGATCCCAGTATCCCCTGAACCAGACAAGAACACACCTCTTGGGAGACTGAAGTGAGAGTTTGAGGGTGAGCAAAATAAACAGACAAAAGATACTAAAAGTCATTATATTTAGTAGGATTCAGAGTGACTCCATGAGGATAATGGTCAATGTCAAGTTATCTTCCATGCTTGGCACTGCCGAGGATTGGAAGATCTAGGGAGAAAAGCAGAGATTGTATCCACACAGAAGCTCACAACATGGAACATACTACATGGAAAAGAGAGTAGACCCAGGTCACTGGAAGCAGCTCCTCATAACTCAAGAGCAGAATAGGACAGGAATAGTATGTGTTATGATAACATAGCTTCCTAAAGATTAACTCATTACGGGAATAAATAAAAAGAAAATCATGTAACATAGAACATCTTCAGAGCTTCCCTGTGTGAAACTCAGGAATGGATGACTTAAAGAAGGCAGAAAAGTCTCTCCTTGGATGAAAAATGACAGTGTGTAAGAAATGAAAGAAATCTTAGAATTTAGGTAGTTCAACTTCTTCTTTTTACAGGTAAGGAACCTGAGGCCCAGAAAGTTCAAGGTCACACAATGAGTAAATGGCAGAGTATGAACAAAAAGCCGGATCTTCAAATTCCCAGTCCACTGATTTTTCTACTCTTCCATTTCTACTCTCCCATGATTGGCAAAAGGAGAAAAGCCCTACTTATGTGAAATTGGTGAGCTGTCCTTTTTCTCAAGGTCTCTTATTCCCTGAGGACTCTCTGATACTGAGAAACAAGGAAGGACAATGCTAATCCTTACCAGAATAGTACCATTCCAACTACAGTGTATGTTGACTTTTTTCCTATAGAAAAACAAACCTGATGGCAACAAGGACAGAACAGGAGGAGTCAAAGTAGAAGGGCAAGACTGATTTGCTCTTTATCCTTCCCAATTGCTCTTCTACCTTCCTCATCTGACTATAAGTAGTGGCCCCATCTGGCACACCAGTTGGGTTGAATGTCACCCTTTTGATACTAAAAGATGCCTCTTCTCTAGACACTAGTGAGATGCAGCATTACGGCCTTGTTCCTGAGTCTCTGCCTACAACTAGTCATTGGGAAAGATGAGGAATATGATAAGTAAGCTACCCCTTACACTGACAACTTTTCCTTGTCTGTCAGGAATAACCCAGCTCCCAACCTGGAGAATTGATATACTCTCCTCTGGGGAATCATTTCATCCACAAGGTACCTATTTTCCAATGCCCAGATTCCATACATCCCCACTGGGAAACTTTTCTCCTCATAGATGGGTGAATTTTTGCCCAAACCCTAGAAATTTTTTGCCTAGTCTCTGATGGCCTCAATAGCCTCACATAGAAACAGGATTTCCTGGATAAAGTCTGAAGTTGGCTCCAGGTCTGTTCTTTATTCTCAGACTTCTTATTTCTATCCTATGCCTTAATTTCCATCCTACCTGGGACCCCTTCAGGTCTCCTTTCTTGTCTCCAGGAGAGGGGAGGCAGAAGGGCTAGGGAAAGAGAAATTCATTGCTTTCCTTACTCACTAAAGGTAACATTTGGGGTGAGTTTACCTGGATCCTGCAATTGAGAGAAAAGAGGGCACTCTCATACAATCCGGTTTTGTTCCTACATATCAACACTACTCTTTTATTGTGGGAATTTGGTCTAAAACCAAGAATCACCTACCCAGCAAAACTGAGTATAATACTTCAGGGGAAAATATGGTCTTTCAATGAAATAAAGGACTTTCAAACATTCTTGATGAAAAGACCAGAGCTGAAAAGAAAATTTGACTTTCA
>CM053770.1:81721282-81768547 GCA_028658325.1 Potorous gilbertii | reverse complement strand
ATAAATGGGGAGAAAATTTGGAACCCAAAATTTTGTGAAAATGAATGTAAAAAGTTAAATAAATAAATTTATATTTTAAAAAATATTGTGGGAATTCACCTCAGGATTCAGGGTTGCATTGAGTAGGGCTGAAGAAGAGGGTTAGACATCACAAAAGGACTCAGGAGTCTTGACCTTTACTCAGCAATTATCTTTTGGCTAGTCTATAGCCACAGAGAAGGATTATAGAAAACATGAAAGTGTAGTTTCTTGGGAAATAAGGAAAGATCAGGTATAAAGTAACTACTGTGAAACAGGCACTGTGAGAAGAACTTAAAAATATTATCTCATATAATCCTCACAACAACCTTAGAAGGCAAATGCTCTTATTAGTCCCATTTTACAATTGAGGGACCTGAGACAGACAGACATTAAGTGACTTGCTCAGGGTCACATGAGTCAGGGTCTGAGGCTGGATTTGAACTCAAATCCTTTCTGACTTCATCCTCAATGCTCTATCTACTGACACAATTAGCTGCCTCTGGTGGGAACCAGGTCTTTGTTTCTGATGAGTTGTCCCTGCCTTTGTGGGAGGCAGATGAGGAGAAAGTGGTGGAGTAAGTTGGAATGGAATGAGACTGAGAGATAATAACTACTAAGAGATGTAAAGATTCGAACTGACTGACTGTCATGATTGGAAGCTAAGAATTTTGAACTCTTAGGTTATATTTTGGGTTTTCCCTCATGTGGAAGAATCAAATAATACCATTTTAGACTCTTTGTGTGTGGTTTTTTCTGTTTTGTTTTCTTTTAAATAAACTTCACCAATCATGGGTACTCAAGTGTCAGAAGAGTCTGGGCTTAGAAGGCTCTGTTACGGATCATTGTGGAAAGTGAAGTGTGTGTGTGTGGGGGGGGGCGTGGTTTGGGAATTTCCATATCAAAGCTCAGCTGAAGTTATCTGTCCACTTCAGAGTGATAAATGAAGACTGGAGGTTGGAAGACTGAGTCCAAGCACTCTAACTTTACTTCTTTCTCTATGAAACACATGCCCCAAGTCAGTGACTTAAATTGAGTTGCCCAGTTGAGTGTATAGGAAAGGAAGTAGGTGTTAGTACTGCCTTGTCCTCTCAATATCTAACTCTAAAGGCCAAGTTAGTATAGTTGCTCATTGCCAGGATTTCACAAAGTCTTTCAAAATTTTTAAAGTTTCTCAAAAGGTTCAATTTTTAGACACTTTTCCAACAACATTAATTAACCTGACACAAGGAAAAATAAAACCATGCTTCAGATTCACACTTTCTAAGTTGCTTTCTATCAGAAAACTGGATATTAAAGGAATACGGAAGGCTTAAGATGTTCTTCTTTTGAGTTCCTGTTGCTTCATCTGTAAAAATGAGAGCATAGGAAGGCAATCTAGTGTTCCATCCACCTCTCAAATTATAGGGCACCTTAGCTATTTTGTATCTTTCTTAGGATACTATGGGCCAAGGTTGGGGATATAGAGAAAAGAAAAGAATTACTCCATGGCCAAGGTATTCACTATTTTGTCGACAACTGAATAATCATCTTGCTTCAACCGTAACTTTCCTCTCTGGACCTCAGTTTCCTTCTAGTACTTGGGTTTAAGGAGTCCTAGAGGGACAGTCACAAAGAGAAAAGGTCTCACACCCTTGAGATCATTTTATTTATTCTTTGAACTTTCACCCTCTCCCTCCTCCATTCATCAGATTTGTAAACTCCTT
This sequence comes from Potorous gilbertii, assembly GCA_028658325.1. Lineage (NCBI taxonomy): Eukaryota > Metazoa > Chordata > Mammalia > Diprotodontia > Potoroidae > Potorous > Potorous gilbertii. Next base: position 81,766,823 of record CM053770.1, on the reverse strand, counting down.
GATCATTTTCTGAGGCCATAGGTTACCAGAGGTTATAAGGATTATGAGAGAGATGAAATTTCTCCATTACTAGCTGGGAACTGCTTAATGTGCAGATGTCTCCATTACCAACAGCTAAAGTAAATGAAATGAAGGAAGTCAGGTGTAATGTTTCAACTCAACTGAGAGAATGCATGGAGGTGAGTATGGGATAGACTTTGTACAGCTTCAAGGAGGGGGATGAAAGAAGAATGAAAGAAAGGGAGAAAAAAGGAGAATGGGAAGGAAGAATGAGGATCTGTAGGGAGAGAAAAGAGAAGGGGGAGGGAAATCTCAAAAGTCAAAGGAGTAAGAATGAAGAATCCAGACATCCATGCCAGAGGGATGGTGGGAGCCTCATGGTCACTGATGAAGGGAGTATCCTAAAAAGAAAGCCATCACACTTTGTCATACCATGAAGATGGAAGCAGATGAAATAAAAGGTGGAGGGGTATGAATTTGAGGGAAAGATATAAAATGTATGTTTGAGTAGAAGGACTTTGTTTTCAGAGAAATGTTTCTCTTGCCTAGTGATACTAGCAACCCAACCTTCCTCTTCCTTTCTTCCTTGGCATAGGGACAAATGAACCACAACCAACCACACTGATGCCCAAAGAAGTATCAGGAAAAATTAAATGGGGTCAAATTTTTCTATGGAAACCCTGCCCTGTGTTAGGTATTTCCCATGCCCTTCATGTCTTGAAAGATACCTATCACTGTGTGGTATTAGCATGCATACTTCCCATTTCTCAGTGATAATTACTTCTTTTCTGTATTTTTTTCACCTCAAGGATTTTTCTCCCTGTTTTGTTTCAGTCGTTTCTGACTCTTCATGTCCCAATTTGACATTTTCTTGACAAAGATACTAGAGTTGTTTGCCATTTCCTTCACCAGCTCTCTTTATAGGAGAGGAAACTGAGACAAACAAGGTTAAGTGACTTGTCCAGGATCAGGCAGCTAGTGAATATCTGAGTTCAGATTTGAATTTAGGAAAGTGAGTCTTCCTGATTCCAGGCCTAGCACTCCATTCACTGTGCCACCTAGCTATCTCAGTAAAAGATAGTCTAGAGCACTCACCAGATATCATGGACAATTTAACAGTGGACTTCCAGAGATTACTTCTAGTAACTTCAGGGCTAATGCAAATAAGTAAAGAGCACTGGATTTGGAGTCAGAGGTCATGGACAAGGGTTCAAAGCTTGGTTTTGATATTTAGCACCTCAATGGCTATGTGTATGTGCATGTACATATGTGTATGCATGTTTGTGTGTATACATGCACATGTGCATGCATGTGTGTGTATGTGTGTGAGAGAGAGAGATAAAGACAAAGTCATGACCAACTTTAGGAAATTACTTAACCTCTCTACTCCTCATTCTCTTTACCTATAAAGTGAGAAATTTGGATCAAATGATCTTTAATTTCTCATGTAAACCAATTTTGAAAGAGATGGGAACTGTGATCAACAAGATGATCCAACATAACTCCAAAGGATTCATGATATTAAATACTATTCACCTCCAGAGAGAGAGCTGATAGACTCATTTTTTTCACTTGCTTTTTTTTTCTGGTAATGGCTAATGCAGAAATTTTTCTTTCATGACTTCATAGTTGTAATGTCTTTGTATTTATTGCTTTCTTAATGGGTGTGGAAGGAGTTGGGAGTATTTGCAGCTGAAAATAAAATAAAAGTGAATTACAAAAAATAAATTCTCACCTAGTTCTATTCCCATCAAAGCTTTCATCTAGAGGGAAAGAGATGACACAAAGATAGCTAGGTCACCTAGCCAATAGAGCATTGGACCTAGAGTCAGGAAGACCCAAATTCTAATCTGACTTCAGATACTTGCTACCTGTGAGACCTTGGGCAACTCAGTTAACCTCTGATTGCTTTAGCATCTCCAACTGAAAAATAGGGACCATAATAGCATCTCCTTCTCAGGGTTGCTCTAAGGATCAAAGAGATAATCTTTGGAAAAGTGTTTAGCACCATGTCTGGAATATAATAGGTGTTATCTAATAGTTCATTCCTTTTCCTTCTAAAACATAGAAGTGTGATTCTAGTGAGAATTTGGGGCCTGGTAGGGAGGAAAAGAGGTTTCATTGATGGTAAGTCAATTTCTACCCATTATGTACCAATGGAGTTCCTCTCCTTCCATGACTCCTTCATGGATGTCTTTTCATCCCCTTCCCTCCCTTCATAGACTGCCAGCCTGCCAAGTTTCAGATCTATTCATTGTTCTTCTGATCTCTTCCTTCCTACTTAACATGACATTTATGCATTTTTCCCCTCTTCTTTATTCCCAGATAAAATTCTCTATGCTGACCAACCTAAAAATTCACTGTTCTCAGTTATTCAAGCAGAAAGCCTGTATATACCCTGGGGACCCTCCAAGAAATTTCTTCTGAAACACATGCAGACAATGTAAGAGAAGATTCATAGAGGCTGGGTGAGAGAGAGAGAGAGAGAGAGAGAATCAAAGGGAATCTGGGGCAGAGGGCTACACAAAAAAGAGAGGAGAAAGGCAGGAGATGTCACAAGGAAGGAGGATGATCATTGATTGGTAATGGGAAAGAATAACTGTGGCAACAGAATCTAAAGACTAGCATCTAGGCTTGGGGCTCAATGACACAGCTTGCAAGTGAAGTTTGAAAGGGTGTGGGAGGGGGGTATTTGAGAGACCTGAAGGTTGTGAGCCATTTTGGGGGAACTGAGTTTGAGAATGGCTAAATGGAGGTCAGCAGAGACTAACAGAGTGTTTAATAAATGGATTTTTTATGAAGGAATAAATGATATCTCAAAAACGCATACTTTGAATTCTACTTTGGCTGAGAGATGTTTCTGAAAGTTTTCAAACACCATCTCTACCTCACTTCTCCCAAGTACTGTAAGTGTAGCCTGTGTGGATAAAATTACTGGAGAATATGAAGTGTGAGCCAAACCTAAGTGTTGTGTCTACAATTAACCTCAGAGCTTATTCAATTGGATAGTTCAATGTAATAAAATAAATTGGAATCCTGTTCTCCCACTCTCTGGCTGGTCACTCTATGAAGAGATGCCTTGGGAATGAGCATATGAGGCCAGTGTGGTTGTGAAGTAAACATCCTACAATCTTCTCTGCCAGCCTGGGTTATTCTAATGATGTTTGGTTAGTTTTCTCCCCACAATACCTACACTTACACTTATACCTTTAAAATAAAGTTAATTGATCTCTAAAATGTTTTTCTTTCTCATAAAACTGTGGGTTACTAGAATCTTGTCCTTTAAAAATACTTTCATAACTGGGTGCAGTGACTTCTTTCTGTATTCACTGCTGCTAGGTAGACTGATGCTGGTAGATCTTTTTGAGTTCCTGGATTCTGAGTTTCAGTGGACTAAGCAAATGGAATTGTCATAGGTCAGAAAAATGGAGCAACTTAAATGTCCCCAGCTGATTAGAATCAGGTCAATGTATTTTCAGCCTGGGCAGGGGAGGGGAGGGGAAGGGAAGGGAATTTGTTATACACCTTATAAAAATGCAAACTACATAATACATATTTACTGATTCAAATATAATCATCTTTCCTTTTTTACTGCATATCAAAAAATTCATTTTTTTCTTTTGGTGTTTAAGTGTATCATAAAAAATAAAATTATAAAAATGTAATCACTGTGAAACAAAAACCTACACATGAAAAGATAGAAATAGAAAATCAAAATAACTTTGGAAAGTATAAAATATTTGAGAGTATACTTACATATGATACTACATTCATTTAGTACTCATAAGAACTATATGAATACAACTATAATGCACTCCTTATGAGAATGAGGAAAATATAAACGGATAAATGTAAATTATTCATGATTAGACTGTCAATACAAAAAATATAATAATATCTAAATTAACTAATTTGTTTATTGACATACTCACTGGACTACCAAGAGTATAGTTTTTAGAATTAGAAAAAAATAACAAAATTTATCTAAAGGAACCAAAAGCCAAGAATCTCAAGGAAATTAATAAAAATAAGAAGGAAAAAAGCTTATAGTTTTGTATTTAAGAATATACAACAAGAAACATAAAAAATATTTGATACTGGGTATCAAATTGATATTTGGAACTGCTTTAAAAATAGAAAAGTCAATCATTAGAATAATCCAGGTACACAATATGCAAAAATAAACATACATAATAGAATAATATTTTATAAACTCCCCAAACAACCAATTACTGGCATAAGGACTCACAACTGAACAAAAATTTTTGAATAACTGAAAGGGATCTGGACCAATAGATAATTCCTACCTAGGGTAAGCTTCAATTTGACATATTGCGTAGATATAAAAAGTCACATCATGATCAAATTGGAGAAACAAAGAAGTAAATACCTTTTGCGGGTACCCGCAAAAGAGTTCACAATCAAACAAAGACTAGAGAGGATCACAGAAAATAAAATGGATTATTTTGATTACATAAATTTGAAAAGTTGTTGAACAAAAAGAAATATAGTTAAAATTACAAGGGAAGCAGTTACCTAGGGAAATTGTCTTGCATCAATGTTCTCTGATGTAGAGTCTGGCATCCAAGCCTTCTGAAGAACTGATTCAAATATGCAAGAACAATTATGCTTCTTTAGAAGATAAATGTTCAAAGGATACAATAGGTGGTTCTCCAAGGAAGAAATCCAAGCTATCAGCAACCATATAAAAATGGTCCAAGTGGGTAATAATCAGAGAAATAAAAATTTTAAAAATTCTAAGTTTCTGCCTCACACTCATCAGACTGACAAAGATGACCAAAAAAAGAAAATGATAATTTGGGGGGTGAGGAGATGATGTAGTGGGGGAAGAAGCTCGCTGAAGGGAGCTTGCCGGAATCTATTGTCATCATCATCTTTTCCCACTATGCCTTACCATGGACAAGGCACTTTTCACAACATCCTGCACCCAATAAGACTTCTACTGCATACTCTAGTGAGACGTATTGGTTCAGAATTCTCATGTACTTCACAGCCTACTAGTTTATAAAAGTCTACTGTATTAGACATCAACGTAAATCATATGAGTACTAGAATACATATATATTTGCTCTATCATTTTAAACTTTACATCTCTCAGGAGTCACTAGAAAATACTAATAGCAGCAACACATCAACCTATGATAATACAAAGACCTGTCAAGGAGATTCAGGTTCTACTGGGCATGCTACACTTAGGTGCAAACTGTACTAGACAATATCTACTGGATTCCTATAACAAGTAGTCACCTTTTTCAACTAGTCCCTGTGATGTGTGTGTATGTGTGTGTGTGTTCCATAGAGAGATCCTAGCCAAATCCTACAAATTGGTTACTCATCTAGAGTTCTTAGACATTTTTTGTTTAATGAACTCCTTTAGAATTCCCATGAAATCTGTGTATCTCTTCTCTGACTTTAAAAGAATTTTTTTTAAAAAAATATACATTTATGAAGAAAACTAATTACATTATAGTACAATTTAAAAAAAAACTGTTCATAGACCAAATCTCACCCCAGGATAAGAACTCTTAATTTAAATTAGAAGCATCAGTTTCATTATGAGATTTTGTGAAATCTCCATTAACTGGGAAAACAGTCTCAAACTGCTATTGAAGAACCTTATTGGGTGAACTTCTGAAAGCTGTAGTCATCTATTTTCTATATACAAATGCCATCTTTAAGGGAAAACTGCATGAATTCTTGCTTTGGTATCTTGATGTGTATATTCTATGTTATCAGGGCATGTCTAGATATGACCATTTCCTCTAACATGGAGGAGACTTTCAGGGCCTTTGTAGCATGTCCAATTGCTCAGCTAAAATTGTTTACACATCAGTTTACTATAACATGAGGGTATCAGGGGAAGAAAAGTACTTTCCCTCTCATCAGTCCAGTTCATGATATCCTTAATGTGAGTGAACTGAGATCTTCACCCTTTGGACACAGCAGGAAAGAGCAGGTGATAGGCTCAGTCTCTCCATTTTGAAAGACAAAGTAGCCAAATAAGATAACTCCCATCTACATGACTAGCAATACATTATTCCATGATAGACAATCTGAACATGCCTGTATTCAGATCCACATTAGGGAAAGGAAGTAAGCAGAAGATAAAGTTAAGAACACAACAAAAATGTGATACTTGCAATCAAAAAGCTCATGGCAAATGCACTATATATGTTGAAAATAGTTAATGATTTCTTAAAGTAAATTTTAAGTAACTTCCCAAAATGACAATGCTATGGAAGTTCAGAGAAAAAAATACTTTGGGAAGGCCTTGAGTAAGAAAAAATGACTAAGCTGAGCCTTAAAAGTTGAGTAGGATACAGACAAATGGAGAAAAGAATATTATAATCAGGAAGAAGACATGGAGGTAGGAATAGGTGTACATGCTCATGGGAGAGAAAGAACAGCTTAGTTAGAAAAAAGGGCTCAAAGTGAGCAGAAATAGGAACTATTTGACTTGGAAGATTAGGCCCAAATCCGTAGCCAGTGTGCAAACATTATTCTAAAGGTAACAATGAACCATTGAAGATTATTTAACATAGCACACACATGATAAAACCACATTTTTGAAAGGATAATCTGAATCAGAGTAGGGAGAGACTAGAGTCAAGGATACTGCTTAGTAATATAGTGCATTAATCCATGTATGAGGTGATATGTTCAAAACAGCTTAGTGACAATTAGTATTAAAAGTAGAAAAGGAGGTGCTATTCCAATTGTACTATTTGTCTAAATCAGAATTCCTAGGTTATCTCCAGGTCAAAGGCAGATTCCTATGGTACTTCTCTGGAATGATATAAGGAAGAGGAGATGACTTAATAGTTGAATGTAGTAATGGACAAGGACGGTTTCTGATAGACTTACCCCTTCACAGCAATGCAAGAACCTAAAACATTCCCAAAGGACACTTGAGGCAAAATGTCATCCACATCCAGAGAAAGAACTGTAGAAACAGAACACAGAACAAAGCTTGTGATATATTTTGTTTTGGTTTAGTTTTTCTTATGATTTCTCCCATGTCTTAATTCTTTTACACAACATGACTAATATGAAAATGTGTTTGATAAGAATGTTAAGTGTAGAGTCCATATAAGATTGCATGCCTTCTCATGGAGGGAGTGAAGAGGAAGGAGGAGAAAATATAAAACTTATGGACATGATTGTTGAAAACTGAAAACAAATAAATTAATTACAATTTAGAAAATAGTTGAATGTGGACATGATGAGGTAGAATCAAGAAAGATTACTTGGGGAGAAAAGATATTTGAGTTGAGTCTGGAAAAGGGGTTTCAACAGGTAAAGATTTAAGCTTCTTGATAACAGTACCTATGGTATATCTAACCTTATACCCTATCCCCACTACCATGTGATTCACACAGTAATCTCACAACTGTGAGTAAAACAGAATAGAAACTAGAAGAAATCAAACATTTGAATACGATTGAATGCCCTCTATCACAGCATCAAAGTCCATCTTTACAGCCTTCAGATTCTAGACCTATGTGCCTACTCTATATCTATAGTTGAGGAGTAGGTACAACTATTTGGTCAATCCAAAGATGTGTATAAGACAGGCTGGCAGACATTCATAACATGAAGGGAATTTTAGGATTTCAATTCAATTTCAGCAAGCATTTGTTAGATTCCTTGTATGTGAAAGATGCTGGGATAGGAGGTGGAGACAGTAAGATAAAAATCAAGAGTCCCTTTCCTCAGGAAGCTTACATAATCCAGGAGATACCACATCTGACTCGCTAAATAAATCAGGATAATATGAGCAGGGGGTAGCACCTAAAAGTGAGGGAGATCATGGAAGGTTCCTTCTAGAAGGCAGAACACAATCTCAGCAATGACATGTCAATTAATGTATCAATTAATTCAATGTAATTGAAAGATCTTTATTAAAGTAAAGACAGAAGATTCAATTGAGGTGTGAGGATGGGAAGGGAGATCACAAGGCTGAAACACTGAGCAGGAAATTAGGTCACTGAGGAAACATTAGAGATGACTTTTCTTAATTGTCTAGAAGGAGATATGTAGAGGTGACACTATGAGGGGAAACAGTAGGGTTCACTGACAATTGTTGATGGATATGAAACATGTGAGGTGCTTGGAGGCAGAAAGGAAGCAGAAAATAAGAGATCTGGAAGATCAAATGGAAGGACTGAGTGGGGTAGGAATAATCCAAGGAGGAAGCTCCCATAGTGAAGAAGGGGATTAAAGACACAAGGGATTTCCACTCAAAAAAGTTTGCACCCTAATTCATATAGAGAGAAAACAATAAGTGCATGAAAACTCCCGTTGTATAGTCCAGGATAAAAAGTTGGATGGATAACCAATTCAGCTGATCTACCAGTGACCACAACTCAAACAGAAACCACAGATGAAAAATTATATAAATCAGAGATTGAATAAGAGGAAGACAGCAGGATAGGTTCCATTTGGTAAACTATTTAGCACTTCCCAAAGTCCCACACTGCTCCTTGAAACAAACAAAAATGGTACTTTCAAAAATTATATTCCTTTGGAGAAGTCACATAGCCATAAATCATAGGATACCATAAGTAGCAAGCAATATATTGTAGATGACAGAAATGTCAACAGAGATGTATTATGAAGGCAAATGGACTATAGTCTATTCTTAATGACATATTCATTACGTGGCATAAAAGATATGATACATGATAGGAAAATGACATTATCCACTCAAATAGTGAGAATGAGGAATACCAAATGAATAGCATGAAGGTTGCACTGTTATTCACACAAAACCTTGGTTAAAGGCATTTGGAGTGAATATTCAACCAAGAACTCTTGGCAAGACAACCACATGGTATTTTTGTAGCATGGCAAGCATTTTTTATTGACCAAGAACATATGGATGGATTTTGACATAATGAATTTAACATAAATGAGATTATACATCTGTCAAAGTACAGAATTCAGTCCAAAGAGTAAGGCATTGGTGTTCTTTCTTGGACTTCTGAACAGATAACCTGGGACTATAATTCCGAGTTGCCAGTGTCCCCTAAACTAGAAAAGAATACACCTCTTGGGAGATCGGAGCGACAGTTGGAGGGTGGGCAAAATAAATGGATAGAAGATATTAATAGTCATTGTGATCAGTAGGATTTACAGGGATTCCATGAAGATAATGGTCAAGATGAAGCTATCTTCCAAGCTTGGCACTGCCTAGGATAGGAAGATCTAAGGTAAAGAGAGATGGTATCCACACAGAGGCTCACAATATGGAACCTACTACACATGGAAAAGAGAGTGGGCACTGGTCACTGGAAGCAGCCTTTCATAACTCAAGAGCAGGGTAGGAAAGGAAAAATATGTGTTATGATAACACAGCTCTCTAAAGATTAGCCCATTATGGGAACAAATAAAAAGAAAACGTTCTAACACACAGCATCTGGAGAGCTTTCTTGTGTGAAGCTTAAGAATGGATGACTTAAAGAAGGCACAGAAGTCTCTCCCTGAATGAAAAATTGTAGGATATAAGAAAGGAAAGGAATCTTAGAATTTATATAGTCCAACTTCCTCATTTTACTGGCAAGGAAATTGAGGCCCAGAGAGTTCAAGATCACCCAACAAGCAAATGGCAGAGTATGAACAAAAACCCAGATCATCAAATTCCCAGTCCAATGACTTCTCTAATATTCCATCTCTACCCTCTCATGATTAACAAAAGGAGAAAAGCCCTACGTATAGGAAGTAGGTGAGTAGCTGTCCTTTTTCTCAAGGTCTCTTGTAGCCTGAGGATTCTCTGATACTGAGAAACAAGGAAGGACAATGCTAATCCTTACCAGGATGGTACCATTCCAACTGCAGTGTATGTTGACTTTTTTTTTTCCTACAGAAAAACAAACCTGATGGTTACAAGGGCAGAACAGGAGTCAGGGTAGAAGGGCAAACCTGATTGACTCTTTATCCTTCCCAACTGCTCTTCTGCCTTCCTCCTCTGACTATAAGTAGTGGCCCCATCTAGGACCCCAGCTGGTTTGGACATCAAATTTTTATACTACAAGATGCCTCTTCTCCAGGCACCAGTGAGATGCAACATTACTGCTTTGTTCCTGGGTCACTGCCTACAACCAGTCATTGGGCAAGATGGTGAATATGATAAGTAAGATGCACCTTACACTGATAGGTTTTCCTTGTCTGTCAGGAAGAACCCACCTCCAACCTGGGAACTTCACATCCTCTCCTGTCCAGACTCATTTCATTCACTGGGTACCTATTTTCCAATGCCCAGATTCTATATATCCCAACTGGGAACATTTTCTCCCCATAGATGGGTGAATCTTTGCTTAAACCTCAGAACACCTTTGCCTAGTCTTTAATGGCTTCAATAGCCTGTCATAGAAACAGGATTTCCTGCATAAAGTTTGAAGTGGGTTACAGGCCTATTCTTCATACTCATACTTCTGATTCCTATCCTGTGCCTTAAATCTTAGCTGAGACCTTTTCAAGTCTCCTTTCTTGTCTCCAGGAAAGGAGAGGCAGAAGGAAATGGAAAGAAAAATTCATTGCTCTCCTTACTCACTAAAGGTAACCTCTGGGGTGAGTTTACCTGGAGTCTGAAATAGGGAGAAAAGAGGGCACTCTCATTCAGTATTTGGTTTGTTTGGTTTTGTTCATACAAAATGACCTGGGCACAATCTCAGGTCCTTGGCAGCTACTACTACTACTACAGCACCACTCATTTATTGCCGGAATTCACCTCAGGATTCAGAGTTGCCCTACGTAGGGCTGAAGAAGAAGGCTAGATATCAGAAAAGGACTCAGGAGTCTTGAATTTTAGTCAGCAACTATCTTTTGGGTAGTATAGCTTCAGAGAAGGGTTATAGAAAACATGAAAGTATAGTTCATTCAAAGTAAGGAAATGATCAGGTGTGAAGTACCTACTATGAGCCAGACACTGTGAGAAGCGTTTTAAAAATACTACCTCATTTAATCCTCACAACAACCTTGGGAGGTAAGTGCTATTATTATTTCCATATTAGAATTAAGGAACCTGAGGCAGACAGACATTAAATGACTTGCTCAGGGTCACATGGCTAGTCAGTGTCTGAGGCTGGATTTGAACTCAAAATCTTTTCGACTTCATCCTCAGCATTCTATCCACTGCGACAATTAGCTGCCTCTGGTGAGAATCAGGTCTTTGTTTCTGACAGATCTCCCTGGAATAGGGATGCCTTTGTGGGAGGCAGATGAAGAGAGAGGGGTGGAGTAAGTAAGTTTGGAATGATATGAGAGTTAGAGATGATATAACTACTAAGGGATAAGGTCCTATAGAATGGGAGGGAGAATGATAGAATGTAAAGATTCAAGCTGTCGCACTGTCAAAACTGAAAACTAAGAATTTTGAATTCTTAGGTTATATTTGGGATTTTCCCTCATGTAGGAGAAACAAATAATACCATTTCAGAGTCTTTGTGTGTGTTTTCTATTTGTTTTGTTTTCTTTTAAATAAGCTTCACCAACCATGTAGACACAAGCATCAGAAAAGCCTAGGCTGAGAAGGCTCTATTAAAGATCACTGTGGAAAGTGAAGTGGGTAGTTTTGTGAATTTGCATATCAAAGTTCAGCTGAAGTTATCTGTCCACTTTAGAGTGATAAATGAAGACTGGAGGTTGGGAGATTGAATCCAAGGAATATGACTTTGTTTTTTTCCGTATGAAACAGATGCCCCAAATCAGTTGCCCAGCGAAGAGTATAGGAAAGGAAGTAGGTGTGAGAACTGCCTTTTCCTTTCCATTTCTAACTCTAAAGGCCAAGTTAGTACAATTGTCCATTGCCAGAAGCTCTCAAAGCCTTTCAGAAATTTTTAAGTTTCTCAAAAGGTTCAATTATTAGACTCTATTCCTAGACCTTTAAGCTGATACAGAGGAAAATAAAACCATCCTTCAGAGGCACAGTTTCTAATTTGATTTCCATAAGGAAAATGGATATTCAAGGAATATGGAAGGCTTCTCTGAGCTCCTGTTGCCTCATCTGTAAAAATGAGAGCAGGGGAAGGTAATCTAGTCTTCCATCCACCTCTCAAATTCTAAGGCACCATAGTTATTTTGTATCTTTCCCAGGATACTATGGACCCAGGTTGGGGGATATAGAGAAAAGAATTTCTCCGTGACCAAGGTGTTTGCTATCTGCCCAGCAACTGAACAATCACCTTGGTCCAACAGTGACCTTTCACTCTGATTCTAGTGCCTGGGTTTGAGGAGTGCTACAGTGACAGTCCAAAAGAGGAAAGGACTCATACCCTTGAGACCACTCTATTTTTTGAACTTTTACCCTCTCCCCACTTCATCAGATTTATCTGCCCCTTGACCATTTTCTGAGGCCATAGGTTATCAGAGGTTATAAGAATTATCAGAGAGATGATCTGTTTCTCTATTTCTCCATTACTACCCAGGAACTGCTTACTGCGCAGATGTCTACACTACAGGCAGTTAAAGTAAATGAAACGAAGGAAGTCATGTCTAATGATCCAACTCAACTGAGAAAATGTATGGTGGTCAGTATGGGATAGATTTCATACAGCTTCAAGGAGGAGGATGAAGGAAGAATGAAGGAAAGGGAGAAAAAAGGAGAATGGGAAGGAAGACTAAAGATCTGTAGGGAAAAAAAAGAGAAGGGAGAGGGAAATCTCAAAAGTCAAAGGAGTAAGAATGAAGAGTCCAGACACCCATGCCAGAGGGATGGTGGGAGCCTCATGGTCACTGATGAAGGGAGTATCCTAAAAAGAAAGCCATCACACTTTGTCATACCATGAAGATGGAAGCAGATGAAATAAAAGGTGGAGGGGTATGAATTGGAGGGGGAGGGAAAGATATAAAATATATGTTTGAGTAGAAGGACTTTCTTTTCAGAGAAATGTTTCTCCCACTCAGTGACACTAGCAAACAAGTCTTCCTCTTTCCTCCTTCCTAGGCGTAGGGACAAAGGAACAATAACCAAACACACTGATGCCTAAAATAGAAACAGAAAAACCAAATGAGGCCAATTTTTTCTATGGAAACCTTGCCCTGTGTAAGACATTTCCCATGTCCTTGATGTCTTGAGAGATACTTCATCACTGTGTGGCATTAGCATATACTGCTCATCTCTCAGTGATAATTACTGCTTTTCTGTATTCTTTCACATCAGGGATTTTTCTCTCTGTTGTTTTTCAATTGTTTCAGTCATGTTTGACCCAAAGTGGGGCTTTCTTGACAAAGATTCTGGAGTTGTTTGACATTTTCTTCACCAGTTCACTTTATGGAAGAGGAAAACAAGACAAATAGAGTTAAGTGACTTGCCCAGGATCACACACCTAGTGAGTGTCTGAGTCCAGATTTGAATTTAGAAAGATGAGTCTCCCAAACTCCAGGTGCAGCACTAAATCCACTCTACCACCTAGCTATTCCAATAAAAGATAGTCTAGAGCACTCACCAGATATCGTGGACAATTTAACAGCGTATTTCCAGAGATTACTTCTAGTAACCTCAGGTCTATTGCAAATAAGTGAAGAGCACTGGATTTGGAATCAAAGGACATGGACAAAGGTTCAAAGCTTGGTTTTGATACTTGGCACCTTAATGGATATACGTATCTGCATGTACATATGCATGTGCATGTTTGTGTGTACACATACACATGTGTGTGCATGTTTGTGTGTACACATACACGTGTGTGTGTGAGAGAGAGAGAAACAGAATGAGGGAGAGGGGGAAGGGAGGGAGAGAGAGAAAGAGAGAGACAGAGACAAAGACATAAGCAACTTTAGGAAGTTACTTAACCTCTCTAGTACTCATTTTCCTTTCCTGTAAAATGAGAAATTTGGATTAAATGATCTTTAATTTCTCATCTAAACCAACTTTGAAAGAGTTAGTAACTCTTTCAACAAGATGACCCAACACAATTCCAAAGGACTCATAATATTAAATATCATTCACCTCCAGATTAAGAGCTGATAGACTCAAAATGCAGACTAACTCATACTTTCATACTTCCTTTTTTTTCTGATCATGGCTAACTCAGAAATTGGACCTTCATGACTACATATTTGTAATGAGTTTGTATTTATTGTCTTCTTAATGTATGGGGGAGGAGTTGGGGGGTATTTGCACCTGAAAAGAAAACTGTAATTGAATTATAAAAAATAAATTCTCACCTAGCTTTAGTCCCATCAAAGCTTTCATCTAGAGGGAAAGAGATGGCACAAAGGTGCCTAGGTCAACCAGCAGATAGAGCACTGGACCTAGAGTCCAGAAGTCCCAAATTCTAATCTGGCTTCAGATACTTGCTACCTGTGAGACCCTGGGTAAGTCAGTTAACCTTTGAACTTCTCCAAATGAAAATAGGGACCATAATAGCACATACTTCTCAGGGTTGTTGTGAGGATCAAATGAGATAATCTTTGGAAAAGTGCTTAGTTCCATTACTGGCATATAATAGATACTATCTAATAGTTTATTCCCTTTCCTTCTCCTAAACCATAGGGGTGTGATTCTAGTGAGAATTTGGGGCCTGGTAGGGTGGAAAAGAGGTTTCATTGATGATAAGTCAATTTCTACCCAATACATACCAGCAGAGTTCCTCTCCTTATATGACTCCTTCATGGATACTTGTTCATCCCCTTCCCTCCCTTCACGGGCTGCCAGCCTGCCAAGTTTCAGATCTATTCATTCTTCTTCTCGTCTCTTCTTTGCTACTTACCACAACATTTATGCATTTTTCCCACTTCCTTATTTGCAGATAAATTTCACTTTGTTGACAAACCTACAAACAGATTGTTCTCAGCCTTTCACCCGGGAAGCCTGCATATGCCCAGGGGACCCTCCAAGGAATTTCTTCTGGAACATGTCCAGCCATTACAGGAGAAGATTCACAGAGGCTTGGTCAGAGACAGAAAGAGAAAGGGACAATCAAAGGGAGTCTAGGGCAGAGGGCTACCCAAAAGGCAGAGTAAAAAGGCAGGAGACGTCACAAGGAAGGAGGATGAACATTCACTGGTAATAGTAACAGCTGTGGCAACAAAATCTAAAGAGGATCTAGTTTGGGGGCTCAATTACCAGTTTGAATATGAGTTTTCCAAGGGTTTAGGAGGGGGTTATTTGAGAGACAGGAACAGAGTGAGTCATTTTAGGGGAACTGAGTTTGGGAATGACTGAATCGAAGTAAGTACAGACTAACAGATTGTTTGATAAATGGATTTTGCATGAATGAATAAATAATACTCTATAAGGCACACAATAAATTGGGTTTTGATTGAGAGATGTTTCTAAAAGTTTTCAAAAACCATCTCTACCTCACTTCTCCTAGGTCCTGTAACTATGACCTGCATGACTGAAATTATTAAAGAACATGAAAGGTGCAATCCTAACATAACTGTTGTGCCTATAATTAACTGCCTAGTTTATGTAATTGAAAGGTTCAATGTAATGAAATAAATTGGAATCCTGTTCTCCCACTCTCTGTCTGGTCACTCTATGAAGAGATGCCTTATGGATGAGCATATAAGGCCAATGTGGTTGTGAAATAAATATCCTACAAACATCTCTTCCAGTTTGGGTTATTCTAATAATGTTTTGTTCGTTTTCATCCCACAGTACCTAAACTCATACCTTACAATAAAGATAATTTATTGCAAGAATGTTTTTCCTTCTCATAACACTGTGGATTTCTAAAATTTTGTCCTTTAAAAATACTTTCATAACTTGGTGCAGTGGCCTCTTTCTGTATTCCCTGCTGCTAGGAAGACTGAGGCTGGTGGATCTTTTTTGAGTTCCTCAGTTCCAAGCTTCAGTGGGCTAAGTAAAAGAAATTGGTCTAGGTCAGAAAAATGGAGCAAATTAAAATGCCCAAGCCAATTGGTATTAGAATCAGATCAATGTTCTTTAAGTCTGGGCAATATAAGGACAGGGAAAGGAAAGGACAGGAAAGGAAGGGAAGGGAAAGGAGAAAAGGGAAGGAGCGGGGAGGGGAAGAAGAGAAGAGAGAGGCTGAGGGAGAGGGGGAGGACAAAGGGCAAGGGAGAGGGAGAGGAAAAAGGAGAAGGCAAGAGAAAGGGAGAAGGAGAGGGAGAAGGGGAGGGAGAGGGAGAGGAAGGTTGAGAGGTGGAAGGAGAGGGAGAGGAAGATGGAGAGGGAGAGGGGGAGGGAGAATAAGCCTGGGAGGGTACCTACCTTGTAGTGCCACATAAACAATATATTTTCTCCACATCATGTTGTAACAAGATTCCAAACCAAGTGACCCCATCCTTTGATCTATATGATACTTCATACCACATTAGCCCTCCTATGAGTCATTTCTTGTAGTTGATATGAAGTCTGAGCATACCTTCCAGAACAAAAACAATACATCCCTGTGATAGGACCAATATCCATGAGCATCTTCCTCCTCCCACTCCCAGCAATATAAGTGATGCTAGATTTTCCCTAAATGGCAATAAATATGTGACTTCATTCACTCTGGATGGGGCAAAGTTCAACCGTGCCTGCCTTGGCATAGCTTCTTGCTAACCTCTGACTATACTGATGTAACTTCCAGGTCACCCCATCCAAGTGAGCATCCTTCATGTTTGACAGATGCCTAAGACTACTAGGTTGATCATACCCTGCCCTACATATGCAGGTGACAGAGGCCACATCTATGGAAGCTAAGTGCTACTGTATCTTTGTTGAATTTAAGATTAGCCTTTCCAACCCCAGACCTGGCAATCTATTCACTATGCCAACTGGCTTCCCAGGAAAAAAAGAAGCATGGGGATGTTCAAGTACTTCTGGTGTGAAGGCTGCCTAGTCCTTTTGAGGACTATTTTCCAGCTTTGGTGTCCATCTGCCACCCAACTCTCACCAGAAGCTACTGCATTCACAGTGGCCACATCCTAGTAAACTGTTTCAGCAGATGGGCTAAACCAATTTGAGGGTGACCAAAGTTTTCAAACCAACTGGTGAATTAACATGTAAAGACTTCCCTTGAAGGAATGGGCAGATATGAACAGTTTTTTCCAATGGCCATGAAGGTAGTAGAAACTGGTACAGTGGAGCACTTTGAGTTTGGTTAGACATCAAAGATGCCAAGGTCATCCATTGCATCCTGAACCAATAACACTCATTTTGACATCTGTCTTGCCACAGAACTCTGATGATCCTGGAAGAGTGAGTCCAACAACTTCACACAACTCTGCCTCATTTAAATCCAATTTATATGTGAGCTGAAAGACATCATACATACCATTTTATCATTTTTACTTACTTCAAAGTCCTGCGCAAGAGGTACGTGACAAAGCAGCAGGTGCAGATACATTGGGAGTTGTAATCACAACCCTGCACACAGGCTGCGCAGGACAAGAGTGGGGAACTTGAGGCCCTGAGGCTACATGTGGCCCTCTAAGTACTCAAGTGCAGCCCTTGAAATGAATCCAAATTTCACAGAATAAATACTTTTATTAAGGGGAAAAATCCTTTCATTAAAGGAATTTATCCTATAAAGTTTGGATTCAGTCAGAGGACTGCACTTGAGAACCCAGAGGGCCAAGAACAGGTTCTCCATACCAGCCACAGGGTTACTTTTTCACAGGACTGAAGAAGCAGTAGAATTAAGCAGCCCCCTGGATGCCTGAGCAGCCTTCTTTAAGGTGCTCTAAAAATTATCTAAAAAGAAGCCTGGCCTGCTTATCATGGTGGGCATGGATTCCATTCTACAGCTGAAACAAAAAAAAATGTACAAAACCTTTGCAAAGATGATTCCATTGACTATCATTGCATGGAATATGTGCATACATATGGACAACATGAAAACCAGTAGTAGACTTGAAAGATGAACATCTCTTGGTTGGAGAGAACTCAGGCTGACCAATGAAGGTCAACCTACCAAAGTTAGAGCTGGGCAAATATTTCTCTGGTGTGGCCACAGTGATAGGGAGAGCCATGAAGCTCTCATCAAGTCTAGTCAACTAGCTTTTAGCCTCCCAAAAGTAGTAAGTGACAGGATCATGACAAGATGATTGCACTTGCAAGAAAATGCCACACCACCATTGGCAATGCATATGCTCCCACCATGAGGAACCTTGACAAAGTCAAAGAAAAATTTTAGGAAGACCTGGAAACCCTCATCATCAGTATGACAAAAGAGAACAAGCTTGTAATTGTTGGTGACTTCGATGCTACAGTAGGCACAGATTATAAGATATGACAGGGAGTCCTTGGGAAGAATAGAATCAGAAACAGTAATGGTCACTTACTACTGAAGACTTGTGCATCTCATGATTCACCATCACCAACACTCGTCTCTTTGCCTAAAAACAATACAACTCCATGGATGCACCCTTGCAGAAAATATTGACACTTAATAGACTACAACATTGAAATGAGAAGAGATAAGCAGTATGTGAGACTGACCATGTGCATGTGCAGTGCAGAGTGCTGGACTGATCACAGACTTATCTTCTCCAAGCTAACCTTTTACATTCAACAAAAGCAGTGGCCCCAAAATGATTACCCAAATACTTAATGCCTGAATAAATGTGGAGAAACACGTCAGAGTGCATTAACAGTTTATTGCTAACTTGGAGGGAAAGCAGAATGAGCAGCTTTCAGACATTTAATGAACAGCATCACATTTACTTATCTGGGTCAGAACATTTGCAAACATCAATACAGGTTTGACAAAATTGATAAGGGAATTCAGAAGAAGCTAAATGAAAAATGAGAACGTCACAGGGTTTAGCAGAAAGATAGCTGATCTGTCTCTAAGAAGGTAGTATTTCACTCCATCAACAGTAAAGTACAAGCAAAGCTTAGAGAGATGCAAGATTCTTGGCTCAGTAAGAAGGCAGATGAAATTCAGTTTTACACTGACAGTAACAATCCAAAGTGCTTTTATAATGCCCTGAAGGCTATTTATAGGTCAAAGACCAATGGTTCATCTTAACTGCTCAGTGCTGATGGAGCCACATTGAATAATGTGAATAATCAGGACATGATCCTGAAGACATGAGTTGAACATTTCCATAGTTTCCTCAACAGACCATCAACTAAAGCTGAAGTCATTAACCATATCCTCCAGGTTGAAATCAATCCCTCTCTAACTGAACTTCCAGCTGAAGAAGAGGTTCTGAATGCATTATGCTCTTTTCATGTGGCAAAGTACCTGGTGTTGATTCTATTCCAGCTGAGATTCACAAGGTGGGGGAAAACTGCTCATTCAACAGTGACTGAAATTTCCAGGTTACATGGCAAGAAGAGGTATGTTCAGGAGTTAAACAATGCCTTCATTATCCAACTCTATAAAGGAAAAAGAAACAGGTTGTCCTGTGACAGTGGCAGGGCAGGTGATGGGGTCCAGTCTCTTAGTCATTGTTGGCAAGATTCTTACCAGAGCCTTTACTAATAAGCTTCATTTGGATAATGTTTATCTGCCTGAAAGTCAATGTGGCTTCAGAAAGGACCAACTAATTGTTGATATGGTGTTTGCTGCCTGACTATTCCAAAAAAATGCCAAGAGCAAAACTAAATCTATACAAAACATTAATTAATCTGCCAAAGGCCTTTGATGATGTCAATCATGAGAACCTGTGGAAGATCTTGGCAAAATTTCCTGGAAAAGTTCATCAGTATTACAGATTAGTTTCATAATGGAATGCTTGCATAGGATTTGAATAATGGACAATGCTCTTATGCTTTCCTAGTCACCAATGGAGAGAAGCAGGGCTTGCTTCCATGCTTTTTCACATGATGTTTTCAACAATGTTATCAGACATACTCAACAAGGAAAAAATGGCATTAAGATCAGCTACTGCAGTGATGGTCATTAAATTTGAAAAGGTCATAAGTCAAATCTAAAGTGGAGGGAGACTTGGGGTATCACTTTTTGTTGGTAGATGATTGTGCATTCAGTGCAACCTCTGAGACTGAGATGTAACAAACTATGGGTCAATTCTCTGCTGCTTCTGCTATTTTGACCTCACAATACCAACAAAAGAGAGGTTTTTCACCAAGCAGAGCCACACCCTCCATATATGGAACCATATATGGAACCATGAGTTATAGCAAACGGAGAAATATTGAATGCTATAGGTAAGGTCACTTGCCTTAACAAAATAATTTCTAGGGATGTATATATAGACAATGAGGTTGACACACATATTGCCAGAATTTGCTCAGTGTTTGGGAGGCCCCAAAGAAAAGTGTGAGAAACAAGAGGTATCACTGCCTACTAAACTCATGGTCTACAGAGTCATTACACCGACTTCATTGTTGTATGCCAGTGAAGTCTGGACAGTATATAAACGCCAGGCTAGGAAAGGGAACTGCTTCCATTTAAATTGTCTTAGAAACATTCTGAAGCTCCCCTAGCAAGATAAAGTCCCGGACACAGAGGTTTTTCTCAAGCTAAACGGTCAAGCATTGAAACTGTACTGCAGAAAGTGTAACACCAATAGGCTGGCCATGTTTTTTAATTGCCAAAAATTTGTTTCCCTAAAAGACTATTTTACAAAGAAGTTGTAAAGGGCAAGAGCTCACACAGAGGTCAGAAGAAGAAATACAAGGACATTCTCAAAGTCTCTCTGAAGAATTCTGGAATTGGTTTGAGACAAGTGGGACGCTGGCATAGTGTCTCACAGAAGATTCCTGAGCAGGACAGCAATGCAACCAGATCAGTGCTTTAGGAGTACCAGTCTGGCAGATGTGGAGAAGATGAACTGGAGAGGATTAGATTAATTAGAAGGCAGTTGTTTAGCATAGAGTGCTGAGGACTCAAAATAAGGTGTATGAGTTCAGAGAAGAGGAGAGAAGAAAGTGGAAGAACAAAAGATGACTCTGAAACTACAAGAATGAAGCCTGGATGGCATCCTCAAAAGAAATCAGCAAGAAAGGGAAAGATATGGGGCAAGATATTAAATAATTTTGGACACCTTGAACTTAAGAAAAGTATAGGACCTGCAGGTGAAGATGATTAGATGATGATTTAATCCAGCATGGCAGGCCCATATCAAAGAAGGCACTGTTCTCTATAGCAAAGTAGAATTGTAGAAGATGAAAAGAAACATAAGGTATGCAAATTTGGAGAAACTTCCATCCAAAATTTTCATATGGACTATTTGTGGCCAACCTGTGTTAGAGTCTTCCACGCCTATATTGGTCTGATCAGCCAAGAAATGCATGCTGTACTTGATCCCAATGTAGTGATGCATTTTGATCCTCTTTGAGAATGAAAGATAACAACAAACCAGCCCAGGAAAAAATCCTAGGCTTACAAAACAATTAATCCAGGCATGGATTACATGGAGACAGATATACCTGTCTCCAAGGTAGTCTAGTATGCGTCCCTAATGTGTCCCTAATGCCAAAGACTTACCTCTGGTGACAGTGGTCTGCAACCAGTCTTAGTTCCAGGTACTTATTCATAATGCTTATACTGAAAGTTGATGACCAGAAGGACAATTCATACAAGGACAATATTGTACAGACAAATAATTTGGACAGACTTAAGAACTTTGACCAGTGCAATGCTCAATTATGATTCCAGACTCCTGATGAAAAACTGTTCTCCTCTCAATAGAGAAGTGAGAGACATAAAAATTAGAATCAATGTACTGTTTTAGATGCAGTTAATATAGTAATTTGTTTTGCTTAATCATGCATATTTAGTGATAAGACCTTTTTCTTAATGGGGTGAGAAGTGGGAAAGGAACAAAATGCATGCTTGTTCATTGAAAAAATAAAAATTAGTTTTAAAAAAAAGAAAGTCAATGGTTCTACATAGTTGGTGAAGGCCAGTCATCAAGCACAGTGTCCAGCACATAAAATCAATGCTTGTGTTCTGCTTGCTGTTGACAGAATTTGAGGATAAAAATGACAATGTCTCAAAGTCATATATCTAACCTACCATTTCATTGGACACCCTTTCATAAATGTGGGAATAGGGTTATTAAAAGTAAGGTTTAGGCCACTAATTCAAATGTGATTCAGTGCACTCCCCTTGATATTTTCACAGATTAGATCAGGTTGTCAAATATTGTCATTAAAGCTAGGGAAAAAAAGATTCCACAAGGGGCCATGAAGCCCCAGGACTGTTTTACAAGGATTAACTTGACTTTTTCATGATCACTTGAGTGATCTTTCTGCTCTGAAAATTGCCTCTCAAAGTCAATGTCTGACCAAACAATCCCCTCTATAAAACAGGGATCTCAAAGTAGAAGGCATTGGAAGGCCAGTCTTATAAGAAACTTATTCTGGGTGTTTGCCATTAAGATTGTGTAAAGGAAGCTAGCAACTGAAGTTGGCTTGAGACTAAAGCTAAATTAAGATGTCCGAGCCCAGTTTATCTTGGGTAACTGTCTTTTCCTTTGAGATTGTGAAATACACCTGCCATCATTTCAAAGAAAGATTAATTGGCTCATTTATTCTACAAATATTTATTGAGAACATACTAAATACAGAGCATTCTTCTAGAGTACACAGAAAGGAATAAGCTCTTTTCTCTCAAAAATCTGACAGCACTAAGGGAAATGAGAACTACACAGAAATAGTCATAATAAAAAGGCTCAACATTCTCAGAACCATATGTGAGATAGAAAACAAAACTAGTGACTCAAGAGAGGGAGAACTCACTTCCAGCTGCAATAATCAGGGAAGAATCTGGAGGCTCTTAAATAGATTTAATAAAGGTAATCCTATAAGCCTGGGTGACTGGGAGAAAAGTGATACAATTAACACACATACAAAAATCAAAAAGAGAAATGATTTTTCAAACATACTGAACTCTGGATTCTGGCAAAACCTTGAGGTAGAAATACATGTAATGAGTTGGATATTTCAGACAATTGAGCAGACTACAGAAATAGGCAACATAAAGGGGAGACTGCTGTTCCTGGAGTCAGGAAGACCTCAGTTCAAATCCAGACTCCACACTTAGTTGATGGTTCTAGTCAAGTCACTTAATAATTGTGCCACAGTTTCCTCATCTGTATAATGGGGAAAACAATAATGCTTTTTTTCACAGTTGTTGTAAGGTTAAAACACTTCGCAAACTTTAAAGCACTATATAAAGAGAACAAACAAAACCCTCATAAGACATGCATAAATATCAATAAATATCATTACCATATCATCAAAAGGATTTCTTCTAATTTATTTAAAAAATGGGGTAGTATAGAAAAGGGAAATAGCAATATTATTGCCACACCCAAACAGAAAGAAAGAAGGCAAAATTGTTGCATCATTTAAAAGAAAAGATACAAGACAGAAAAGATGGACATATAGTACAAGTTTGAAAGCAACAGTGAATTTGTTACACACCTTATAAAAATGCCAGCTGCATAACAGATATTTACTGATTCAAATATAATCATCTTTTCCTTTTCTACTGTATACTGAAAACTTCATTTTTTTTCTTGTGGTGTTTAAGTGCATCATAAAAATAAAATTATAAAAATGTAAACAAAGTAAAACAAAAAAACAAACCATGAAAAGATAGAAATAGAAATTCAAAATAACTACGGAAAGCATAAAATATTTGAGAGCATACTTACACATGGTACTTCATTCATAGTACTAATAAGAACTATATGAATACAACTATAATACACTCCTTATGAGAATGAAGAAAATATAAATAAATGGATAAATACAAATTGTTCATGATTAGACTGTCAATACAAAAAAATATTATTTAAATTAATTAATTTATATAATGTTAATTTAAATTAATTATTTTACATAATGTCATACTCATTGGACTCCCAAGAGAGTATAGATTTTAGAACTAGAAAAAAATAAAAACAAAATTTAGCTGAAGGAATCAAAGGCCAAGAATCTCAAGGAAATTAATGAAAATAAGAAGGAAGAAAGCTTAGTAGTTTTGTATTTAAGAATATCCAACAATAAACATCAAAACTATTCAATACTGGGTATCAAATTGATATGTGATACTAATCATTAGAATAATCTAGGCACACAATATGCAAAAAAAACCCAACATAATAGTATAATATTTAATAAATCCCCAAAACAACCAATAAATGGGATAAGGACTTACTATTGAACAAAAATCATGGAAAAACTGAAAGGAGTCTGGATCAATAGATAATTTCATACAGCATCCTAAGGTAAGCTCCAAACTGACATATTACTTAGATATAAAAAGTCACATCATAATCAAATTAGAGAAGTAAATATCTTTTGCAGGTACCCACAAAAGAGTTCACAATCAAACAAAGACTAGAGAGGATCACAGAAAATAAAAGGGACTATTTTGATTACATAAATTTGAAAAGTTGAACAAAAAGAAATACAGTTAAAATTACAAGGGAAGCATTTACCTAGGGAAATTGTCTTGCAACAATGGTCTCTGATGAAGAGTTTGACATACAAGACTTATGAAGAACTGAATCAAATATGCAAGAATAAGTATGCTTCTTTAGAAGATAAATGTTCAAAGGATACAACAGGCAGTTCTCCAAGGAAGAAATCCAAGTTATCAACAACCATATAAAAATGGTCCAAGTTAGTAATAATCAATGAAATAAAATTTTAAAAATTCTAAGTTTCTGCCTCACACTCATCAGATTGACAAAGATGACCAAAAAAGAAAATGATAATTTTGAGGGCCAGGAGGTGATGTAGAGGGGGAAGAGGCTCACTGAAGGGAGCTTGCCCTGGACTGCTGATGGTGCTTCTTATCATCATTACCTTCTCCCACTATGCCTACCATGGACAAGGCACTTTCCACAACACCTTGCACCAAATAAGACTATAAGAAGTATGCATACTCTAGTGAGAGGTGTTGGTTCAGAATGTTCATGTACTTCACAACTTGTCAGTGTATCAAATTCTACAGTGTGAGACATCAAGGCAAATCTTATAAATATTAGAATAAATATGCTTTTCCTCTATTATTTTAAGCTTTAGATCTCTCAAGATTCACTAGAAAATACTAATAGCAGTGACACATCAACATACGATAATACAAAGACCTATCAAAGAGATTCAGGTTCTACTGGGCATGCCACACTTAGGTTCAAACATTGGTAGACAGTATTTACTGCATCACTATAACAAATAGTCACCTCTTCCAACTAGTCCTTGTGATATATGTGTGTGTGTGTTTGTCTATATGTGTTCCATAGGGAGTTCCTAGCCAATTACTACAAACTGATTATTCATCTAGAGTGCTTAGCATTTTTTTGTTTCATGAACTCCTTTAGTATTCCCATGAAAGCTGTGGGCCTCTTCTCTGAATAAATACTTTAAAAGAATTTTTTTTAAAAAAAATAATACATTTATGAAGAAAACCAATTACATTAAAGTACAATTTTTAAAAAAAACAATTCATAGAACTCCCCCCACTCCAGGTTAAGAACTCTTGATTTAGATCAGAAACATCAGCTTCATTAAGAGATTTTGAGAAATCTCCATTTGCTGGGGAAATAGTCTCAAACTGCTACTGGAGAACCTTCTTGGGTGAACTTCGGAAAGCTGTAGTCATCTATTTTCTATACACAAGTGCCACTTTTAAGAAAAAACTGCATGAATTCATGTTTCAGTATCTTGATGTGTATATTCTATGTAATGAGGAAATGGCTAGACGTAAATATTTCCCCGAATAGGGAGAAGCCCTTGAGAGGCCTTTGGAGCATGTCTGTTTACCCAGGTAATATTGTTTACACATTAGTTTACTGAAACATGAAGGTAGCAGGGGAAGAAAACTACTTTCCCTCTCATCAGTTCAGTTCATAACGTCCTTGATGTGAGTCAACTGAGAACTTCACCCTTTGGACACAGCAGGTAATAGCAGGTGATATGCTCTGTCTCTCCATTTTTAAAGACACAGCAGCCAAATGAGGCTACTGCCACCTATATGACTGGCAATACAGTACTCCATGATAGATGATCTGAGCAAGCCTATATCCAGATCCACATTAGTGAAAGGATGGTAACCAGAAAATAAAGTTAAGAACTCATTCAAGATGTGATACGTTTAATCAAATAGTTTTTGGGAAATGCACTACATATGTAAAAAATAGTTTATTATTTTTTAAAGTAAATTTATATGTAACTTCCCAAAATGACAATACTATGAAAATTCAGAGAAAAAATACTTTGGAAAGCCCTGAGAAAGAGAGACTGACTAAGCTGAGCCTTAAAGGTTGAGTAGGATATGGACAAATGGAGAAAAGAACATTATAAACAGGAAGAAGACATACAGGTAGGAATAGGTGTACATGCTCAAGGGAGAGAAAGAAAAGCTTAGCAAGAAATGGCTCAAATTGAGCAGAAGTACAAAATAGTTGACTTGGAAGATTAGGCCCAAATCTGTAGCCAGTGTGCAAACATTATTCTGAACACAACAATGAGCCATTGAAGATTATTTAACATTATTTAACCAAAAATATTCCCCAAAGGACTCTTGAAGCTAAATGCCATCAACATCCAAAGAAAGAACTATGGAAACAGAATGCAGAATGAAGCAGACTATTTTTCTCCTTGATATGTTTCCTTTGGGTTTGGTTTTCCTTATTTCTCCCACTTGTTTTAATTCTTCTATGCAACATGACTAACGTGAAAATGTGTTTAATAAGAATGTAAGTGTGGAACCTATATAAGATTACATGACATCTCATGGACGGAGAGAGAAGGAAGGGGGAGAAAATTTAAAACTTATGGACATGATTGTTGAAAACTGAAAACAAATTAATTACATTTTTAAAAATAGTTGAATGTGGACATGATGAGGGAGAATCAAGAAAGATTATTTGGGGAGAAAAGACATTTGAGCTGAGTCTTGAAAAGGTGTTTCCACAGGTAAAGGTTAAAGCTTCTTAATAACAGGCCTATGTTATTTCTATCCTTATACCCTATCCCCACTACCATGTGGTTCACACAGTAATCTCACAACTGTTAGTGAAACTAGAGGAAATCAAAAATGTGAATGTGAGAGAATGCCCTCTACCACTGCATCAAAATCCATCTTCACAGCTTTCAGATTCTACTTCTATGTACCTATTCTATATCTATAGCTGAGGAGTAGGTACAACTATTTGGTCAATCCAAATATGTCTATAAAACAGGCTTGAAGAAATTTATTACATGGAGGGAATTTTAGGATTTCAATTCAATTTCAGCAAGCATTTATTAGATTCCTTATATGTGAAAGATACTGTGATAGGAGTTGGAGATAGTAAAACAAAAATCAAAAGAGTCCCTTTCCTCAGGAAACTTAAATAATATTAGGAGATACAACACCTAACTTGATAAATAAATCATGATGTAGCACTAACAGGGAGGGAGATCAAGGAAGGCTTCTTGGAGGTGGCACATGAGCTCAGCACTGACATCAATTAAGATCCCATCTTCCTCTTCACTCCTCCTCTTTAATTCTAGGGCTTCCCATCTCTCAATAATTTCTTATTTTTCCTGCATATGGCTTGTTTGAACACATATTTATTTGTCATGTCCTCCTTTGGATTGTGAGCTTCTTGAGGGCAGAGGTTGTCTATGGCCTCTTTGTGTACTCCCAATGCATAGCACAGTGCCAGAAATATAGTAGACACATAAGAAATGGTCATTGTTTAACTGACTAACTGAAGGAAGCTAATTATTCTTAGAGATCAAGTTAAGGATAGAAAATGTTCCAGGGAAGGTGGACAGCCCAAGCAAAGTTGTAGAGATGGAAGATGGAATTTCACTTACTAGGAACAGCAAGTAAGCTAGTTCAGATACAACAGAATGTTAAAAGATGAATCATTTGAAATAGATCTAGGAAGGTAAAAAGGCATAAGTTGCAAAGAATTTAAAATTATGTCTTATTAACATTTCAGAGACAATAGGAAACCCACTGAAGTTTCTTGCACAGGGGAAGTGACAGGGCTGAATCTGTGCATTAGGCACATTGTTTTGGCAAATAGGTAGAATAAAAGAAGGAAAAGACAAACCAAAGTAGGTAGCTCTCTCATTAGGCTAAGTAAGGGTGATGAGGGTCTAAACTGTGAGAGTAAACTACAAAGGAAAAAATATAGATGGAAGAGGTAGTGTTGGGGTAAAATCAACATGACATCAACTGATTGGGAAGGAGAATATTGGAAGATAAAAAGAAAGATTGAGAAGGGGCAAGCATAAGTTTAGAAGAAGAAGAGGGAGGAAGAAAAGATGTTCTGTTTTGTATAGCTGCAGTATGAAATACCTATGAGACATCTAAATGTAGTTCACGAAAAAAATATGGGCACTGGATATATAGATTTGAGAGTGGACGATAATTTCAGAAATATGAGGTGATAAGATCACCAAGACAGGATGTAAACAGAAAGAACAAGAGGACAGATACTGTGGTGCACCCAGGATTAAGGATGAGACCATAGATAATAAGCCAGCCAAGGACACTAACAAGGAGTAGTCAAGCTGTCACCAAGCAACTATTTGAGGCCAGATTGCAAATTGGGCCTTCCTGACTCCAGTCTCCATCCTCTTTCCACTGGTCCTCTAGTTGTCTTCCTTTAAGATGCAACATTATGATGATAGAGAAGAAAAGATTAGGAACAAGGAAGGAATACAATCAGAGGGAAGAGAAGATATCCATGAGAAGAAAGTGGTCAGCAATGCCCAAACTAGCCTAAAGGTCAAGAAGGAAGTGGCCTGACAAAAGTCTTAGGATTTTGTAATTAAAAGATCTTTATTAAAAGTAAAGACAGAAGACTCAGTCAAGGTGTGAGGATGGGAAAAGAGATTACAAGGTTGAAGGACTGAGCAGGAAATGAGGTCGTTGGGGAAATGAATAGACATGATTTCTTTAAGGAAGGAGATAGGTAGAGGTGATACTTTGAGGGAAATGGTAGAGTTCATTGAACATTATTTATGGATATGAAACATGTGGCCTTGTTTGGAGGCACCAAGGAAGGAGGCGGCAAATAAGAGATTTGGAACATGAAATGGAAGTGCTGAGTGTGATAGGACTAATCTAAGAGGGAAGCTCCCAAAGAGAAAAAAGGGATTAAAGACACAAGGGATTTTCACTCAAAAAAGTTTGGCTCACTAATTCACATAGAGAGAAAGCAACACACGAATGAAAACACCTGTTGTATAGGCAAGGATGAAAACTTGGATGGACAGACAATTGAGTTAATCTATCAGTGCCCATAACTCAAACAGAAACCACAGATGAAAAATTAGCTAAAGCCGAGATTAAATAAGAGGAAGATAGCTGGATGGGCTCCATTTGGTAAACTATTTAGCACTTCCCAAAGTCCCAAGGTGACCCTTGAAACCAACAAAAATGATCCTTTTAACAATTATAGTCCTTGAGTGAAGCTACATGGCCATAAATCATGGGATACCACAAGCAGCAAGCAATATATTGTAGATGACAGAAATAGCAAGAGAGTTATATTATGAATGTAAATGGATTAAGTCTATTCTGAATGACATATGCATGAAGTGGCATAAAAGACATGGTATTTGATCAGAAAAGGACATGATCAACTCAAATGCTGAGAATGAGGAATATCAAATGGACAGCATGAAGGTTACATTGTCATTCACACAAAACCTTGGTAAAGGCATTAAGAGGGAACATTAAACAATGAACTCTTAGCAAGACAAGCACATTGTATTTATGGCAAGGCAAGCATTTGCACTGAACAAGAACAGATGGATGAATTTTGACATAATGAATTTAACATATATGAGATTATACATCTGCCAAAGCAGAGAAGTCAGTCCAAAGAGCAAGGTACTGGTGCCCTTTCTTGGACCATTGAACAG
Source organism: Potorous gilbertii (assembly GCA_028658325.1). Lineage (NCBI taxonomy): Eukaryota > Metazoa > Chordata > Mammalia > Diprotodontia > Potoroidae > Potorous > Potorous gilbertii. The sequence goes on along the minus strand of CM053770.1, from coordinate 81,737,047 downwards.
ATAATCTAGGGTTATAATTCTGAGCTGCCAGTGTCCCCTAACTAGAAAAGACCACACCTCTTGGGAGACTGGAGTGAGAGTTTGAGGGTGGACAAAATAAACAGATATAAGATATTAAATGTCATTGTGATCAGTAGGATTTAGAATGATTTCATGAGGATAATGGTCTGAAGTTATCTTCCAAGCTTGGCACTGCCTGGGATTGGAAATTCTACAGAAAAAAAAGCAGAGATTGTATCTATACAGGGATTCACCACATGGAACGTCTTACACATGGAAAACAGAGTAGGCACTGGTCACTGGAAGCCGCCCCTCATAACTCAAGAGCAGGATAAGAAAGGAAAAGCATGTGCTATGATAACAAAGTTCCCTAAAGATTAGCCCATTATGGGAACAAATAAAAAGAAAATGTTCTAACATACAGCATCTGGGGAGCTTCTTTGTGTGAAACTCAAAAATGGATGACTTAAAGAAGACAAAAAAGACTCTCCCTGGATGAAAAATTGTAGGTTATAAGAAATGAGAGGAATTTTAGAATTTATATAGTCCAACTTCCTCAATTTACAGGTAAAGAAATTGAGGCCCAGAGAGTTCAAGATCACACAATGAGTAAATGGCAGAGTGTGAACAAAAACCCAGATCTTCAATTTCCCAGTCCACTGATTTTCCTACTATTACATTTCTATTCTCCTATGATTGACAAAAGGAGAAAAGCCCTACTTATAGGAAGTAGGTGAGTAGCTGTCCTTTTTCTCAAGGTCTGTTGTAGCCTGAGGACTCTCTGACACTGAGAAACAAGGAAGGACAATGCTAATCCTTACCAGGATGGTACCATTCCAACTACAATGTATGTTGACTTTTTTTTTCCTGCAGAAAAACAAACCTGATGGCAACAAGGGCAGAACAGGAGGAGTCAGGGTAGGAGGGCAAACCTGACTGGCTCTTTATCCTTTCCAACTGCCCTTCTACCTTCCTCCTCTGACTATAAGTAGTGGCCCCATCTAGGATTCCAACAGGCTTGGACATCACCATTTTGATCCTACAAGATGCCTCTTCTCCAGGCACTGATGAGATGTAGCATTACTGTCTTGTTCCTGAGTCTCTGCCTACAACCAGTCACTGGACAAGATGATGAATCTGATAAGTAAGCCACTCCTTACACTGATACCATTTCATTGTCTGTCAGGAAGAACCCACCTCCCAACCTGGGAATTTCACATCCTCTCCTGTGGGGACTTATTTTATCCACTGGGTACCTATTTTCCAATGCCCAGATTCTATACATCCCCACTGGGAACCTTTTCTAACCCATAGATAGGTGAATCTTTGCCCGAGCCCCAGAGATTCTTTATCTAGTCTCTGATGGTCTCAATAGCCCCACATAGAAACAGGATTTCCTAGATAAAGTCTGAAGTGAGCTACAGGTCTGTTCTTCATTCTCAGACTTCTTATTCCTATCCTGTGCCTTAATTTCCACCCAACCTGAGAACCCATCAAGTCTTCTTTCTTTCCATCAGGAAAGGAGAGGCAAAAGGGCTATGGAAAATGAAAATCATTGCTCTCCTTACTCACTAAAGCTCACATTTGGGGTGAGTTTACTTGGAGCCTGAAATTAGGAGAAAAGAGGGCACTTTCCTACAATCTCTGGTTTGTTTGGTTTTGTTCCTACATAATGACTGGGGGATCATCTCAGATCCTTGGCCTGAGGACAGCTCCTAACAGCACTATTCTTTTTTGTGGGAATCTACCTCAGAATTCAGGGTGGCACTGAGTAGGGCTGAAGAAGAGGATTACATATCACAAAAAGACTCAGGAGTCTTGACTCTTAGTCAGCAATTATCTTTTGGTTAGTATAGCCACAGAGAAAGGTAATAGAAAACATGAAAGTACAGTTTTGTTGGAAGTAAGAAAATGATCAGGCACCATATTTATTTTGTATCTTTCCCAGGATAATATGGGGCTAGTTGGGGGATATAGAGAAAAGAAAAGAATTACTCCATGGTCAAGGTATTTGCTATCTGGTCAGCAACTGAACAATCACCATGATCCAACAGACCAACAAAACTTTTTCTCTGGACCTCAGCTTTCTTATAGTGCCCGGGATTAAGGATTACTAGAGTGAGAGACCCAAAGAGGAAAGGGACTCATATCCTTGAGATTACTCTATTTATTCTTTGAACTTTCACCCTTTCCCTCCTCCATTCATCAGATTTATCTATTCCTTTACCATTTTCTGAGGCCATTGGTTAGCAGAGGTTATAACTATTATCAGAGAGATGACTTGATTATCTATTTCTCCATTACTAGCCGGAAACCACTTATTGTGCAGATGTCTCCATTACCAACAGCTAAAGTAAATGAAACGAAGGAAGTCAGGTGTAATGTTTCGACTCAACTGAGAGAATGTGTGGCGGTGAGTATGGGACAGACTTCATACAGCTTCAAGGAGGGGGATGAAAGAAGAATGAAGGAAAGGGACAAAAAAAGGAGAATGGGAAGGAAAAGAATGAACATCTGTAGGGAGAAAAAAAAGAGAAGGGAGAGGGAAATCTCAAAATTCAAAGAAATAAGAATGAAGAGTCCAGACATCCATGCCAGAGAGATGGAGTGAGCATCATGGTCACTGATGAAGGGAGTACCCTAAAAAGAACCATCACACTTTGTCACACACCATGAAGGTGGAAACAGATGATGTGAAGGGTGGAGGGGCATGAATTGGAGGGGGAGGGAAGGATATAAATTGCATTTGTGAGTGGAAGGACTTTCTTTTCAGAGAAATGTTTCTTCCACCCAGTGACACTAGCAACCAAATTTTCCTCTTTCTGCCTACTTAGGCATAGGGACAGATAAACAGCAACCAACCACACAGATGCCTAAAGTAGTATCACGAAAACCTAAATGGGGCCAAATTTTTCTATGGAAACCTTGCCCTGTGTAAGACATTTCCCATGTCCTTGATGTCTCGAAAGACACCTCATCATTTTGTGGTATTAGAATACATTGCCCATGTCTCAGTGATACTACTTTTTTTCTGTATTCTTTCATCTCAGGGATTTTTCTCTCTGTTGTTGTTCAATTATTTCAGTCGTACTTGACTCTTCATGTCCCACTTTGGGGTTTTCTTGACAAAGATACTGGAGTGGTTGGCCATTTCCTTCATCAGCTCACTTTATAGAAGAGGAAACTGAGACAAACAGGGTTAAGTGCCCAGGATCCCACAATTAGTGAGTGTCTGAGTCCAAATTTGAATTTAGGAAAGTGAATCTTCCTAACTCCAGGCATAATACTCTATCCACTATTCCATGTAGTTATCCCAATAAAACATAGTCTAGAGCACTCTCCAGATATTATGGACAATTTAACAGTGGATTTCCAGAGATTGCTTCTAGTAACTTCAGGTCTATTGCAAATAAGTGAAGAGCACTGGATTTGGAGTCAGAAGCCATGGACAAGGGTTCAAAGTTTGGTTCTGATGCTTAGCACCTCAATGGATGTGTGTATGTGCATATATGTATGTGTGTACATGTTTTTGTGTGTGAGTGGCGGGGGGCAAAGAAGGCAGAGAGAGACAGAGAAAGACAGAGACAAAGACAAAGATAAAGACACAAGCAACTTTAAGAAGTTACTTAACCTCTCTATTCCCCATTTTCCTTACCTGTAAAATGAGATATTTGGATTATATGATCTTTAGTTTATCATTAAAACCAACTTTGAAAGAGGTAGTAACTCTGATCAACAAGATGATCCAATGCAATTCCAAAGGACTTATGATGTTAAATACTATTCACCTCCAGATAGAGAGCTAATAAATTCAGAATTCAGACTAACTCATATTTTTCAGTTGCTATTTTTTTCTGCTCATGGTTAATGAAGAAATTTGTCTTTCATGACTTCATATTTGTAATGAGTTTGTATTTGTTGCCTTCTTACTGGGTTGGGAAGGAGTTGGGAGTATTTGTAGCTGAAAATAAAATAAAATTGATTATAAAAAATAAATTTTCACCTAGTTCTAGTCCCCATCAAAGCTTCCATCTAGAGGTAAAGAGATGACACAACAGTGGCTATACCACTCGGCAGATAGAGCACTGGACCTAGAGTCAAGAAGTTCAAAATTCTAATCTGACTTCAGATACTTGTTACCTATGAGACCCTGAGCAAGTCAGTTAACCTCTGATTGACTCAGTTCCTCCAAATGAAAAATAGGGACTATAACAATACCTACTTCTCAGGGTTGTTGTGAGGATCATATGAGATAATCTTTGGGAAAGTGCTTAGCACCATGTCTGGAATATAATAGGTGCTATCTAATACTTTATTCCCTTTCCTTTCCCTAAACCATAGGAGCATGATTCTAGTGGGAATTTGGGGCCTGATAGGAAGGAAAATAGGTTTCATTGATGATGTCAATTTCTACCCATCATGTACCAGTGGAGTTCCTCTTCTTATATGACTCCTTTATGGATGGCTGATCATCCCCTTCCCTCCCTTCATGGACTGCCAGCCGGCAAGTTTTCAGATTCATTGATTCTTCTTCTCATCTCTTCCTTCCTACTTACCACAACTTTTATGTATTTTCTCCACCTCTTTATTCCCAGATAAAATTCTCTATTGTTACCAGTCAAAAAATTGATTGTTCTTTGCCTTTGGAATATGAAAGCTGTATATGCCCAGGGGACGCTCCAAGGAATTTCTACTGGAACATATGCAGCCAACGTAAGAAAAGATTAAGGCTGGGAGGGAGAGAGGGAGAGGGAGAGGGAGAGAGAGAGGGAGAGTGAGAGAGAGAGAATCAAAAAGAGTCTGGGGCAGAGGGCTACACAAAAAGGACAGGAGAAAGGCAGGAGATGTCATAAGGAAGAAAGATGAGGATCTACTGGAAATGGGGAAGAACAGCCTTGGCAACAGAATCTGAAGAATAGAATCTAGGCTGCAGGCTCAATCACACAGTTTGCATATGAGGTTTGCATATGAGGTTTCCAAGAGGAGTGGGAGCGGGGAATTTGAGAGAATAGAAAAATGTGAGCCATTTTGGGGGGACTGAGTTTGGGAATGGCTAAATGGAGGTAAGCACAGACTAACAGAGTGTTTAAAAAATGAGTTTTGCATGAAGGAATAAATGATATCTCAAAAAATTGGGTTTTGACTGAGAAATGTTTCTAAAAGTTTTCAAACACCTTCTCTACCTCACTTCTCCCAGGTTCTATAACTATAGCCTGCTTGGCTGAAATTACTAAAGACCGTGACATATGTTATCCATACCTAAGTGTTATTCCTACACTTGCCAGCAAAAGTTATGCAATTGAAAGTTTCATTGTAAAGAAATAAATTGGAATCCTGTTCTCCCACTCTCTGGCTGGTCACTCTATGAAGAGATACCTTGGGGATGAGTACATGAGGCTAATATGGTTGTAAAATAAACATCCTACAATCTTCTCTGCTAGCCTGGGTTATTCTAATCATGTTTGGTTTGTTTTCTCCCCACAATACCTTCACTTACACTTGTGTCTTATAATTAAGTTAATTGATCACAAGAATGTTTTCCTTTCTTACAACACTGTGGATTTCTAGAATCCTGTCCTTTAAAAATACTTTCATAATTGGGTGCAGTGCCCTCTTTCTGTATTAGCTGCTGCTAGGAAGACTGAGACTGGTGGAACTTTTTGAGCTCCTGGGTTTTGAGCTTCAGTTGGCTAAGCAAATGGAAGTGACCTAGGTCAAAAAAATGCAGCAAATTAAAATTCCTAAGTTGATTGGTATTAGAATCAGGTCAATGTACTTTCAGCCTGGGTAAGATAAGAACAGGAAAACGAAAGGGAAGGGAACGGAAGGGAAGGGCAGGAAAGGGGAGGGAAGGGAACAGGAGGGGAGGGGAAGGGAGGGGAGGGGAGGAAAGGGGAGGAAAGGGGAGGGAAGGGGAGGGGAGAGACGGAGAGGAAGAAAGAAAATAGAGGGAGAATGAGAGGGGGATGGGGAAGGAGAGGGAGAGGGAGCAGAAGAGGGAGAGTATCTATCCGGTACTGCTACATAAACAATATATTTTCTCCACATAGACCATGCATTTGTTTACCATACTATAATTATCCCTGCATTGGTAATGTCTTAGCATTATAAAGAGTACATATTTGTTTTACTGTAGTCTTCTTTCCATAGAGAGTATACAGAAGATGTTTTTTGTTATCATGTCTGCCTATACTAAGTGATTTATCTGAACATCTATATCTATATATTTGGTTCAGACCTAGTATTTCATTAATATAGGGAGTTCCCAGGATGAAAACTCCATCCAACAATACTGATCAGTAACATAATATTAGCTAGGCTTTATATAATAATTAATATTACATATTAAGGCTTTCAAGGAACTTTCCAAATATCACATTTTATCCTCCCAGTAACCCTGGAAGACTGGTCCTTTTATTGTCACTTTACACATGATAAAATTGAGGCAGACAGAAATTAAATGACTTGCCCACATCACATAGTCAGGTTTGAACTCAAGAAGAAGGGTCTTACTGACTCCAGTCCCAGCACTCTGTCTACTGCATTACCTAGCTGCCTGGCTAGTCTTAGAAAATTGCCTGGGCTGGGCAGGCACTGAGACAGGATCACCCATCTAGCAAATAGCAGAACAACTTGAACCTAGCTCATCACTGCAACACATTGCTATCATTTTTTAAATGCTTATATCTACATATATATTCAGGTGCATAATACATACTGGGGTACTTGAATCAATCAGTTGGCTTAATAACGAAGCACCTGCTCTGATGTGGAGAAGAACCCCTACCTCACATATCTCAAGGGGATAGTACATGTATAAAAAGGAAATTATGATAACCTAAAGTACTACACTCAACATTTCCTAGCATTGAGTGAAGTGAGCAGAACCAGGAGAAAGTTGTACATAGTAATAGCAACAGTGTGCAATAATTAACTTTGATAGAATTAGCTCTTCTCAGCAATACAATCATCTAAGACAGTTCCATAAGACTCATCATGGAAAATACCACCCATATCCAGAGAAAGAACTATGGAGTGTGAATGCAGTTTGAAGTATACGATTTTCATTTTTTTCTTCATGTTTTTTCTATTTTGTTCTCATTCTTCTAACATAATAGGACTGATTTGGACATATGTTTAATATGATTGCACAAATATAATCTATATCAGAGTGCTTGCAGTATTGCATGGGAGGGAGAAAAAAAATTGGAACTCAATCTTATAAAAGTGAAAGTTGAAAACTACCTTTACATGTAATCAGGTTAAAAAGTAAAATACTATAAAGTTGGAGCAGGGGGCAGGGGGGACGTCAACCCATTTCCTAGAATTGCTCAGTTTAAACTGAAATGATCCTCTCCTCCCAAGATCCTTTCTGCCTAGATCTCACAGGACCTTTTGATTCAAAATTCAGCTCTCTATTCTAGTCCCCATTGGACTGTTGTCAGGTGGTACCACTTCCTTTTCCTCTCTCCTGAGAATTCTCCTACATAGTGCTTTCTGTTTTTCATGAAAAGGATACACTGTTGCTCTTTCTGGGTGCTCTAGGGGAAGTCGAGGAAAGCTACAAGGTCCACTCCAAATCTAGCCCAGGCTTACACCTCTTTCCTTCAGAATTTGTAACACTAAGAAGGAGATTCCAGTTTACTATACAGGTTCATCTCCCTAGACATCTGTACAGACACAAAGAGATTCTCTCAGGAAAAGGACCTTCATGATAGATTTTCTCTCAATAGAAGCTCAGCCTCAGCACCCTCCACTTCTCCAACTACATGAAAGAACATGACACCAATCTTCTTCCAAGATAGAATGAATAAAACTCACTTGCATTCTGTTGGTAGCCTAACATTTGGACTTCCTTGAAGAAAACCATGCTTTAACAAGATTCCAAACCAAATGGCCCCATCCTTTGAGCTTTATGACATTTCGTACCAAATTAGCCCCTCCTTTGAGTCATTTCTAGTTGTTGATAATGAAGTCCGAGCATACCTTCCAGAAAATCAATACATCCCTGTGATAGGACCAATATCTAGACCATCCTCCTCCCACCCCCACCAATATAAGTGATGCTAAATTTTCCCTAAAAGGCAACAAATCTGGGACTTCATTACCTCTGGGGTGGAGCAAGGTTCAACTGTGCTTCCCTTGGCATAGCTTCTTGGAAGTCTCTGACTGTATTGATATAATTTCCAGGTCACCTAAGGGCATAAAAAGGACCATTCATGTGGGCACCCTTCATCTTTGATGGATGCCTGAGACTACTTGGTTGATCATACCCTGCTCTACATATGCAGGTGACAAAGGTCACATCTATGGAAGCTAAGTGCTACTGTATCCTTGTTGAAAAATATTGCTGTGATGAGGCTAAGAAAATCTCCTTTTGTCATCTGTTTAATGAACACTGGCTGACTACTTCATTTCTTCCCAATATCAAACCTGAACTAATAAACCTGAACAAACCTCAGACCAGGGAGTGGGTCTGAGTCAGGTAGGACCCTAACATTCTATTTACTTTAAAAGGTACCAAGAACAAGGATTTTTAAGCCACATTTTATTTTATATTTCTGGACTTTCACCTTCTCTCTCTCCCATGCCACTCTGCCTCCCATAAGATAGCAAGAAAAACAAAATCCCTGTTCAAACCTATACAGTGAAGGAAAACAAATTCTCCAACTGTCCATGTTTAGGTTAATATACCTCAGTCTGTTCTCTGAGCCCATCATCTGTCTAACAGGAAATGGGTAGCATGTTTCCTCATGAGTCCTCCAGAATTGTAGTTGGTCACTGCGTTGAGCAGAGTTACTAAGTCTATCCAAGTTCTTTGTCTTTGCAATGTTATTGTTACAGGGGCAGAGCCAAGATGGTAGAGTAGAAGCAGGGACCAGCTACAGCTCTCCCCACAAATCCCTACAAAAATCCTGTAAAATGACTCTAAACAAATTCTAAAGCAGCAAAAGTCAGAAAATGACAGACTGAAGCAAATTTCTAGCCCCAGACAATCTGAAATGTCAACAGGAAGGGTCTATTGTACCAGGCTGGGAGCAGAGCACAGTTTGGCATGGGCCACACTGGCTCCAACAGAGTGGGAGGAGGACTCAGGGGACTGAATTGCTGGCAGCTCCTGTGGATTCCAGACTCCACACCCCACAATGATAAAGACAACTTCACAGGTCAGTGGCAAGGGTCTCTCACCTGGCTGAGAGGGGAGCATGGTCCCAGCCTAGCCCCATTCCTGGCCCCAGACTGAGTCCTAGGGTAACTAGTCACTGCTGAAGCAGAGGATGTTTCTGGAGCCCTTCACCTCACAGAGCTCAAAAGTCAAGTAATTGGCTGGGAAAACAGACTTTAGATTTTTACTTTTTTGTTGAAGAGGTATTTTGTTATGTTGTTGGTGACAAGGAAGATAAAAACATACAGTCAGAAGACGACAATAAAGTCAAAGTTCCTGCATCCAAAGCATCTAAGAAAAATATGAATTGGTCATAGGTTATGGAAGAGCTCAAAAATGATTTTGAAAATCAAGTAAGCAAGGAGGCAGAGGAAAAACTGGGAAGAGAAATAAGTGATGTAGGAAAATCATGAAAAATTAGTCAAAAGCTTGCTAAAGGAACCCCTCAAAAATGCTGAAGAACATAACATCTTTAAAATTAGACTAATCCAAATGACAGAAGAGGTCCAGAATGCCAATGAGGAGAAGAATGCCTTAAAAAGTAAAATGAGCCAAATGGAAAAAGATGTCCAGAGCTCACTGAAAAAACAATTATTTAAAAATTATAATGGAGCAAATGGAAGTAAATGACTTTATGAAAAATCAAAAAATTATAAAACAAAACCAAAATAATAAAGAAATAGAAAACAATGTGAAATATCTCATTGGAAAAACAATTGACCTGGAAAATGGATCCAGGAGAGATAATTTTAAAATTATTGGACTATCTGAAAGTCATGATCAAAAATGGAGTTTAGATATCATCTTTCAAGAAATTATCAAGGAAAACTGTCCTGACATTTCTGGACCAGTGAGTAAAATAGAAATGTAAAGAATCCACCAATCTCCTCCTGAAATACATCCCAAAAGGAAAACTAGGAATATTGTAGCCAAATTCCAGAATTCCCAGGTCAAGGAGAAATTATTGCAAGCAGTCAGAAAGAAAAAGTTAAGTATTGTGGAAACACAATTAAAATAACACAAGACTTAGCAGCCTCTGCACTAAGGGATCACAGGGCTTGGAATATGATATTTCAGAGGTCAAAGGAGAAAGGATTAAAACCAAGAATCACTTACCCAGAAAAACTGAGTATAATACTTCAGAGGAAAAAAATGGAACTTCAATGAAATAGAAGATTTTCAAGCATTCTTGTTGAAAAGACCAGAGGTGAACAGGAAATTTGACTTTCAAATACAAGAACAAGAGAAGTATGAAAAGGTAAACAGGAAAGAAACCATAAGAGACTTATTAAAGTTGAGCTGTTTTTACATTCCTACCTGAAAAGAAGATATTTGTAACTCATGAGACCTTTCTCAGTATTAATATAGATGGAGGGGATATATATATACATATATATATATGTATATGTATGTGTATGTGTGTGTGTGTGTGTGTGTATGTGTATACAGAGAGAGAGAGAGAGAGAGAGAGAGAGAGAGAGAGACTGAGGTCACAGAGTAAGCTGAATATGAAGGGATGTTATGTAAGAGATAAAATTAGGGTTGAGAATAATGAGAAAGGGAGGAGAATGTATTAAATCATCTCACATAAAAGAGGCAAGAAAAAGCTTTTACAACAGAAGGGAAGGAAGGGAAGGCAAAAGGGAATAAGTAAGCCTTCCTTTCACCAGATTTGGTTTCAGGAGGGAATAACACATTCAATTGGGTATGAAAGTCTGTCTTACCCTACAGGAAAGCAGAGGGGAAGGAGATAAGAGAGAGGGAGAAATAAAAGGGATGGCAGATTGGAGGAAGGGGTAATCAGAAGCAAACACTTTGGTAGAGGGATAGGGTCAAAAGAGATAATAGAATAAATGGAGGCTGGGACAGGATAGAGGGAAATGTAGTCTTTCACAACATGACTAGTATGGAAGTGTTTTGCATGACTACACATGTATAATGTTTATCAAATTGCTTGTCTTCTCAGTGATGGTAGGTGGGGAGGGGGGAATGGAGAGAATGTGGAACTTAAAGTTTTAAAAATGAATGTTAGAGGTTATTTTTACATGCAACTAGGAGATAAAATATACAGGCAATGGGATATAGAAATCTATCTTACCCTACAGGAAAATAGAAGGGAAAGCGATGGGGAGTTGGGGGGCGAGGAATGGTAGAAGGGAGGACAGATTGGAGGTAAGGGCAATCAGCATACATGCTGTCCTGGGGTCGGGGTAGGGGGGAGATGGGAGAAAATCTGAAATTCAAAATTTTGTGGAAGTAAATGTTGAAAACTGAAAATAAATTTATATAAAAAAATAATTTTATTGTTACTATATACATTATTTTCCTGTTCTTTCTACATCAGTTAATATGAGTTTAAATATGTTTATGTGAGTCCTCCCAGGATTCTCTGAAATGGTCCCCTTCATCATTTCTTACAGAACAATAGTGTTCATGCACAAGCATATATACACAGGTACACATATGTATATGTGTACGTGTGTGTATGTCTATATAAACATAGACATATATGTATATGATTTGAATAGCTTGTTCTAACATTCCTAATTGATCAGCAACTGGATAGAATTATTCAAATCATATATAATGAAGCTATGATTCTCATCAATCTTTAAATCATGAATTCTCCCATGGTCTAGAGTGCTATAGAGCTGACAAAAACTCAGTCTTTTTTTAGACTGAGTCTTACAGCACAAATACTTGAGTGAAATGGGACTGTGATTATTGGAGAAAATAGCCAACAATAAGAAATTCATTTATGACTTTGATAAACCATAGGTATGAATTACATAGAGGTTTACAAACTTTCCTAGGGTCACATAGCTTGTTAGGGTCATAAGTGCAATTTGAACCTATATCTTCCTTTCTCCAAGCCCCAAACCTTATGCAATGGCACACTCTCTCTATGCTCTCCCTCTCACTTCATCCAAACTGAGTTCACTCTGTGTGCTGCCTACAAAATCAATTTCCTTCCAAGGTCAAATCACCAAACATTTGTCTTTCCCTAACTGCTATCCTCTTGTCCTCCTGTCTAAACATTTTTCTCCCTTATTTTTTTTTATTGGTATCTAAACTCAGCACCATTTTGCTCATAGGAGAGAGAGCTCTCCATTTATTAACATATCTAACACATGACACAAAATTTCATGTTATAAAACAATTTGCAATATTTCAATTGATCCATGACACCAACGACATGGACATCTCAACTGATTTGTACCTTCTTACCATATGGTAGTCTTATGTATGTGCTCCCAAAATCCTCCACAAAAGGTCTACCTACTTTCTTCTAGGTCACTTAACATCTCATGGATGCCAGTCTGGCTCTGGATTTTTGTGAGGATTAAATGAGATAATATATGCAAAGTATTTTGTAAACCTGCTATGTACATGATAGCTAGTATTATTTTCATTATCATTTTCTATTCATGAATCAATATATTTCCAGAGAGGGTCTCTGCCTAATTCTCATGGGAACATTCAATGAAATATAAATCTAGATAGACATAGGGGTATCTTACATATCCAGTAACATGAGAGTAGATGCCAACCAATCATCACAACTAAACTTTAATCCTGTGAAAACTGAAAACACCTGATCTATTTTTTTAATCTTACATTTTTAGCTTGACCATCATAAGTGTCAGTAGAAAATCACTAAGCACTTTTCCCTGACAAACTCTTAGGATGACCCACCCATAAAAAGTATTTCTGGGAAGGATGACAGTCTGAATGGATGTGGGGAGCTGCGGCTTGCCTTATTCACTTTGAATTCAAATGTTCTGTCTTTAATAATCTTGACTTTTACCTTTGAAAGCCCAAATCTGACCAACTTCTAATTCAACAACTTCCACCAATGGCTGGATGGGGATGAGGGTTGCCGGGAGGCATTATTTTTATAGACTGAGAATTAACTGGACAAAGTCATTATTCACCTCTTTTTATGTCGGAGCTTTAAGTTTCAGCAAATTCAGAACAAATGTCACTGAGTTTGGGATATTCTAGAACCTATGACATGGTGTTTGGTTTATACATTTCTAGTATGTTTTTTTTTAAAGCTCCTCTCTACCAATCTTGACCACCTGGATATCCCTATACACCCTGGGCCTATTCTCCTGACTGGCAGGTCACTGGCTGGGATCACCATTTCATGAGGGTCCCCAACTATGCTCCCTCACTCGTAGCTCAATTCATTCTCTGTATTGCTCCAGCTTCTCACCAGCAGCTTTCCCCTCTTGAATAACACACTCGTCTATCTATCTATCTATCTATCTATCTATCTGATATAGGAACCACAAAGTCATTTTGAACTCACGGACCACATCTCTCTATACCAGGCATACAGGTAAACACTTACATACAAACAGATAAAGATGTGCAAATATATCTACATACATACACATATAAATGCATATACGAAGAAGATCCCCTAAGAAGATGTCCAGTTTTTGCTATTTTGGGCCTGTCTTCCCTGGCAGCATTCAAGACCCATTAGCAGTATCCAAGAACTTCTTAGCCCTGAGCAGATACTCCATAATTTTACAAGAACAACAAATCCTGTGGCCTAAGATTGTTGTCATATCTATCATGGATCCCTTGTATTCACTCATGGTGTCTGTCTCTCTACTTCCACCTCCAAATTCTCTTACCTTTCTTCTGTCTAGTACAGTAGGTCCAGCTACTTGTAAATTCCTGGTCTCCCCATTAGGCAACTCTCTTCTTTTCCCTAAATTAACACACATAAGAGAGAATTTCCTAAGCTTGGAAACTCCTAGAAACCAAGAGGAATAATCCAGTACTAGCAACCCAGAAAAAAAATTCTTGCCCCCAAAATCTTTAGCAATATTAATGATTCAACATTTAAAATGAATATGGTTTTATCAGGGGGGTATAACATTAAACAAGTTGCATTGTAGGTTGTTTCCCCCTATTCGAATGTGAGCTCCTTGAGAGTAGGAATGATCTTAATTTTCTATTTGTAACATGAGAACCCAGAATAGTGCTTTGCACAGAGTGAGAATAAATTTCTTCCTCATTTGATTATTATTTAATCATAGAAAAACAGAACTAGAAGAAAACTTAGAGTTCATTTGCTCAAATTCCCTCATTTTGCATATGAGAAAATTGGATCCTCCGAAGTGTAATTTATACAACTTCCCACATAAAGTGAGTGGCAAAACTAGAACATTAACCCTGTCTCCTGTTCTTTCAAGGAATGATCTGTATACTTCCCAATTCAGTAAGTTTTATTGGCAGTTCTGCATACCACCCCGAAGGTAAATCAAATAGACACTTAGTTGTCTCCATGACCTCCTGTTTTGGCAGGGCACTCACAGCCTTATACAAATGAACAAGAGAAGCAGCTCTATTTTGGCAAAATATGCTAAACCACTCAAAATTTATTCACCAATCTTAAGGTTTAAGAGCATTAATTAACACATGAAGAAGTACTGCAAACTCATATAAATTATATATGATTATCAATAAGCCCCTTTTTGGGTAGAGTCAAGATGGCGGAGTAGAAAGACTCACATATGCTAGCTCCGAACCCAGAGCCCCTGGATATCCTCTAAAAAGAACTCCCAACAAATTCTGGAACAGTGGAAGCTGCGCAGCAACACAGTGAAGGAGATTTCCATTCCAGAGAGCCCTGAAAAACCGACACCAAAGGTCCCTCGAGCACCGTTCTGGAGCAGAGCCCAGCCCTGCCCTGGCTGCAGCAGGGAGAGGAGCGAGCAGATCGAGGCAGGCTTCAAGGATGGAATCTCCAGCGGCCTCGAAGGTCCCTCCACCCACAGACGCACAGGTCAGTGAGAGAGATGTCTGGATGGGCTGAGAGGGGAGCGGGGTGTCTCCATGACTTGGGCCCCCTCGGGAGGCAGCAGCAGAGGCAGTGGGCGGCCAGAGGCTCCCAGAGCAGGTAGGAGGTCAGCAGCAGCTCCATTACAGAAGGTCTTTGCATAAACCCCCTGAGGGAACTGAGCCTGGGAGGCAGCCCTGCCCCCACCTGAGAACCTGATTTAATCTTACCCTGAATAGCAGCCAGGCCTGCCGCCAAAAGCCATGAGGCTGGGGAGCAGCATTTGAATCTCAGACCCCAAGCACTAGCTGGGCGGATCTGGAGGCAAGGTGGAGTGGAGAGGAATCTCAGAAGTCAAGTAACTTCTGGGAAAATGCCCAGAAAAGGGAAAAAAAATAAGACCATAGAAGGTTACTTTCTTGGGGAACAAATACTTCCAACCTTTCTCTCTGATGAGGAAGAAAACTGCTTACCATCAGGTAAAGATATAAGAGTCAAGGCCTCTGTATCCCACACATCTGAAATAGATATCCAATAGGTTCAGGACA
The DNA here is from genome assembly GCA_028658325.1 of Potorous gilbertii. Lineage (NCBI taxonomy): Eukaryota > Metazoa > Chordata > Mammalia > Diprotodontia > Potoroidae > Potorous > Potorous gilbertii. Next base: position 81,721,533 of record CM053770.1, on the reverse strand, counting down.
TGGAAGAGCTCAAAAAGGATTTTGAAAATCAAGTTAGACAGATGGAGGAAAAACTGGGAAGAGAAATGAGAGAGAAGCAAGAAAAGCATGAAAAATGGGTCAATACCTTGATAAAGGAGACCCAAAAAAATGCTGAAGAAAATAACACCTTGAAAATAGGCTAGCTCAATTGGCAAAAGAGGTTCAAAAAGCCAATGAGGAGAAGAATGCTTTCAAAAGCAGAATTAGCCAAGTGGAAAAACAGGTACAAA
>CM053770.1:81657601-81720782 GCA_028658325.1 Potorous gilbertii | reverse complement strand
GGGATGATAGAAGAGAGGGCAGATTCGTGATAGGGGAAATTAGAATGCTCAGTGTACTGAGGTGGGGGGAGGGGACAAAAGGGGAGAAAATTTTGGAATCCAAAATTTTGTGAAAATGAATGTAAAAAGTTAAATAAATAAATTTATATTAAAAAAAAATAAGCCCCTTTTCACTTTGAATTCTTTAACCAGTTTTATTATGTTAATCTACTTTGCATGAGTCAAGAGGGAAAAAAGCCATTTTTTAACACAGTCTGAGTGAGTCAGTTTAGTTACTTTGATAAACTGAAATTTTCTTCCAGATGTTAGTGTGTGGGGTACAGAGACCCTTATCACTAAATCAGAGACTCAGGGATATTAACAGAAAGAATAGTTTGTTTATTGACTTCCTTGAGAAAGGGTTCCCTCAGAGCACCCAAAAGATGGTGCTAACAGAAGAGAGTGGAGGTGTGCTCAGCTCAGCAGATTATATAGGTCCTAACTGAAATCCCCTCCTCCCTAACCCCCTTCCTCAGGGCTTATTGCTGCAAGCCCTGGGGGTACAATTTATTCACAGCAATCTACCCCCGCAACAGAAAATGAAGGCAGTTCTCATGAGTTTTTGCAAGAATAAACAGTTTTAGACAAAAAAAGAAAGAATACGGGGAAGGTGTTATTCTTCTCCTGCTACAAGCTTAAAAACAAGGTAGGGGGGATGGGGAAGTCCAGAGAAGCACAGAATATGTTGAAAATATTTCTCTACAAGATCAACCTACTGCAAATGTTTCTTTGAGAGTAAGAAACAATTAACTCTTTGAGGAAGCATCACTCTCACAATCCCTCCTCTTATTTTTTACTCTTTGAAGACTCCTCACACCATTGCTGATATGCTTCTTCCATCAAATTATCTTCTCCACCCTCAGGCTCATTCCAACCTCAGGGTCCACCCCTGACTTTTTAAAATCATCCATTGAACACACCCCTCCACCTTTCCTTCTAATCTGATCATTTTAGACACAGCGTCTTGAACAGTTTGGGTAATTAGCTATATCAGGCAGAGGAGACACACGGAGTAATATTATGCCACAAATTGCAATTAACACAAACCATATAATTTGTTTCCACCAGCTTCCCCCAAACCAAGACCTCCATGATATACTAAGAGGGGAAGATCAAATCTGGATAGTTACACAGGCAATTTTCCTGATATTGTCTGCTATATTTTTCACAATGTAGCCATTATCATCTATCTTCATACGACAGGGGGAGAGATTCAACTTCCCACAAACTCTACTTTCTTCAGTCAGCAAGTAATCTAATACTAGCCTATGTTGCATAATAGCCTCCCTACTTTGAGTTAATTGTCCTACCAACAAATGGAGAGCTTTGGCAGTCTGGTTAGTTATTAATTCAACCACAGCTTGGAGGTGTATAACCCTGTTCAGCACATAGATAGGGGTTCTATACCCCCAACTCCCATCCTGTGCCCACATTGCCAGTCCATACTCTTTAATGATCCTTTCAGGTGACCAAGTATCACCCCTTCCATTAACATTCCCTGTGCTAGCAATAGATGTGTCTATAGTTCTCCTTGATCTCTCTAGATCATCATACAACTTTATTCCTAAATGATCTCCCTCTTGACCTCGTAGAAGAAAGAATTTGGGTCTACTGAGACCTATGTAACAGATCCCAATCAAGTCCGCTGGGAGGTGGGTACAAGCAATAAGCCCACACATCCAATAATGTCCTTTCAATGCAGGATTCCTACATTGAACTAGTTTTTGCCTGTAAGCAAGTAGATAATATTGCAAGCCCTCTGGACCCAGTGGTTTCCCTCTCTCATAAATGTTGAGTTACCCTTCCACAATTGCTGTTTCTCTTTCCAAATACAATTACATAGCTTCCTAATTTTGTTCCCTACACTCCAGAACTCATTAAACAACATTCTTGTCCCATTCCTTTCCTACCTCCATCTTAGTCTCTTAATTTCTGTATTATCCTTAGTACTATTAGCCTCCATATAATGCCACATTTCTGGATCTACATATGTTGATTTTGGTCTCCTATTAGCAGCTCTGAATCTACAACTATTGTCTGTATGAGATTGGTACATGGTATAATGAGTACATTTTATTACAGTACCATTTATACAAATCATCCCAGTCAAGGTTCACCTTCCTTTATAATTAGTACAATCAAGAGTACAGGGCAACAGGCTCTCAAGTTGAAACTCTGACCTCCATGTAAATGTCCATTCACAATTACTTTCCCCAAGTCGTGTCCCTTCTCCCATTTGGTTCAAACAATATTTGCCCTGGACTGATTGTACCAAAGGCCAGCGATGTTCCTCATGTTCGGCCCAAAAGCCAGTACTATTATGTACCTCACACCTGTTGCTGAGAAGTCACTCAAGTTTCAAAGGTACTGGGACCCAAGGCTAAGTTTCTAATTGTTGAGGCTCCCTACATATCCAACAACGGGCGAGGTTAAAACTACCTGCTATGGCCTCAATCAACTGTTCAAATTTATTCCTTTCCTCCTGCCAGGGTACTCAGATTGGGGCAGGGACTCCATGAGATAAGAGACACTACTAGGATCAATATTAAGGAAAGCCCCACGGTGTTACACTATTTTTACAAGTAAAGCCGCTGTGCAGAGGAACCAAGACACAAGCAAAAATACCCACTACTAGAACCAGCAGTAACAAGGTTGGGATTAAAAGACTCAATAATATAAAGAGTCTCATAGGCAGGGATAGATCAGGGTTCATGTGTCCAGCCTGTGAGTGGACCCTGCCTGAGGCATATCTTTAGTCCTAGCCCCTCGGTGCCTGCAGAGTCAACTGTCCACTCTGCTGAAGGAGTTATTGGTCCTTTGACTAGGATACGATGAGTCCAACCATGTTCCTTGGTTAGGATTGCTGTGTCAAAAGTCAATAGGACTTGAAATGGTCCCTCCCAGGACAGAGCAAACTTATCCTCCTTCCAGTTTCAAATCAGTATCCAGTCACCAGGTTGGTATTGGTGAACAGGAAATCCCAGAGGTGGGGTCTGGACAATCAACCCTTTTCTGTAATGAAAGTAAAGTTCTGGCCAAAGATTGCACATATTCTCTCAGAAATCTGTCCTTATTGGGAATAGTAGGGACATCAGTCAAAGTAGTTGGATAGGAGTGCACATATAAGAGTTGATACAGGGACAGTCCAATATCCCTTTGGGGTTTAGTTCTAATCATTAACAAGGCTAAGGGAAGACATTTTGTCCATGGAAGCTGAATTTCTAAGGCTAATTTGGTCAGCTACTTCTTAATTTCTTGATTCATCCTTTCTACCCTGCCTGAGGACAGGGGGTGCCAGGGAGTATGGAAGTCCCAAGTTATCTCAAGGGCTGTCGTAATAGACTGGAGGATCTTTGAAGTGAAGTGCGTTCCCTGATCTGAATCTATCCTCTCTGTCAGGCCATATCCGGGAACGATTTGTTTTAAAATAATCTTACTTAACACTGAAGCAATGGCCTATGCCAAGGAGTAGGCTTCCACCCAAGAGGTTAGGTGATCTAGTACCACATAGTTGTCTTCCAACAGGGCTTAGCTTGGTGAAGTCCACCTGGATGCTTTGAAAATGGCCAGATATTCAGAGGTCTCCCTCTTCCTGGTGCCTGGTGTTGAGCAGTCTTATTCATCCTTCAACAAATAATGCAGTCATTCACCATCTGATGGGCCAGGGTATAAATTCCAGGAGACACAAATCAAGTCAAAATTGCATCACACAGGTTTTGGACATCCCAGTGACTCCACTGATGTAGGTGTAAAACCTGCCTCATACTGGCCTTATTGATCACCTCACTCCCATCTGGTAGGAGCCAATTCCCTTTGGCATTTTGTACGATTCCTAAATTCTGCCATTTTCTTTTCATCCCCCAATAGGATAGGTGGGCCAAGATTTGAGAGAAAGTCAGGAATTAAAACTAATATCCGATCCTCCCTTGTTCCATATTGCCTTTCACCCACCTGCTTTGCTTCCATATCAGCTGATCAATTCCCTCTGGCCTCAGATGAGTGCTCTGGCTGATGATCATTTACATGGACCATGGCTATGTATGTCTTCAGGCAACTGTAAATTTTCAAGAATTTGAGAGAGGAGGGTGACATGGGTCAATTTTTTCCCCTTACTGTTTATCATACCCCTTCCTTCCCAAATTTTTCCAAATATATGTACCACTCCCCAAGTGTACCTGGAGTCTGTATCTATGTTTCTTCTTTTTCCTCTTAAAAGTTTAAAAGCTTGGTTCAAGGCATACCATTCACAGGTCTGGGTCAACCAAGTTTCTGGCAGCTTAGCTGCCTCTACCAAAGCTATTTTATAGCCTTCCACAACAGTATACCCACTCTGTCTCTGTCCCTCCACCATGCTAGAGGAGCCATCAAGAAACAAATTAACTGTCCCAGGGATGGGAAACTCTTACAGGTCCTCTCCAGTTTTGGTCTGATAATCTATCGTTTCCATACAACTATATTCCACCTCTTCTTGCTCTGGATTAGGTAAGGTTGACAAGAAAGAGGCTGGATTCAGGTTAGGGTCTTGTGCTAATACCAAGTCATCCTTCTCATACTTAAGAATTCACAAGTCTTTCAACCACCTGCCTGCTCTCTGATTCAGGACAGATCTGACCTGGTGAGGATCATTCACTGTCAGCTACCCTCACAAAAGTCAACTTTCTACTGTATTGCACCATAATTGCCATGGAAGCAACTGCTTGAATACAAGTGGGCCACCCTCCTCACCCACCCTCCACTCCCACCCACTTCCCTGAGTTTCCATAGGAAGGCCACAGGTCTCCTTTGCCCTCCTCTTACTTGAGTTAAAACTTTGGGGAGCCACACCTTTTTCACTGTTTACAAATAAATGGAAAGGCTTATCTAATGAAGGTAGGGCAAGCACTGGGGGAGGGACACCAAGATTGTCTTTAACTTCTGGAAATTCTCTTTTCCCTTGGAATCCCATTGGATAGGATCAGGTCCCTCTTTTAACAGATGACAATACAATGGTTTAGTCAATACTGTACATGAATCAATCCAATATCTACAGTACCCAACCAGATCTAAAAATTTTCTAAACTTCCTTTTTGTTCAGGGCAAAGGAGTTTGTAGGATTCCCAAGATCCTATAGGAATCTAGCTTCTTGCTTCCCTTACTGATTTGATGCCCCAGGTATTTGACTTCCTTTTCAACAAACTGTAATTTACTCTCAGATACTTGCAAGCCCATGCTTTCAAGATAATTCAAAAGCTCAATAGTAGCATTACTACTGACTGTGCTTCTCCTTTCCCCTGCAATTAACAAATCATCTACATATTGGACAACAGTGGTGAAGGGTGAAATCCTAAATTTTTCCAGGATATTCTCCAAAACTTGACCAAATAGGTTTGGTGACTCAGTGTACCCTTGTGGAAAGACGCTCAACTGGAGTTATTATTTTCTCCCTGTATCTGGATCCTCTCACTCAAAAGCAAACAGATCTTGGCTTTTCAGGTCAAGAGGACAGGCCCAAAAGGCATCTTTCAGATCCAGTAAACTGAACCATTCACTATCATAAGGGATTTTTCCTAGGAGGGGTAGGGATCTGGTACCACAGGGTATGAAGGGAGGACAATCTTATTAATTTCTCTCAAGTCCTGAATCAACATATAAGAGCCATCTCCTTTTCTCACAGGTAATATCAGAGTATTATAAAGAGAACAACAAGGCTCCAGCATCCTGCCCTCTATCAGTCCCTGTATTACCAGTTTAAATCCCTTCCTCCCCTCCAGTGGTATGGGACATTGTTTGACTCAGACAACCATATTCATGTCTTTGAGTCTAATCTTTGTGGGAGTAAACCCACCCTGATTCCAGGGTTGAGCCTAGACTTGGGATTCAATCTTATTTTCCTCCTCTTCTTTTAATACCAATATTCTCTTGGGAATAACTTTTGTCCCTTGATGGACAGCTGAATAGGTAGCTTAGTTATAAGGTCTCTCCCTAGCAAATTAACTCCTGCCTCAGGCAATCAACAGAAACTCTCCCAGTACCTTTGTTTTATCATATTCAAGTTGTAAGACTTCACGAATAGGTACAGAATAGTATTCTCCCTTTACTGCCAAGATCAGTAATGTCTCTCCCCTCAGTTTTGTTCCTGCTGACATTACTGTCATTGAAGATCTTATCGCTTCAGTATCAATTAAAAACACAACCTCCTCTCCTAATGGCTACACCCTCAAATTTATCAAGGGTTCAGGGTGGGTTTGATCTATAAATCCCTGACACTTCTAATCTTCCATTTCCTTAAGGGAGGATACTTTCTGATCCTTACTCATTTGGGGGCAGTTTTGTTTTAAATAACCCTCCTGGCCACATGCCCAACAACTAAGTGGGGTCCTCAAACCAGTCAGTCTCCCTTGTCCCATTCACGGGGGAGAGGTCTGGGATACCATCTGCAAAGTTGTCTCCACCCCCTGCCTCTTTCCTGAAACCCTAAACCTTGATTTCCTGGGTTCTTCTTTACTGTTCCTGCCACAGTCTGAACTATCTGTAGCATAAATTTAGTCTGTTCCTCCAGTTGCTTCAAGTTTGTAACATAATAAGGGAATGCCTGCCCTTCTTCTCTTCCTCTCCTCTTTCTACATACGTTTTCTGGGCCACTGCCAAAAGTTCTTCCATTGCCTTATTCTGCCATCTTTCCATATTTTGCAGCTTTTTGTTAATATCAGGCCATGAATTAGTCATAAAATAAACCTGGAGGAAGCTTTGAGCCATAGAATCCTCCAGATTAAGGTCGGAGAATTTTCTCATACTCTCTTTTAGTTGGTCTAAGAGTGCTGAAGGGGCTTCCTTTCTGTCCTGATGCACTTCCTGCACCTTGTTTAGGTTCTGGCTCTTTGGTACTGTGTTTCTAATTCCTTGAACAATGATCTGCCTGAGTTCTCTCACATTTCCCCTGTGAGTTGCATTGTTATGATCCCAGTTAGGATCCTGGAGAGGAAAATTCTCCTCCCCTCAAGGACTCCCTTGGGCTATCAGATGTGCATCTTCCCAAGTTTTCATTGAAGCCCTCCTCCTCTGTCCTTGTTCTTCCGCTGTGAACAGGATATCTAATATTGCCATCATCTCTCCCCAAGCATACACATTTGGTCCTAAAAACTGATTAATCTGATCAGCGTCCCCAGGGGGGTCCTCAATTAATTTTTTCATATCCTTTTAGACATCCCTAATTTCTCTACTACTTAGGGGAGCATTTACATAACCAATACCACCCTGGATTAATGGAACTTCCCTCAAGGGGAACACCTTAGTACTCTCAGGGAGAGGAAAGTTTTCTTTTTGAGCAATTGCTTCAACTCCCTCACAAGAGGTGTGTAAGGAGTGTCGCTTGGCCCCATCAAATCAATCAGATCCACTCCATCACTCCCTCCTGCAGGGGCAGAGGAGGGTGAGGGAGAGGGTATTGGGGCCCATTCCCAGGCAGGGACCGGTGGAGAAGGGAAGAAGGAGAAAGAGCAAGAAGCAGGTTCCACTGGTGGGATTTCTGTTTTTCCTCATCCTCATCCTTAGGTTTCTCCTGCACAACGAATTGACCCATCAAAGGCAGTCAAAGGACTGCATAGGAGTTTCCTTCCTCATTATAAGGCTTCTTAGAATTAACATAGAGTTTCAATTTTTGGCAAACCCAGTCCTCCGGGGATCCATCTTTGGCCAGAAGACATTTCCTCCGAGTTGGGTGCCTGCTCAAACAAAACAACAATACTTAATCATTTTGTTTCTTATCCTTGCCCCTATAATTTGGAAGTTCATCCCAGTTACTAAGTCTAGATTCCAAGGGACTATCAACCAGCACATCCAATAGCACTTCCTTGTCTCCACCCAATTTTGAATTTGATTTCAGATAGCCACTTTACCAACTCAGAAGAGTCTGGGTGGGCTCATAGTACTTCCCCTCACGAGAGTTCAGTTCCCTCAGATGTCTTACAGACCTCTCTGCTTAGACTCTGGGGAACCCGGTCACCCAGAGGACTGCCTTTCCGGGCTTGGCACACCTTAAGGGTTTGTCCCGCTTAGGTCCCAAGCCCTCCTGGTTCACTTACCTAGGTCTGTGCGCACAAACTTACGTGACTGAAAATTTCTTTCACTTCACACGGGTAGCCACAGTGGTCTTCTGCTACTAGTGCTGTGGAACTTTAATTCTGCTACTCTGTGATCTCCCTTCGGGTTTTTCCTTCCTCAGGGGACAGTCCAGAACAAGTCAAAACCCGGAGGTCACAGGAAAACTCTGGTGTGGCACCTGACCCCGAATTTGGGTTGGGGGAGTCCCCAAAACAGATGAGTCCCCAAAACTGTGTGGGGTACAGAGACCCTTACTAATAAATCAGAGACTCAGAGATATTGGCAGAAAGAAGTTTGTTTATTGACTTTCTCGAGAAAGGACTCCCTCAGAGCACCCAAAAGATGGTGCGGACTAAAGAAAGCAGAGATGTGTTCAACTCAGCAGATTATATAAGTCCTAACTAAAACACACTCCTCCCCAAGCTCCTTCTTCAAGGCTCATAGGTGTAAGCCCTATTCCCGGCAATCTACCTAGAAACAGAGAACAAAGACAGTTTTCATGGGTTTTTGCAAGAATAAATAGTTTTAGGGGAAAAAAAGGAAAAGAAAGAAGAGAGGGACTTGTTATTCCTCCCCTATTACGTGCCTAAAAGGAAGGTGGCGGGGGAGGGAGTCTGGGAAAGTACAGAAGATGTTGAAAATATTTTTCTACAAGGTCAACTTACTGCAACTGTTTCAACAGGACAAGAAACAGTTAACGCTTTCAGGAGGCTTCACTCTTGAGATATCCTCAGTGATCATCTCTCACATTAGGAATCAAATGAGATGGCTTTAGAGGTCGAGTACATTCCCAAATACATAAAGAGAATATGATTTCATCAACAAATGAAATTCTTTGTGTGGGAAATCCCTCTACCAGTTCATATACAGTCTCATAACATCAGTGGGATAATATTCATCTAAAAGGTGGGTCATTGTCTCAGAAAACAATGAAAATAATGTGCACTTTCTCAAATACAATCTAGCCCACACTCTTCCTCTTAATCAGTTATGCCCCCATCTCATTGTCCATCTGCAGTGACAGTCAACCTCAATGTGTCATCCAAGCAACTGCATGTCATAATCTGGGCAACACATATTTTCTATCCACTTGGTTTTTCTTACATGAACAGCTTAGTCAATTTCGTTTGAGTAAGCATTCACCTAACTGAGCATATCTTGTAATGTTTTGGAACTTAGTATAATGAGCCCACTATCATACACAAACAGGAGCAGCTGTATGATTTAATTATCTCTAGGGAGGGAATCCTTCTACTTTGATGACACATTGTCCATTCTCTTCAGGGATCACATATTTACCTATATGATGTTATAATGAACACTGACATGGAATCATTAATAAACTCAACTTTGTGGCTATGTCCGTCAAGGAATATTATAGAATTTTAATATATTATAGGAGAAAGCTTGTTGTGCCTTGTGCTTAGTCCCAAGAAAATCATTTAATGTTTATATAATACCTTAAATATGAGTTAAGTAATATATTATGATCTTCATATCACAGCTAAGGAAACTGAGGCACAGAGCAACCACAGGACTTACCTAGGATTATACAATTTATATGTGACTACATTGGGACTTGAACCTAGATGTTCTGTTTCCAAGACTAGGCCCATACCTTTTATATCAAGATGCTTCAGCAGCAAGCATCCTGACAAATCCAGAATGGTCTCCTAGCACAGGTTCTTTGATCTGCCTTTCTAAAAGGAAAGCAACATTAGAGGGATCAATAATCTTATTTAATCACATATCAAAAGAGAAAATATAAACAGAGGAAATAAAGACCAACAGACAGGGCTTCTAACTGTCTGACCATAAGCAATACATACATCACAGGTCAACAGATAGATCCAGCTGTCTATTACATACACACATGGTTACCAAAGAGAGAAGCACCAAAATCTAGTTATAAAAACCCAGGAGCTCCTTAATGGCTACCCAGAGTCTCATCTGGCACATGAATCCTCTTCCAAAAGCAAAACTTCATCTCAGAGTATATATATATATATATATATATATATATATATATATATATATATACACTTTTCAGAGTGAGAGAGCATCAAGACTCTCATGACCCAGTGCCTCATTAGAAATTAATAAAAGGTATGGGTTTTCCTACAAAACAAGTCTCTCCTAATCAAGTTTCCCTTAATGGACTCTACCTGAGGTCCATTAATGGGTGATGAAGATCTTTAACTCCTATTAACATAAATTCCATTAACATTACAGATGCCCATCAGTAAAAGGCCAAAAGCATGACTTGCAAAATGTTTTATTTGGAGATACGTAGATGTAAGAAGTGGAAGTCTGCATTATCATTTGCATCTGAGTTTGGCATGATTAAAAAAAAAAGGAACTCTGTCTGTCCACTTTTTGATTTAAGCTGTTGGAGAGACAGAAAATCTGGCTATTAAACAACAGAAGAATGAGAATCACAAGGAAGGAAAAGCTTCCCTGTGCCACTTCAAAAACAATTAATGTTACTAAGAAATGAGGCAAGAGGAGAAGAATCTCCTCATTGTCTTTTTTCAGAACCCAGAGAAAATTTTTGGCAATATGGCAGCTCTAAGACTGAGAATCTTCCATCTAGAAGGGAGTTGAGAGGTTATCTAAAACAGCCTCTATGCAGAGCATGCAATTCATATACAGTGTCCTCTAAAAGTGATCAACCAGCCTCCATATGAAGACCCCTAACAATGGAAAACTACCTACCTTTCAAGGGAAACCATTCTACTTCTAGATATTTCCTTGTATGGAGCCACAACCTGCTTTCCTTCAATTTCTACTCATTACTCCTCTTTTACTGGAGGGGACAGTAAAAGAAAGGGATGCCAATAAAACATTTTAAAAACCAGTCACATCATCATGAGTAAATTCAGATCCCATGATCATTCTCAATAAATTGTCTGGTTGTCATCAATGTGAATTTGAAGGTAGGGTTTTCTTTCAGTAAATCGCTCAATTAATAAGGATTTATGAAGTACCTACCACATGCCAAGACTTGTGCTAATGCTAGGAATACAAATAAAAACAATAGATAGTCACTACTCTCAAGCAATTCGCAATCTAATGGAAAAGACAATATGAAAGCAATTACGTATAAGTAAGATAAAGAATAAATTGGATATAATCAATGGAAGGAAAGCACTAAGGGGTTTCTCATAGAGAATGGGATTTTGCCTGGGACCTGAATGAAGTCAGAGGAGCCTGAAAGTGGAAATGAAAAGGGAGGGTTTTTTTGGCTTGGGGAAAACCAGTGAAAATGCCTTATAAGAAGTGTCTTGTGCAAGGAAAAACAAAGAGACCAATGTCACTGGATCTCAGAGTTATAAGGGTGAGTAAAGTATAATAACACTGGAAAGGTAGGATAGGGCCAGGTTAAGAAGGACTTTCAATGCCATACAGAGAATTTTGTATTTTATCTCGTTGAAGAATACTCAGTGACTTACACAACTATCATCATTCTGCCAACCTGCCCAGCTTGGCATCTTCTAGGTCATGAAGACTATATCCTCAATTACATTCCTGTCACTGAAACAAAGTGTCTCTTGGTCACCTTATTCAAAATGATTGAGCCAATTGTGAATTTACCAATTTAGTATTCTTTTGGTTTTGGGTTTTTGTTTAGTTTTTGTTTTTTTTTTTTACTTCTACTTACTGCCTTCTAAATAGCTTTTTTAAATCATAACATGAGATGACCTGAAATGGTAACAAAAATGAAAGCAAGAAACATGAATGATTTGGTCTTCTTTGAATTAGAATGATCCCAGGATGTAGAAGAGCTACAAAAAGTATACCATATGATCACTCAGAGATCTGAAGCATATTTCTATCTCTGCTATTAACAGGCTATATGACTGGTGTCAATCATTGGCCCTCTTTCAGTCTCTATTCCTTTACCTGTGTAGTACATAAACATGTGCTGGCATGTACAAATTGAGCCCATGTAAAATGAGGTATGGAGCTGAATTATACACATGGGAAGGTGTTGGGAGAACCTACTGACTAGCTGCAGTCAATCAAGCTCAGTGCCCTCAACAGCTGGGGCATCAATGCCCTAAGCTGAAATGGCAGCCAGTCCCCAGTTTCCTTCATGGCAAATTCCCTAGCCCTCACCTAGCTAAGGTTTTTGCCTTAATGGCTCAGGTTCTCCACATTGATGGATCTATAGATGATGATACAAGTACTTTTTCTCTCTCAAACGGGGAAGTTAGGGAGTCCTTCCTATTCACCGTCTCCTCAGGAAGTAAATTCAGATCCCATGATCCTTCTCAATAAATTGTCTGGTTGTCATCAATGTGAATTTGAAGGTAGGGTTTTCTTTCAGTAAATCACTCAATTAATAAGGAGTCAATTACTCAGGAATTGAGTCAGTCATTACTTTTAAATAAAGGTAAAATCTCCTCTTCCTTTTCCACCTCAACTCCAAGTAAATTTATTTTTCTCCTTAAGGACAATAGGAACTCCTTCTCCCCAATTCCTCCCACTGCTATCGTTAGCTACCTAAGTCAGAACCGGCAACTGCCATATTTTTCTAGGGAATAATTAAGATAGATGGGAATTGAAAAGGTTACAACCAAAGTAACAAAAGTGTAAGCACTAGTTAATTTGTACTGGTACGATGGGAAAAATAGATGCTTCTGTCTCTTCCTCCTATACTGATTGGAAAGAAGGATGTTGGGTAACCTACCAGGGAATTAGTGACTTTGAGCCTTTAAGGGGTAGAAGAAAGAAACAGGGCCCAGGTGGTACCTTGCAGTTCAATCCTCACCAACGTATGAGTGGCCACTGATAATCTCTGGGTTACTCCCTGCTAGCTCCTCTTCTCCAATTTCTGCATCAGCAACCCACAATAGTTCTGGTGCGTAGGGGTAAATAGCTGAGGAAGGAGGGAGAAGTCAAAGAAGGATTCCAATGCTGTGTTGTGCCCCTGTCACACCTCTGCCATGTCTTGCACATCTGTATGAACATGTATGCTTAAATAAATCTCTCTCATTTGCCTACTCTCTCCTCCTTCCTCCAAGCCTATGGACCCTTTCCTTGGACTGCCATGTAGATTTAGAAGTTTAGCTCCTGGGAACAGAAGGACATGTTCTGTGGTCACTGACAAGCAGGAATATGGATCAAATACCCCAAATCCTTTCTGCCAAGACTACTCCTTCTAGACCAATTCCAAGGACCTCAAAAAAGGAAAAAATACATTATCCTCCTCATTTTGTGGCTGCTGCTTTATAACTCCCATAAGACCCTTCAAGGACCAAATCAGAGTAGACCCTCAGACTTGAAGATCTAAGTCAATATCATGTATCCAGCAGGATATTCTCCTCCTAGAAGTCTCTATTTCTTGTGGGCATGGGCAAATCAGATTATATCTTTAAAATAACTGAACAACCTGTAAAATGCGTTAGAACTCTTAACTGTCTATAAGTCTGAAATTCTAATGACTTTTGCTGCTCCATCTTCCTTCTCAAGCATTGCCTTCTCTCTGCAGATGTCCTCAGAAGTCAGTAAGCTTTATAACTGTTCACAGAGACTACAGCAGAGCATCTGTGGCATTCTCTTTGAATTTGTGATGTCTTCTCTTTGACCACAATGCTCCCATATAGGTTAGTTAGCACTATACTTCTCTCTTATAATGGAAATAACTCTGCTCTAGCAGTCAGAATATGGATAAACAACTCTGCCATAAAAATAATTGTGTGACTTTGGACAGCTCATTTTATTTTTCATCTTATTGTCCTTGTTTTTAAAATAAGGGAGACCTACACTGAATGGTCTTAAAGATGTCAGCAATTTCTGAAACTCTAGGGTTCTTTTTGTAAATACTTTAAAAAAACATTTCAATTAACAAAAACTGATCTCCTCTTCCTCCCATACCCACTATATGAAGAAAGAAAAAAGGAAACCCCAAACTACACTACCCTCACTCTTATTCCCTCCTCTTTCTCTTCTCCCTGCTCTCTTCTGTTTCTGGTTGAACATAATATATTTCTACTCTAAATTCTTTATAATCTGTGTGTCTTGCTTTTCTTTGATCACTTCAGATGAAAGTGGGGTTTCAGTTCTGCTAGTTCCCTATAATCCTTCATTTGAATAAATTTCTTGTATCCCAATTATATGAGATAATGCTTTCCCCACTCCTTCCTCCCTTTTTTTTCTCTGGTCATCCTTTTTATTCTCTCTCTCTCCTTTGTTCTAATACCATAAAAAAGAAAAAGAAAAAAATCATTCCTAGGCTCTCTGTCTCATTTGACTCCTTCTATAACTTCTAGTGACATCAGGGTTCTAAGGATATCCATATCATCCCTCCCAATCAGAATATAATATTTCATCCTTGTAAAACCCCTTCCAACTGCTCATTTGTACATGCCCTTCTTTTTTTTACTCTAGTGTTTATATTTCACCACAAATGCTTTCACCAGAAATGCTTTGCAGTTTTCTGTTTCATTAAAGATCCATTTTGAGGGGTGGAACTAAAATAGCAGAGTAACAACATGGACTTTCTAGAGCTCTCCCACCAAGCCCAGCCAAATACCTTTAAAAATGGCTCTAAACAAATTCTAGAAGTGCAGAACCCACAGAATGATGGAGTGAAATAAATCTCCAGCCCAAAACAGCCTGGAAGATCATGAGGAAGTGTCTATCATACCATGCAGGGACCAGGGCACAGACAAGCCTCAGAGGTGCTGGTACAGACAGGACCTGAGCAGGCCTTGGGGAGACTGAATTTCTCACACCTGTGATAGTTTTTAGACTTCAGGACCCCAAAACTCGAAGGAAAAATTTGAAGGTCAGTGGAAAAAGCCTGTGGGACCAGTACGACAGAGTGAAGTGATCCAGCCCCAGCACAGGGTGGCAGAGGGAGAAGGGTGCAAAGGAACCCAAGGCAACCACAGCAGTAGGAGGGGCAGAGACAGCAACTGTTTCTGGCACTCTAGGCCCACAGATTGTGGGGGGATCTGAGTGACTGACAGTACACCTCGCACCCCTACTGGAAGCAGAGATCTACATTGACAAAGAGCTCAAAAGTCAAGTAAATGGATAGGGAAATAATCAAAAACTGAAAAAAGAATCAGATTATGTAATCTTACTTTGGTGACAAGAAAGACCAAAGCATGCAAACAGAAGAAAACAAAGTCAAAGCTCCTCCATCCCAAGCCTCTAAGAAGAATATGAATTGGTCTCAAGCCATGGAAGAGCTCAAAAAAGATTTTGAAAATCAAGTAAGAAAAGTAGAGCAAAAATTGGGAAGAGAAATGAGAATGATGCAAGAAAATGATGAAAAACGGGACAATTTGCTTGCTAAAAGGAGACCCAAAAAATGCTGAAGAAAATAACACTTTAGAAAATAGACTAACCCAAATGGCAAAAGAGATCCAAAAAGCCAATGAGGAAAAGAATGCCCTAAAAAGCAGAATGGGCCAGATGGAAAAGGAGATCGAAAAAGCTCACTGAAGAAAATAATTCCCTGAAGTTAGAATGTAGCAGATGAAAGCTAATGACTTTATGAAAAAATCAAGAAATTATAAAACAAAACCAAGAGTATTAAAAAGTAGCAGATAAAGTGAAATATCTTATTGGAAAAACTACTGACCTAGAAAATAGATCCAGGAGAGATAATTTAAGAATTATGGGACTACCTGAAAACTATGGTCAAAAAAAGAGTCTAGACATCATCTTTCATGAAATTATCATAGAAAACTGCCCTAATACTCTAGAACCACAGGGTAAAATAAATATTGAAAGAATCCACCAATCACCTCCTGAAAGAGATCTAAAAAAGAAAAACTCCTAAGAATATTGTAGTCAAATTCTAGAGTTCCCATATCAAGGAGAAAATATTGCAAGCAGCCAAAAAGAAACAATTCGAGTATTGTGGAAATATAATCAGGATAACACAAGATCTAGCAGCTTCTACATTAAGGGGTAGAAGGGCTTGAAATATGATATTCCAGAAGTCAAAAGAGCTAGGATTGAAACCAAGAAGCATCTACCTAACAAAACTGAGTATAATACTTCAGGGGAAAAAATGGTCACTCAATGAAATAGAAGTATTCTTGATGAAAAGACCAGAGCTGAATTTAAAATTTGACTTTCAAACACATGAATCAAGAGAAGCACAAAAAGGTAAACAGGAAAGAGAAATCATAAAGGACTTACTGAAGTTGAACTGTCTACATTTCTACATGGAAAGATAATATTTGCAACTCTTGAGACTTTTCTCAGTATTTGGGTAGTTTGAAGGATTATATACATATAGACAGAAGGCACAGGGTGAGTTGAATAGGAAGGGATGATATCTAAAAAAAATAAAATTAAAGGGAGTGAGAGGAATATATTGGAAGGAGAAAGGGAGAAATGGAATGGGGCAAATTATCTCTCATAAAAGAGGCAAGAAAAAGTTTTTTCAATGGAGGGGGAAAGGAGGGAGGTGAGAAGGAAAAAGTGAAGCCTATTCTCATCATATTTGACTTAAGGAGGGAATAACATGCACAATCAATTTGGCATGAAAATCTATCTTACACTACAGGAAAGTAGGAGAGAAGGGGATAAATGGGATGAGGGGGTATGGTAGAAGGAAGGACAAATGGAAGGAGGGGGTAATTAGAAGTAAACACTTTTGGGGAGGGAGTAGGTCAAAAGAGGGAATAGAATAAGTAGTGGGTAGGATAGGATGGAGGGAAATATAGTTAGTCTTTCACAACATGACTTTTATGGAAGTTTTTTGCATAAATAGACATGGATAACCTATATTGAGTTGCTTGCCTTCTCAGTGGGGATGAGTGGAGAGGGAGGAAGGGAGAGAAGTTGGAACTCAAAGTTTTAAAAATGAATGTTTAAAATTCTTTTTACATGCAACTGGGAAATAAGGAATACAGGTAATGGGGTAGAGAAATCTATCTTGCCCTACAAGAAAATAGAGGAGATAGGGATAAGGGAAGGGAGGGGTGTGATAGAAGGGAAGGCATATTGGGGGATGAGTTAATTGGAATACATGCTGTCTTGAGGTGGAGGGAGGGGAGAGATGGGGAGAAAATTTGGAACTCAAAATCTTATGAAAATGAATGTTGAAAACTAAAAATAAATATTTTTTTAAAAAAGTTTCATTTCATTTTGCAGGATTAAAATTTGTTTTGCTGGGTAACTTATTCATGGTTGCAAGCTTATGTCTTTTGACACATGAAATAGCATATTCCACATTCTCTGCTTCTTTATACTGGTAGTTGCAAAAACTTGTGTGATCTTGATGTGATTTATCAGTACTTAAACATTTTGTTTCTGGTTTATTGCAGTATATTTTCTGACCTAAAAACTCTGAATTTTGGCTATGACATTCCTAGGACCTTTTATTTGGGTTTTTTTTCAGGAGGTGATTGGTGGATTCTTTTTATTTTTACTTTACCCTCTGGTTTTAATATATCTGTACAGTTTTATTTTATGATTTCTTGAAATATAATATCTAGGATCTTTTTTGGCAGGGTCTTTTAGATACATTTAAATTAGGTCAGCTTTTCATGATATTTTTATTCAATATCGAGGAAAGAAAGTGTCTACCTCTTTCCTTCATCTCCTTCATTTTGGCTCCAAAAATTCTTCTTAATAAGAAGACTATTGTTGGGGGCAGAGCCAAGATGGCAGAGTGAGAGCAACTACTCACTTAAGCTCTAAGACAAACTCCTTCAGATACCTCTAAAAATAGAAACAGAACAAATTTTAGATGACAGAATGCAACAAGAGACAGAGTGTGGCAGATTTCCAAACCAGGACAGACTGGAAGGTCGACGAGATGGATCGGTTGCATGGGCCTGGAGGAGTGCACAGCACACAGGCTGTACTAGTGCAGACTCTGCCATAGCAAAGCCGAGTAGGGATTCAAGGGAGATCTGAAGCAGCAGCAGTACTGTGGAATTTCAAGCATATCAGCCCAGAAGAAGACTCCAGTGAAACTGAGCTAAAGAGAACTTCAGAACCCCAGGTAACTGCAGCAGCCACTCCTGAGACTGTCAGCACTCAGATTAAATGTCTATAAGTCACCTACTTGAATTTCTGGGAGCCAAGATGGCATAGTGATTGGCAAATGCTCTACCCCTCTGCTTGTTGACATTGAAAAACTCAGAGGATATTTCCCCAGGAAAAATCCTGGAATGGTGGGATCAGCCAAAGGGGTAAACAGTCTCTTAGCCCATGAGGCTAGGAAAATCGCAAAGTGGGGTACCTAATGCTGTGGCTGAAGGGGACCAGTGCAGGATGGGAGCCCTAACTCAGGAAGAGCTCCTGAGCTCCAGGGGGGGTGGAATCTTCAATCTTCAAATTATGACTCCAGGCATTCCTCAGCACAGTCAGGGGAATAGGGAAGGCACTAACACAAACGGGATTCACCAACCACTGAGCCTGCCTGTGCTCAGGAGAGAAGACTTCCTGTGGCCACACTTAATGCAGCTAACTCCAGGGTAACTCTGGGGAAACTCAGAAAGACTGCACCTGGTCTCTGCTTTGGCACAACAGCCACCTCAGCACCAGGTAAGCTGCAGCAGTCTAGCTTCTAGCTGAAAGAACCAGAGGTCACATTACACAAAGCCTCAAGTTCTAAGCATAAGAACACTGGGACAGAGCCCTCTGTGTCCAAGCAGAGAACCACTTTAAAAACCAGGAAAAGGGCTATCATCATGAGCAAGAAAAAAAACAGAAAAGATAAGACCATAAAATCTTTCTATGGAGACAAGGACCAAAACATTAACACCACAGAGGGCAGCATTGAGACTGCACTCCCATCTGAAACTTCAGAAGGGAATATGAACTGGTCTCAAGCCCAAAAAGCAGTTTTGGAAGAGCTCAAGAAAGATTTTAAAAGTCAAATTAGGGAAGCAGAAGAAAAATTGGCCACTGAGTTTTAAAATATGAAAAAGGAAATCATGGAAGAATTTTAAAGGAAAATTGGACAAATGACAAAGGAGGCATAAAACCTAACTGAGAAAACTGGAGGAATGAAAAAGGAAGAACAAAAACTAACTGGAGAGAATAACTCCTTAAAAGGAACAATTGGACAGATGGAAATGGAGATGCAAAAGTTAATGAAGAAAACAATTTGACAAAAATTAGAATTGGACAAATAGAAATTAATGACACTATGAGACATCAGCAATCAGTCAAACAGAATCTAAAGGATGAAAAGATAGAAGAAAATGTAAAATATCTAACTGGAAAAACAACTGACACAGAAAATAGATCCAAGAGAGAAAAATCTAAGAATTATTGGTCTACCAGAAAGTCATGATGAAAAAAAGAGGCTGGACAATATCTTCCAAGAGATCATCAAGGAAAATTGCCAGTAGTCCTAGATACAGAGGGCAAAACAGTCATCAAAAGAATCCACTGTTAATCTCTTGAAAAGAATCCAAAACTGAAAATACCAAGGAATATCATTGTCAAATTTCAGAACTATCAAGAAAATACTTCAGGCAACTAGAAAGAAACAATTCAAATATCAAGGAGCTACATTCAGGATCACACAGGACCTTGCAGCTTCTACATTAAAAGATCAGGGGAATTGGAATATGATATTCCATAAGGCAAAGGAGTTAGGGCTACAACAAAAGATCAATTACACAGCAAAATTGAGCACAATATTTCAGGCAAGGAGATGGATATTCAGTGAATAATGGATTTTCAGAGCTTCTTGATGGAAAAGCCAGAGCTCAATAGAAAATTGAGTCTTCAAACGTAAGTGTCATGAGAGGCATAAAAAGATAAACAGGAAAAAAACTTGTTATTTAATATGAACAACTGTTTATATCCCTATAAGGGAAGATGATACTTGTTAATCTTGAGAATTGTATATTTATTATGACATACAAAATAGAAATATATAGGTAGAGGGAGTGGGTATAAAGTAAATCATGTGATGATAAAAATGTGATTTAAGGGCACAAAAGGACTGGAATGGGAAATGTGAAAAAGAGGAGGAGGAAAAAGGTAAATTACATCACAAAAAGAGGCACAAAAACATATTACAGTAGAGGGGAAGAGAGAAGGGAGGTGAGCATAGTTTGAGATTTACTCTCATCTGATTAGGTTCAAGGAGGGAAAACAAACTCAGTTAAGTATAGAAATCTAACTAGCTCTATAGGCAGTAGCAGGGGAAAGTGTCAAGAAAATGGAGGGGTGGCTAAAAGGGAGGGAAGAAGTAGTAAGGGAAAAAAGGAGTAAAAGGGAGGGGGGCTGAAGGAAGGGAGGGAAGACCGAGGGAGGCTGTGGTCAAAAATTAAAACTCTATTGTGGAGGGAAATGGAGAATGGAGAATTACAAGCATAAATAGGGGAAAGAGGATGGAGGGAAAGACACAGATATTAATCATAACTGTGAATGGGAATGGGAAGAACTCTCCCATAAAATAGAAATGGATAGCAGAATTGATTAAATACCATAATTCAACAATATTTTGTTTACAAGAAACACATTTGAAATGGGGGGATACACACAAGGTGAAGGTAAAAGATTTGAGCAGAGTATGTATTGTGTTTCAGCTGATGTAAAGAAGCAGGGATAGCAATCCTAATCTCAGACAAAGCAAAAGCAGAAATAGATCTAATCAAAAGAGATAAGGAAGGAAACTATACCCTGCTAAAAAAACACCAGAGACAATGAAGCAATATCATTACTAAACATATATGCTCCAAGTAGAATAGCATCCAGATTCTTAGAGGAGAAGTTAAGGAAGTTACAGGAATAAATAGACAGTAAAACCATACTAGTGGGGGACCACAACCTCCCCCTCTCTGAACTTGATAAATCTAACCTCAAAATAAACTAGAAGGAAGTTAAGGCATTAAATAAAATGCTGGATAAGGTAGCAATGAAAGATCTCTGGAGAAAAGTGAAGGGGATAGAAAGAAATATACCTTTTGCTCAATGGTACATGGCACATATACAAAAATGGACCATGTACTAGGGCATTAAAAACATCACAATCCAGAGTAGAAAGGCAGAGATAGTCAATGCATCCCTCTCAGATCGTAACGCAATAAAAAGTATATGTAATAAAAGGTCATGAAAAGATAAACCAAAAATTAATTGGTAACTAAATAATAGCCCACTCAGGACAATGGAAGAATTTCTATTTCTATTTTTCTTACTAGGCTATTTTGTTAAATGACTTGATTCGAATTAATTATGTCCATTGATGGACTATCAGTGGGAACTCAAGAGCTAAGGTTTTGAATACAGAACTACAGAATACCAGTGGTATCTTTTCATAGCTTTTCAAGGGGAACCTTGGTGTAAATCAAGGTATCCCCAGATGCTGTGTAAAACACTTTATAAACTTAAAATATCATATAATTATCTTTATAATATGCAAAAAAGACACATCAGCTTTAAAAGTCAGGTTGGTCATGATAAATTCTTTTACTCTGGGTCTTCTACAAGAGTTGTTAGTGTCTACTTTATAATTCAATTCTCTATAGTCACAGATTAGAAATGATGATTTGGCAAACTAATGAAATAATTCCTGAGACCTCCAAAGGACAAGATTTCAATGCAGTATCATTGAATTTGAAAGAAGAGAGTAAAATAGTTCAGCTCTACTTGAGTCCTTTCCAGAATCCCCTGGTTGGTCCACTGCCAATATGTCTTAAAATAGAGAGATGCCTAGGAATGAAATCCTTCAATCATTTGCATCTCTAGGCTCAGAGCTAAGAATCCTGAAATAAACAAATCATGTGCATTTAGAAATGTTATATCAACTTCTTCCAATAAGATAAATACTACTAGGGATCTGCCAGTCAGGTTCCTGAGCAACATCTTTCCTCCTAAAATAGAAGATTTGTGGCTGATGATGATTGAAACTTACAGCTTCCCAGAAGATAAGCCATCAATGTTTGTGATTATCATATCTTTCACAATTCCAGGAATGGAATCATCATTGGCATTATTGGGAACAGTTTCATTACAGTTATAAATGGGGCTGAGTGGATTCAGAACAGAAAGTTCTCCACAAGTGGTAGGATTTTGGTTTTTTCTCAGTTTGTCTAGAATTGCTTTCCAGAGTTTCATGATGATAGAAAGCTCTGTATCTTTAATACTCCCATCCTTTTACAAAGAAGATACTGTCTATAATACATTCAAAGTCATTTTCATGTTCTTGACTTTTGCAGCCTCTGGTTTGCTGCTTGGCTCAACATCTTTAACTTTGTAAAGATTGTCAATTTCAACAACCCTGTGTTCCTCAGGCTAAAGTGGAAAATCATTGGATTAATGCCCTGGCTACTGTAGTCATCAGTAGTCATTTCCTTCTGCTACAGTGTCCTTTTTCCCAGTAGATATATAATACATCCTGCAATCACTCAAACCCTGACCCATGCTCCATTTCCACAAAGAAGACATACATCATCAATACCAATATGATTAACTTGGCTATTATCTACAAGGTGGGAATGTTCATGCTTGCAGCCATCCTGTTGATCATCTCTCTCAAGAGACATACCCTACAGATGGAGAACATTATTACAGGCTCTAGGAATCCCAGCATGGAGGCTCGCAAAGAAGCCATCAAATCCGTAAGTTCCTTCCTCCTTCTCTATACTCTGAATTTTGTTGCTTTGCTCCTCTACATATCTAACATTTTTGATGATGAGTTTCTGCATTGCATTCTGCAAAATCTTATGGGGTGCCTATCCCTCTAGGCACTCAGTATTATTAATCTTGGGCAACCCCAAGCTAAGAAATGCCTGGGGAAGGTTTCAGTGCCAAATTTGTTCTTGCTATTTTTCCTCATGCAGCTGGACCCTGTCAGGAAAGTGAAGATGAATTTTTCACCTAGGACTCTGAGTTTTCATCATAGAGTCCCCTTGCCTCCTGGGATACCATTCTGAGTCATCATCTGCATTAAGTTTTCCTTTGCTTCTCCCTTTCCCTGCCATAGCTTAAGACAGGATTTGGAACTTGAGTTTTAGTTTCCTCTTTCCCACAACACTGCATGGCCCCTCTCCTACAAGTAAAGGTATGAATTATTTAATGGAGGATATCCTCACCAGGAAGGTCATATTAAGTATTTTATCTCCATCCTGTAAAAGGACCACCTATAAACAGAAAGACTTAAAAATGGGGCTAGGCTGCATACCTGCCCTATTTGTCCACAAAGAACAATCCCTGTGTTTGTTGTCCTTTCCTTCCTATTTAATGCACATATAGAGTTCCCATAATGAGATTTTGTGACTAGAGATTTAAGACAAAAAGGCACATTCATCTACCCCACCTTAGATTTCAAATGTGATTTTTCCGGATCACACATATTTTTCCTGATTAACACAAAATGGTATAAGAAAGCAAAAATAAAATGATACAAACAGGAAATTCCAAGAATGTGGTGAGTTTGGACTTTGCTTCATGCACTTCCTCTCTCCTCTCAGTACTAAGTGACTTCTATAACTTGTATAAGTGGTGCTTTATCCTAGACTGAGAAAAGAAAATAAATCCAGGTCTTCCCATGGTCTTGGAGAAGAAAGCTGGAAGGAAAAGGTTTGTAACTAAAAGCTATATGACTTGAAAAGATGACAGTACAAAATTATTCCTTCTGATTGAGGGACTGTATCAAACAATCCCACCCAAATTATGTGGCTTATTAGGTAGCTAAGCAGCATAATGGATAGAATGTCAAACATGGGGTCAGGGATTTGAATTTTAATCTTGTCTCAGACATTTACTAGCTCTGCAACTTTGAACAAGTCAATTAACTGCCTCAATTTCCCCATCTTTAAAATTGAGGAAATAATAGCACCTACCCTATAGAATCATTGTGACATCAAATAATATATCATATGTAAAGCACTTTGTAAACCTTAAAAGCACCTACCTTAATGATATCTGTTACTGTTATGCATACCTCTTACTACCACATTGGTACTGTTAATCCAGTCAGAAGAAATTAACCACCAGAATAGGTGAGTGTTTTAAAAAGGCAGGGGTGTGCTGGAGCCAGCTCTAGCCAGTTTGTTAAAACCAATTGTTAAATTTTCAGTATGCATGTTTACACCTCAGAAATCAGCAATTACTATAAACCAGGTTTGATTTGTTGTTTTGTTGACTGTCTAGACTTAATGAAGTATTAATAATACACATTAAACGTAACGGTGGTATATCTGTTTTCCCCCACCCAGAAAGTCCTTTTGTTAAATATTTATTAGCAAACCCTTCTACTGCTCTATAAATATCACTTGAGCCCAACATAAGAGTAATAGAACCAGATCATAACCAGACTGGAGACCTCGTGACTCTAGAATAATGAGAAAAGAACAACAATAATGAAAGTTGGGGTATATAAAAATTATATTAAACATAATCCTATCTTCAAACAGCTTGCAATCTAGCATGAAGGTGGAGGGGACGTCATAATATACACAAAGAACTCTAATTCAAAGTAACCCAAATGGCACGAACTAGGAGTCAACCACAATAATGGTAACTGGCATTTCATTAGTGCAAAGTGTTTTACATACATTATCTCATTGGAGTCTCGCAAAAACCCTTCAGCAGGGTGAGTATGGACAAGGAAGAGCAGAGAAACAAGGTCTCATAGGATTCCTACGGTCAAAATAGCCAAAGTTTTAAGAAGAACGGGTTGGTGAATGAGATCACACTCTGCAGAGAAGACTTGGGTAAACTTAGAGGGAAGGATTTCAGATGAATGGTCAGAATGGAAAACAATGCAGATAGAAGAGAAGATGGCGCTGTAGAAGTGAAGGCAATAGGTAGAGGTCACACATGTGCAGAATTTGAGTAATAGTGAAAGGAATGAGAGATACAATGGTTGCTAAAAGCAAGAGCAAAGTAGATTTCTTTTTCATTTCACAAGAGCAATAATTCTCAAAGAGGTTTTTTTTTTTAATTCAGCTTACTAAATATTAAGTTTCTGCCATTTTCAGAGCATTGTGTGATATACTGGGAGACAAAAAATTATGTAAGACTTATTCCGAGAAATGAGGCCAAAATGGCAGAATCAAGATGGTAAAGACAGAGAATCACCTGAGCTCTCCTAATTCCTCTCTAAGAATGTTAAAATAATGCCTCAAAAGTGAATTCTGCAGCAGGAGAACCAATAAAAGGATGGGTAAAACAGAAATTGAAAGAATCTACCAATCACCTCCTAAAAGAGATCTCAAAATGAAAACTACCAGGAATACTATAGCTAAATTTCAGAGCTTCCAGCTCAAAGCAAAAAATATTGCAAGAGCCAGAAACAATTAAAATGTCATGGAGCCACAGTCAAGATAATACAAGAGTTATTAGCTTCTATCTTAAATGATCAAAATATAATATTCAGGAGGGCAAAGAACTAGGATTACAACCAAGAATCAACTATCCAGAAAAACTGAGTATAATCCTTCAAAGGGAAAAAATAGATAGTTAATTAAATTGAGAATTTTTAAGCATTCTTGATGAAAAGACCAGAGTTGAACAGACAAATAAAATTGACAAATACAAAACTGAAGAGAAGCACGAAAAGGAAAAAGAAAAAAGTCATAAGGGATACAATACGGTTAAATTGTTTACATTTCTACATGGAAAGATGAAATTTGTAACTCCTAAGAACTTAATCATTAATAGGACAATTAGAAGAAATGTACATAGACAGAAGCATGGGTGTGGGTTGACTATGATTGGATGCTATCCAAAAAAATAAAATTAAAAGTTGAGAAAAAAAGATATATTGGGAAAAGGGGAAGGGAGAGGTAAAATGGGATAAATTATCTCACATAAAAGAGGCATAAAAGCGTTTTTACAATAGAAGGAAAAATGAGGAAGGCAGTACTTAAACATTACTCTCATTGAAATTGGCTCAAAACAAGAATAGCATTCACTCTCAATGGAGTATACAAATCCATCTAAACCTATAAGGAAGTGGGAGGGGAAGGGGATAAAAAAGGAGATATTGTTAGAAGAGGATGGATTAGAAGATGCAGTACTTTGAAACAAAACATTTTTGGAGAGGGACAGAGTGAAAGGAGAGAGAAGGAGAAGGATAAATGGGGGAGGGGAAATCAAGATAGAGGGAAATTCATTGTAATCGTAACTGTGAAGGTGAATGAGATAAACCCACCTGTAAAATGGAAGCAGATAAAAGAGTGGACTAGAAACCAAAATCCTACAATATATTGTTTATGAGAAACACACTGAAGCAGTACACACACATACAAAGTAAACCTAAAAGTAAAGGAGGAGATCTATTATGCCTCAACTGAAGTAAAAAAGAGGGGGTGGGGGTGTAAATAATCATGATCTCAGACAAAACAAAAGCAAAAATAGATCTAATTAAAAAAGATAAGCAGGGAAACTATATTTTGCTAAAAGATGATACCATAGACAATGAAGTAATATACATGCGCACCAAATGGTATAGCATCAAAATTTTTAAGGAAGAGTTAAATGAATCACAGGAGGAAACACTAGTCTAGTGGGAAAACCACAACTTTTTCCTCTCAGAACTTGACAAATCTAACCAAAAAAATAAATAAGAAAGAAGTGAAGAAGGTAATAGAATTTTAGAAATGTTAGTATGATAGATCTCTGAAGAAAACCGAAGTGGGATAAAAAAATATATATAACTGTTTCTCAGTGATACACAGCACCTATATAAAAATTAACCATGTATCAGAGCACAAAAACCTCACAGTCAAATGCAGAAAAGCAAAAATTCTAAATGTATGCTTTTCACATTATAATGCAATAAAAATTCAATAAAGGGCAGTGAATCACGGATTAAAAAGTCAACAGAAAACTAAACAATTTAATCCTAAAGAATGACTGTATCAAGGAACAAAACACCGAAATGATAATTTAATTAATGACAAGGACAACAATGAGACAATATATCAAAATTGATGGGATGTAGCCAAAGTAGTACTTAGGAGACAATTTATATCTCTAAATGCATACATCAATAAAATTGAGAAAAAGCAGATCAATGAATTGAGCATGTGACTAAGACAAATGCAAAAACAAGCACCAACTTGGAAATCAAAAGAGACATTAATAAAACTGAAAGTAAGAAAACCATTGAACTAATAAGTAAAAGTAGGAGTTGACTTTATGAAAAAAAGCAATAAAACAGGTAAACCATTGATTAATTTGATTTTTAAAAAGAAAGAAGAAAATCAAATGACCAGTATCAAAAATCAAAAAGGAAAATTTGCTACCAGCAAAGAAGAAATTAAAGCAATTAATAGGAACTATTTTGCCCAATTATATGTCAACAAATAGATAATCTAAGTAAAATGAATGAATATTTACAAAACCATAAATTACCCAAATTAACAGAAGAGGAAATAGAATACTTAAATAAATCTACCTTTAAAAAAAAATTGATGGGAGGGCAGTGTCAAGATGGTGGAAGAACAGTTTTCTAGAGCTCTCCCACCAAGGCCAGCCAAATACCTGTAAAAAAAAGTGGCTCTAAACAAATTCTGGAGCTGCAGAACCCATAGAATGATGTGGTAAAGCAAATCTCCACCCCAAGACAGCCTAGAAGGTCACTGGAAAGTATCTATTGCTAGGAGCAAAGCGCAGTCCACTGTGGGCCATATGTGCACAGAGCGGACACAAGCAGGCATTGAGGAGACTGAATCTCTCATACCTATGATGGTTTCCAGACTTCAGGAAGTCTGGAAGGTCAGTGGGAAAAGCCTGTGGGACCAATGCAGGAGAGTGGAGCAATCCAGCCCCAACCCCAGGGTGGCAGAGAGGGGAGGGGGCTGAGGAACCTAAGGCAGCCATAGCAGCAGGAGGGGCAGAGACAGCAACTGTTTCTGGAGCTCTAGGCCCACATATTGTGGGGGGATCTGAGTGGCTGACACTACACTCCCCTCACACTTCCACTGGAAGCAGAAAACTACCTTGACAAAGAGATCAAAAATCAAGTAAATGGCTGGGGAAAATGAGCAAAAACCAAAAAAAGAATGAGACTATAGAATCTTACTTTGGTGACAAGAAAGACCAAAGCATGCAAACAGGAGTCAAAGTTTATCCATCCAAGGCCTCCAAGAAAAATATGATTTGGTCTCAGGCCATGGAAGAGCTATAAAAGGATTTTGAAAATCAAGTAAGAGAAGTAGAGCAAAAATTGGGAAGAAAAATGAGAGTGATGCAAGAAAATCATGAAAAATGAGTCAACTGCTTGCTAAAAAGAAAGATGAAATTAAAGCTAAAATAGATCTAATCAAAAAAGAAAAATAGGGAAACTACACTATATGTCAGCCATATTAATCAATATTGTTTTAGACAATTTAAAATCACTAATAAAGTTAGAATACTCTTGTAGTGTAGGAAGCCTTCCTAGAAAAATCAAGGATGAAGCAAGGATGGACACTATTACCACTACTATTCAATATTGTAATAAAAAAAATTCATTATATCAATAAGAAAAGAAAAAGAAATTAAACTTATTAGAATGCAGCATAAGGAAAAAAACTATCATTCTTTGCAGATGATATGATATTACACTTAAATGAATCAACTAATGAATCAACTAAAAACTAGGTGAGATAATTAACAACTTTAGCAAAGTTGCAGGATAAAAAATAAGCACATAAAATCACCAGAATTTTAGGACAACATTGTACACGATAAGAGCAATATTGTAAGATGATCGCTTATAAAGCTATTCTCAGCAATACCATGGTTTAGACAATTCCAAAGGATTCAGGATGAAAAAAAATACCATCCATTACCAGAGACAAAACTGAACTCTGACCACCTAAGGAAAGCAGTAATTGCAAACTTTGAGGATGTGTTTCATTTCAACAGAAGATCCTGGTCATCAAGTTGCATTATATTAGGGAGAACATTGTAAGACTGAGGAAATTGGATTCTTGTGAATTACTTGTTGTTATATATGTAATCAAAGAATTTTGGATTTAGAGTAAGACAGCTGGATTCAAATTCTTCTATCACTTACTGTGTGACATCAGACAGGTTACTTAACCTCTTTGTCCTCAGTTTCCTCATTTGCGAAATGCAAATATGGAACTGTTAACTCCAAGATTCCTTCTAGTTTTAAATCTATGATCTGTAAGAATACATGGCTGTTTTTTCCTCCTTTCTGAAAACCTTTCTTACTCCTTCTGTCACATGCCAAGGCCTACAAACACTCAAAGCTCACCATCACATTCCCTCTAAACTTTAATCCTCCAGGCTAAGGATTCTAAGCTCATTTAAACTATTCTTTTATAGCGTGTTCTACAGGCCTCTCATCCTACTTGCCTTCTTGTGGATATGCTCCAGTTTTGCTATGTTTCTCCTAAAATTTTGTGTGAAGAACTAAATACATTACAACAAATATGATGTGACAAGAACACAGTCTAGTAAACAATTACATTCCTCATTCTAAACACTACACCATTCTTAATGAAACCTCAAATAGCACATTTTGGCTTCCATTTTACACTGTTATATTGAGTTTGTGATCCATTAAAACTCCCAAACATTTTTCATATAGACTGTTGTTTGTGAAGTTGATTTTGGGAACCTTTGCAAAATATATATTTCTATTAAATATCTTCTTATTATAACTAAACAGGTATGCTAGCCTGTTGAGATCTTTTTAGATCAGACTCTCACTTAATATATTAATAATTATCTCATTTTATTTCTGTAAATTTGAGAAACATGCCATTTTGCCTTCATCTTAGTTATTTGTAAAATAAAAAGGCTGAATAGCAAATCAGCAAGGACAGATCATTCAATCAGCAAGCACTTGTTCTGCCAACTTAATAAGTGCCAGACACCATATTAGGTGCTGAGAATGCAAAGAAAAAAATGAATTAGGTGACTCCTTTTTAGACCTCCCTCGAAGCCAACAATTTATTAAATAATTATTCTTCACATATAATCATTTTAGTCCCCAAACCACCTAATTTTATCAACATAGATCTCTATAGTCTTTCTACAAGGCCAGTGGGAGGGTTCAAGTTCACACTCCTGATCCTAAAAGTCAGTGATAAAAGAAATAGGTTCCTTGGAGTCCATAAACACACTACCATCAGTCTCCATTTTGTCCTCCCTATGGAAGCTAGGAATCTTTCAAAGGAGAATTCCATAGCTTTATTATTTTAGAGAATATCTCACACACACACACACACACACACACACACACACACACACATACACACACAAATACGAAGTTGAGAAAAATGGGATGTACAACCACTCCCCAAACTTGAGGTCAATTCAAGAATGTAAATAGGAGAGAGGTCAAGAGAAAGGGATGCAATTTCATAACTAATCCATGATCACTTTTGGCCTTCCACTGGATTTACCCTTAGAAAAGATATTTGATGCATTCCATTTCATTCCTTTCATATAGCCATGAGTGAAGAGGTTCTTGAGACAGGCAACTACCTGCTGCTTATGAGTACTGGTTCCTAATTTGGGTCTTGTGTGGTTTATCCATCAGTCTCAAAGAGGACTATGACATCAGGAAGGTGATGCCATGACTTGCAATTGAATCTGATTTCAGTGAAGGAGGGCCATACAAGGCACCAGTGTCATTTTCTCTTCCAGAGCCATCTGGGTCCAGTGGTCAGATATCTATCAGGATGACTGGAGATGGCTCTGGGAGCTGGGAGAGACCTTGTCCTTTTTAAGCTAGTTCTTTGAGTGAGACAACACCCATTCACTGAATAGGCCTCTTTAAGATGTGAGTCAATATAGCGAAAATGTATGTGTAGATCCTACATCGAATTATATGCCATCTTGGAGAGGGAGGGGGGAAGTGGGAGTAGGTAGGGGGGAAAAAATCTAAGTTTTATGGTAGTGACTGTAGAACACTAAAAATAAATAAAATTAACATTTAAAAAAGATATGTCAAGATAAAAAAAATTCATAGCAGGAGGGAAATACCCTCAGGGTTGCTAGCTAAAGGAGAAACAGTTACTATTTATATATTTTGGGACTACTTCATGGTGAAATCAAGGGTGGGATGGGGAAAGATTAGAATCTAAGGAAATACACAAGCTATCTATTAGGACTACAGGAGTCAACATTGGTTGAATGAGTCAAATCTAAATCTGGGGTGCAATTTCTGAGCAACCAGACTAGCAGTTTCTAAGAATTACATATGCTATATAAGTTGGTGAAACAGAGGAAGAACAAACTCCTTCCCACAATGCTCCTTTGCTCCCCACCTGACATAAATTGACATTGATCCTTGAAAAGCCCTCTCAGATATACAACTCCTTCCCATAATCCTTCCTCCCATTTCTTTGAAAGATGGTGAAAATGGTGAAGATGGTGAAAAGATTGGACAATGAGATGATTGGGCCTGTAAGTTCTTTTACTTTTTAATTTTGTTCTATCTGAATAAATCATGTGACTGCTAAAAATTGATTGTCTAAGGCTCATGAATAAGGTTAATTAAAAATAACAAGGAATTTCCTAAATATGAGATGCAGAGAGCATGTTCAGATGCAGAGGCAGTGATTAAGCCATGAGATTTCCATTATTTTAATTTTTCAAAGTGATACTCTATTGCTTTTCACCTAAAACAAACAAAAACCAGTTATCTAGCCATTAGCCAGTTCCAGACTAGAGTAGACGTAGTCTAAGCTTGCCCTCTGGTGAGCAACAGAAATATTGCAGGCTTTGAGAAAGCCAGCTCATGCCCACTGATTCTCCTCTGACAAAATCATTTGGCTAGTGAGAAGCATCACCCCATGACCAATAAGATCTTACATAAGTAAGTAACTCAAAGTCTACTTTTTGTAAGTTTCACAAACCAGAAAAACTACCCAAGTATAAGCTGATATTTTTAGTGCAGCCTCAAAGACCTCAATTTTTAGTGCAGCCACAAAGTAGGCAACTGGCACACACTTATTCAAAGAATATTTAAAGAATCTTTTCCTCTACCAAATCAAATGGGCTTTATAATCAACACTCAACAAACACAATAGAATTTTGCATTTCTCTACAATCAATTGTGAGATGGTAAAGATATGGTTCATTTGTTTGTGTACATTTGACTATTCTCTACCAGTAGCTTAAGCAAGTATGCCTTCATTGTGTGGAAATAACTTTTATAAAATTTTAATAGCTGGGAAAGTGAGAACATATGTCAGTAGTCATTAATGGTTTTTGTCTTCCTTTTTACTGTATTAATAAGGTCCAAGATTTCTCCCACATCATTGGAATATTCACTCTTTCCTTTCAGAAACCTTCTGAATCAAGGCTTTGATGTACTTCCCATGGTGACACCTTTGGTACATTAACTCCTCTATGGATGGTGGACCAATAAGTCTGTTTTTTATTTTTATTCTTTTAGGGCTCCTTCTATAAGCTCATCTATCTCTTGCATAAGCACATCTGGGACTGTGATGTCAAAAATCAGGTGTGGAATTTCTTAGCCGTTATTTCTCCAAAACTATTTTTAATGTTTTAAAAAATTATGATATCAGATCAATAGATGCCCTAGCAGGGCATAGTGGATAGAAAAAATGATTTTTGAAATCAGAAAGACTTGGATTCAAGTCCTTCTTATGATAGTAAGTTGTGCAAACTTAGGCAAATCACTTGACCTCTCAGTTCTCCCAGGCAATTATAAAGTGCAGAGAAGGTGCCAACCTATATTGCTAAAGGAAACTCTTCACTGGTAGCTCTTTACACTAATGAAATCACAGATCCAGTTTAAAGCTAAAAATTAAATCATCCATATACTCAGGAAAAGTAGTATAATGTCATTCATATATGTGTGTATGTTTATACATATATGTATATATATATATATATATGTATGTGTATATGTTGTATTATATTTTATTTATCTTGAATTTTTTGTTAATTTATTTTTATTTTCAGTTCCAAATTTTCTCCCTTCCTCTACCCTATCTCCCACTCATAGAGAAAGGAAGAAATACGATACCCATTGTACATATGAAGTCATGCAAAACATTTTGATATCAGCTATGTTGTGAGAGAGGAAAAAGCAAAAAAAAAAAAAGTGAAAATATATGCTTCAATTTGCACTCAGGAGATCATCAGTTTTCTCTCTGGAAGTGGATAGTATTTTTTATCATGAGTTTTTTGAAATTGGCAAGTACAATGTCATTCTAAGATTCAAAAAGTAAGATGAATACTGCCTTGGGTTAGGGGTATGTGGGAGGAGGTACCATTGTTTTCACAAAGGAAGAGAAAAAAATTGCTATTTTCTTTATTTGTGATGTTTCTTTTTTTTTGTTATTTTATCTAGGACATATGCCCCAAGGAAATCAAAGGCAAAAAGTCTCACAGACACCACAATAGTCATAGCAACATTTTCTATTAGTAAAGAATTGTAAAAAAAAAAAAAAAAGTAAATGCCAGCCAAATGAGAGGTGGATAAGCAAACTATTGTACACATATGTAACTGGATGCTATCACTGTGATGTAAATAATAAGGTGAACACAAGGCAACAGAATAAGCAGAAGCAGGAAAACATGCAAAATAACTATAATGATGTTATGGAAATTTTTTTTAATTTCTCAAGTTCAAAATAAAATAAGTTTAAAAAAAGAAAAACATAAATGGTTACTCAAGAAACATTTATTGTGTCTCCTGTGTGCGAGACACTATGCCAAGCCATAAGGATGCAAAGAAAGGTAAAAGACAGTCTGGGCCTCAAAGATCTCACAATCTAACACAAATAAGCTATAAGTGAATGGGAGGAAATAATGAAAAGAAGATAGGTGCTGGCATTTAAGAGGGATCAGGAAAAGTTTCCTATAGAAGGTAGGATTTTAGCCAACACTTGGAGGGAATCAAGAAAGTTGGGAAGTAGAGATGAAGGAGAGTATTTCAGGCATAGGGAACAGTCCCTGAAAATCCCTAGTGCTGGGAGATGGGGTGTCCTGTTTGAGGAATGGTAAGGAGGCCAGTGTGTCTCTGTATCACAGAGTATGTCTGGGTGAGAAAGGTACAAGAAGATTGGAAATGTAGGAGGGGTCCAGGTTGTGAGGGGCTTTGAATGTCAAATATAGGTTTTATATTTGATCCTGGAGATGACAGGAAGCCACTAGTGTTTACTGAATAGGGGTATAATATGGTCAGATCTGAGTTTTAAGAAAATCACTTTAATAGCCAAGCTTGGCCCCCAAAAATGGATTTTAAAAAATGAACTCACCCCAGCTACTTTGCAGAAGCTATGGATATGGAATGTTGTATAAACTGTCAGACTTGATTGATATGTTGGTTTCCTCACTGGACTCCTTTCCCCCTCCCTTTCATTTTTCACTCTCTGTTATAAGGGATGGCTTTCTAGGGGAGACTAGAGGAAAGAGATCTATTTTACAAAGAACGTGACATAAAAGAAAAGCTAACAGTAAAAAAATCTAAAAAAAAATCTCAGAAAAGCATGGGAAGACATATAAACAGGCATAGTTAAGCAAGCCGAGATAGAGAAATTATATACACAATGACTAAAGAACCAAAAAAAAAACCACTGTAAACCATAATGACTGTATTTGTACATACACACACATACCTGTGTGCATTCCCTCAATACCATTTGAAGACAGTAAGCTTCTGAAAGGGTTTGTGTTTTTAAGAGTTTAGTGCTACCTCATCCTACCATCCATTCCAGTTTTTCAAATAAATTTATCTTTGTATATTTCTCTTGAGTCTTGTGTTTGCATTTCACAGATCCTACTCTATTCTGATCTTTTCATCAGACAGACTTGAGAATCCTCTTTTCCATTAAGGATAGATTTTTGTTTCCATATAGCATTATACTCAGCTTTTCAGGACAAATCATTCTTGGATATAAGTCAGCATCTGTTGCCTTCTGCAATATTGTAATCCAAGACCTTCTCTTGTTTAGAGTAGAAGCTGCTAGGTTTTGTGTAAACCTGACTAGTTCTTTCTGAGGGCTTGCAATATTTTTTTCCTTTGACATGGATTTTAGCTATGACATTCCCGGAAGTTTTCATTTTGTTTTTTTTCCAAAAACTTGCTTTATCCTCACACCCTAATGGGTATTGGAAGTTTTGATTTGCAATATTTTTAATGTAGCAACCAAGCTGTTTTTTAATAATAGCTTTCAGGGTGTCCAGGGAAACCTCATTATCTCATCTTGACCTTTTCTTCAGTTCAGTTGTTTTTCATACCAGCTATCTTTCATTTATTTTCTATTTTTCTGTCTTTTTATTTTGTCTAATATTTCTTAATGTCTCATGAAGTAACTGATTTCTGTTCTGTTTGTTCTACGTTCTCAGGATTTTATTTCTTGTGTTTCTTTTCGCTTCTTTGTGGATGTTGCTCAGTCGTGCCTAATTTCTCATGACCC
This sequence comes from Potorous gilbertii, assembly GCA_028658325.1. Taxonomy (NCBI): domain Eukaryota; kingdom Metazoa; phylum Chordata; class Mammalia; order Diprotodontia; family Potoroidae; genus Potorous; species Potorous gilbertii. The sequence continues at coordinate 81,685,359 of CM053770.1, read as the reverse complement.
CATGAACTATATTTTGTCCATGGAGTTTTCTTGGCAAAGATACTGGAGTGGTCTCTCATTTCCTTTTCCAATGGATCAAGGCAGATAGATGTTAAATGATTTGCCCAAGGCCACACAGCTAGCAAGAATCTTGAGGCCAGATTTTAATATAGGTCTTCCAGACTAAATGCACTCAACCCTTTATCCACTGAGACACCTAGCTGCCTCATTTCTCTTCTAAACTGTATATTATCTTTCTAATTCTTTCTTCCAGAATTTTTTCTTGTTTTTAATCTATTGCTTTATTTCTTAGATATTAATGTAGTCCTTGTGAAAAAGAGTTTTGCTCTTTGTGTCACAGCTTGTAGTTGTTTCAGGGTTACTCCATCCTTCTTTGGTGGAATCTTTAAATCTACTATTTGTGTGTGTACATATATGTATACACATATGTGTGAATATATGTATACATGTGTAGATGTGTGTAGATATGAATATAAATGTTATTTTCTTTTTCGGTTTACTTAGATTTCCTGAATTGGGGTTTTGTTCCTTAGCTAGACTTTGTTCCCTGTTGCATTTTTGGTTGGGATAGCTGGCATGCTTGACCCTTCTCCTTTCGAGTGACCTGGATTTCTTCCTGTGCTGGTGCTGGTGCTGACTTTAAGGTTTACAAAGGAATTTCTCCCTATGAGAAAGTAGCCAAGGATTGCTTCCAGATTTTCCAATGTCCTTTCCACTATACCACAGTGGCAGGATATAGACAGCTGGTAGCACAGTGAGGAGAGCACTGGGTCTGAAATCAAAAAGACCTGCATTCAAATCCAGCCTCAGATATTTCTCAGCTGTTTGACTTAAGCCACTTAACCTCTGTCTGACTCAGTTTCTATAAAATGAGGATAATGCTCTATAAAATGGGAATAGCACCCACCTCCCATGGTTGTGGTAAGGATCAAGTGAGATAGTAATTATAAAGCGCTTAGCAGAGTATCGAGCACATAGTAGGGGCTATATAAATGGTAGCTATTACTATTATTATTTGGAGTGATGAGGTGGCCCAGTGCAGACAGAAAGACTCCTCTTCCTGAGCTCAAATCAAGACTCAGACACTTACTAGCTATGAGACACATCCCATAACTCACTAGTCTACAGTCCTAGAGATGTTTTCTACTATTTCTTACACTTCCCGCTGCACTCAGTGCCATCAATCTATGCTCCAGTTTCTGGTTTGAATAAACCACTGATTTATTCACAGTCTCTGGGGCCACTGGGCCCTGAGATGCAAACACCCAGTTCTTCCTGTTGAGAGTTGGTAGTAACAGAATCCTTCCTCAATTTGCAAACCTTGTTTGCCTTAATTCCTCATCTGTAAAATGAACTGGAGAAGAAAATGGCAAATCACCCCAGTATCTGCCAAGAAAGCCTCACATGGGATCGTGAAGAGTCAGACATGTCTGAAAAATGACTAAATGAATTATTACCACTATTAGTATTATTAAAAAGTACTTAGCACATAGTATCAGCTTAATAAATAATATTTGTTCCCTTCCCTTTGTTTTCCTTCCCCTCTCTTTACATACTTCTTGTCTATGAGGACAGGAACTATATCTTATCTAAACCTTGTGTCTTCCCATACAAACAGATATTTAGCAAATATTGGTTTAATATTAAATGGATCAATATGGTAGTATGTAGAAAAAATAAAGTATTCCTTCTTCCTAGACAGAAGACAACCTAGGAAAATGAACAGAATTTCCAAGCTCTAAAATTCTGTGATCTTGGCAATTCTCTCAGTTACACTGAAAGATCCTAGATTCCACTGTTCTTTTGAAAGGTTTCATAAATTTATTAAAAAATACATAATAAAATTATGGTTATAATTATAAGCAATACCACAAGGAGTTTCTAGTTTTGTAAGAGTCAGAGAGGATAAAGGAGAAATGTGCAAATGGAATAAAAAGGCAAATTAGGTGTAATTAAATATCTATACACCTGTGGGCACAGAAAAGTAGCAGCTCTTTAAAGTGATATCTAGATTACTGTGAAACTAGACCAACATTTACTCTATGAAGAGGGCAATATACCTCAAGGTTAGACCAGATTAAAACTTGGATGAACAGATTGACTTAGGTTAGCAGGAGTGTGTTCCTTTTGAGAGACACGTCCCATAACTCATTAGTCTACAGTCCTGGAGATGTTTTCTACTATTTCTTACACACCCCTCTGCACTCAGTGCCATCAGTCTATGCTCCAGTTTCTGGTTTGAATAAGCCACTGATTTATTTGCAGTCTCTGGGGCCACTGGGCCCTGAGATGCAAACAACAAGCTCTCCCTGTTGAGAGATGGTAGTAACAGAATCCTTCCCCAATTTGCATGCTCCTGGCATGCAGGTTTTTTACTGGGCCACATCTTTTACAGTTTTTGGTTGTTGTTTTACATGTCCGTGACAGCCCCTAATGAACTTGGGAGTGAAAAGGATCATAAGATCCTGGAAAGGACCATAGAAGTCATATAGTCCAATCCTCTTGTTTTATAGGTAAGGAAACAGAAGACTAAATGACATACCTGAGATCCTACAAGTAAATGGCAGAACCGGAATTAGAACTCAAGTCTTGTGACTCTAAGCTCACCATCCTTTCTACTGCAGCACATTGCCTTCCAAGGGAATGTAGGTGAAAGGCAAAGGACATCTGGAGATGACACAGATTTTCCAGTTGAGCAAAAATCAGTGACCAAAGGAGAAATTCTTTGTGGGAAGAGAAAATTACAGTCTAAGGGGTAGTAGAAGCTGAAGATCAGATCTGGAGTCTTCTCATATTGAACAGTATTATAGGCAGGGCAGCTAGCTGGTGGTGCATCAGATACAGAAAACCAGGTCTGGAGTCTGAAAGATCTAAGCTCAAATCTGGCTTCATGTGATTACTAACTGTGGGACCGTGGGCAAGTCCCTTAACCTCTGTTTGCCTTGGTTTCCATATTAGTAAAATGGAATATTGAGAGCACCTACTTTCCAGGGCTATTGTGAGGATTCAATAAGATAGTATTTGTAATGTGCTTAGCACAGGTCCTGGCATATAGTAAACTCTGTAAATGTTAGCTATCATCATCATCATCACTATTATAAGTTAACTCCTGTCAGGGAAGAGTCTAGAATTTGGAAATTCTGCTCATTTATCTGGGTGGCTCTCCATCTAGGAAGAAGAAATACTATAATGACATGTTGTTCAGTTCCTACCACTTCCTTATACTATTTCTATTGGTCAATAAATCTAGATCCTTAAGGAGAGGGTGTCTGTAATTTCCAGTGTCGATAACTGGTCCCAAATTTCCATAAAAAGTGCTCCACTTGTATCAACCAATCCATGCTGAATCATGTCATTTTTTTCAATACTTCTTAAAGAGTTGATTGAATTCCTTTGGATATTGCCTTTTGATTCAACTTTTATATCTTAGCCTTCATAGGTTTCAACTGGCATAAGCCACTTTAGGTTACATTCAACAAATTCAGTGGCATTTTACTTGGTGCCAACATCTACAACTGTTTAGAGAAATGATGTTTGATTATTCCAAAAGTATTTCTGCATATTTTAAACATGTTCACCAAGAATTCTGAGGTTGATGATTCCTCTTTCACCTTTTAATGAGGACACAATAACTTTTCTATGTGAATTTAGAATAATAGGCCCTTCTGTTTCATTAATATTGTATGGAATCTTGACTGAGATACCCTCCAAATCTGTTGTTACATACTCTACAGTTTCAAAAGCACATGTTAATATTGATATTTTGCATATTTTAATTTCTTTAACTTCTTCCTCCCCCTTTAGCTTTGTCTTGCAAAGTCACAGCTTTCTCCTTTCTGCTTCCATTGGTTCAATAAATCTCTTGGAGATAAATGAACTAAGTAAATGGAGATCAAAGTGACAAACGTTGGGCAGTATGTGAAAAATTGGGATGCTAATTCATTGTTGGTGGAATTGTGAACTAATCCAACTATTTTGAAGAATAATCTGGAAATATGCTCAAAGAGTTATTAAACCGCCTATGCCCTCTGACCCATACATAGCACTATTAGGTCTAACTCCAAAGATAATTAGGGGAAAAGGAAAAGAATCTATGTGTTCTAAAATAGTTATAGCAATTTTCTTTGTGGTAGAAAAGAACTGGAAATTGTGGATATGCCTCTCAATTAAGGAATGGTTGAACAAGTTGTGGTACATAGTGGTGATGAAATACTATTGTGCTGTAAGAAATGATCAGCTCAATGACCTTAGAACAACACAGATAGACTTGAATGAAATAAAAAGACTAAAATGAGCAGAACCAAGAGAGTATGGTATACAGTAACAAAAATATTATTTTAAGTACAAGTTTGAGTGATAAAATCATTTTGACTATTACAAGTACCCAAATTAATTACAAAGAGCATATGAAAGAAAACACTATATGCATCCAAAGAAAGAAATGATAAATAGAAGTGTGTATAGAATGGTTTTGCATACATACACACACATGCGTGCACATATATATACACACATTATATGTGTGCGCATAAATATATATATATATTTACACACATATATACACATATCTGTATGTAATGGGGTCATTTCTAGGGAAGGAAGGAGGAAATAAAAAAATAAAGTTACAAAATAACTTCATTATATATTTAAAAGTAACTGAATGATAGATTTTCAGTTTCATGTACAATTATCTTTTTATATTCTATTATGTTATAGAAATTCTTTTATTTCTTAAGTTGAAAAAATATATATTTTTCAAAAAAGCATCTGGACTAGTCCAAGTATATGTAGAGTAAATCCAACCTGGAGAGAAGAGAATTTTAAAGACATTGAGGGATCTTCAAGATAACTAAAAGAGGAGAGTTCAAACATTTGGGAAAATTTAAAAGAACATATTATTTTTTAAAAAACAATTAAGCAATTGCCAATAGCTGGTATCTCATGTCTACTTTCCTATCTTTATAAAATAATCTCCTCATATATTGAGGGCATTCTTGATGAAGTTATGAGAAGAAAAGTGAGCTTTCACAAATGTTTCCTAGAGGGTCCCATCTTAACTATCACATAAGGGGCATAAAGGCAAAATACTATAAAAGATCACTCTACAGAAAAGTAGATGGAACTGGAGTAAGGGAAACCTGAACTTCAAATTCAGCCTCAAATATTTACTGGCTGTGTGACCCTAGACAACTCACTTAACTTCCGCTTCAGTTTCCTTAATCATAAAATGGGGGGTCATAATAGCATCTAACAGGGTTTTGTGAGAATGAAATGGAATAATATTTATAAAGCATTTAGCACAGTACCTGGCATGTAGCAGGCACTTAATTATTGCAGGCTCCCTTATTATCTCTTTACTATTTAAAAAATTATTTGATTTTGTCAAGCAAAATATCATCTTAAAGTCTCTCCTCTAAAATAGTATCTTCCAGGCTTATACAAAAACCATGCAAGTTTCCTTGAAAGATGTAATAACAGTGCTAATCTTGTTTAGTGCTGATTATTAATATCAAGAGAAGCATAAAACACCGAAAGGTGTTTGCCATTAACATGGAGAAGGACAAAGGCAAAGCCCAGGTCAAGGAGATATTCACTAGAGATGATGAGGGCTTTCCTATCAATAATGAGAGCTATATTTAGTATAGGGCCTGGCACATGAAAGGCTCTTAATAGATATTGATCAAATGGCAAAATCTTTATGATGTTCTTGTTTATATATGACATTGCACTTTATTTCATCAAACTGAAATATTGCTTGGCAATGCCATTCATTCCAAAGAGTTCAGTCTAATGCCATACAGTAAAAACCAAGTGGATATGAGTTTGGCAGGCTTTTAAGTGTATAACCTATAGTGTTGATCTGTCAATACATATGCATGCACACACACACACATACACACACAAATATGAAGTGAACAGGGGGAAAACAGACTAGATGGTTTTGATAATTTGTGTGGTACTTTTAACGTCTAAGATTCTCAACAAAACAGATTTAACATCTATATTTTTCTGTAATGTTATATAGCTGTGATTTCTAGAATAACACGGTCTCTGAGAAATTGAAGTTATAGGTCATCCAAAATGCAATGAAGAGGTACAACATGCACATGAGCAGACTGAAAAATTTTATCAACCAAAAATAGCACAAAAATAGTGCTCTAATATGAAGGTGTCACACATGAGGCCTACACCACTTCTAAGTACAGCCCAAAACAGATTAAAATGTAATTGGAAAATATTTAACAATATAAATAAAAATATAATAAAACACAGATTGTATTACATTTTTTTAAAAAGACAATATGCAGCCTGGAGGATTTCAAACATATGGTTTAGTGGTCTATTTTCCATTGTTTGACGACACCACTGCTCTAAAGAATACTGTTGTGAATATTATTGTACCATAAGAAATGACAAAATAGATAGTTTCACAGGAAACTGAGAAGAGATCTATGAACTAATGCAAAGTGAAATGAGCAGAACTAGGAGAACAGTTTATACAATGATAATTACATTATAGAAAAAAAGTCTTACAAAGACTTTAGAACTCTGATCAATGCACTGATAAACTACAAGTTCAGAAGGCTGAAAATCTGACACACCATTGACCCTGACAAATAAGTGATGAATTTAGAATGCAGAAATAGATGTCTATCTTTGGGCACAGTCAATGTGGGAATTTGTTTTATTGAAATATGCATATACAGGATAAGACTATTTTCAGAGGGACTGGGAAAAACAGTGAAAGGGATAGAGTATAAATTCATATATAAATAAATAAGTAATTTTATAAGGATATGACCAGAGAAATATATGGCATGAAAAGGAGGTGACACAATCAGGTAGTAAGAATGGTGAGATCAGCAGATGGCAATATGCATATTCAACTGTAGCCATACAATATGGAGAGATCCAGATGAAGGCCCCAAATTTACTGGGTAGAGTCTCTGTACAGTAATTATAGGCACACGTAGTTAAGAATTACCTTAGATAAGAAGGTATAAATGGATTGTGATCTATACCTTTGGCAGGACTATCCACATATATGAAATTATGGACCTATCAAAATATTGAAATACTGACAAGCTGAGGGAAAGGAGACTAGTATTTTGAAGGAACTTTAAACCAAGACACATAAGGGTCAGAAGTGATACTCACACATAGTAAGAGTGAAGAAGTGTTCGGGATACTTAGCTTGGAGAGGTCTTGCCAGAAGAAAGAGGAGTTTCCAAACATGTGAAGATATGTCATACAGAAAAGAGACTATGCATTTTGCTTGGCCTCAGAAAGTAGAACAAAGGATAATGGGTAGAAGTTTCTCAAAGGTAAATTTTTACTCAATATAAAGAACATTTTTCTTTGTACAACTGTCCAAAAATGGAATGGGTCCCTTGGTAGACAGTAGATAGTAGTAGATAGTCAATTCTCTATCATAGAAGGTCTTCAAGTAGAACCTACATGGCAACTTAACAAGAATGTGAATAAAAGGAACTCTTGCCCAGTGGCTAATCTCTGATATTTCTTTCCAACTCATATTCTATCATTCAGCCACAATTGTAATTTCCTAGAATTTGTGTTTATTTCTAAAAGAGACTGCTAAGTGGCATAATGGATAGAGAACTAGGCCTAGAGTCAAGAGTTCAAATTTAGTCTCAGATCCTTACCATCTGTGTGACCCTGGGCAAGTCACTTAAATCCATCTGCCTCAGTTTTCTCAACTATAAAATGAGATTATAACCCTTAAAGGTTTTTGTGAGGATGAAATGATGTAATATTTGTTAAAAAATAAAATAAAATAAAACCTTAGTACAGTGCCTGGAATATAGTAGGTGCTCAAAAAAATGCATATTTCCTCACTCCCACACGTTGTAATTGGTTATACACACACACACACACACACACGCGCGCGCACACACACACACACACACACACACACACACACACTCTGTAAATGATTACACCCCTACACCAACACATGTGTTATGTTTTATTTCTGATTTTTATAAAGTAATCCTAAGGATATGTCCCTTTCTTTCTGATACCCTCCAAAGAATAAAATATAGGATTCTACATGGCCAAGTCCTGATGGTAATATGAGCAATGATCAAGGCAAGTGGAAATATTGTCACAGAACCTTTTTCTGCACATAGTTAAGCAAACTGGTATCTTACTTTGATTTTACTATTCATTGTTTCATCCCACCATGCTTTCCTGAAGAAATCTGATTCTAAAGTAGCAGCATCTAAGGAATAGGCAATCCAGAAATTCTTATATATAGGCATGAAGATATTTCTCATCAGAGAAAGAAAATAAATAAACTTCCAGGAAATTAAGTCAATAATCTGACCTGGCTTCCAAAGTCAAAGAAGGGCATTTAAAAGGCCAGTAAACCTAATCTGAAGAAGGATTCTTCAGAGCCATCAAAGACTGATCAAGGTAAATTGGGCTGCCTATTACACAAGGTTGGCATATTGGCTATTCCACCAGACATGGAGATGGAGGGACCAATGCGGATTCTGGTAGAAATAAACAATGATGTCAACTATTCTCAAGTTCTTCGTAACACGCCCAAACATAATGTGTCTGTGACAAATGGAAACAAGACCAGTAACCAAATCCTATAGTCATTTGCATTCCCAGCCTCTCAACTTGTGGGCATGTAACAAGCAAATTTAGAAAAATTGGAAATGATCATTAACTGAGTTCAATAAGCTATAGGTACCTTGAGAATCTATCAGCCAGAGGATTATGAAACAAATGCGAACCGAAACCTCGATCTGAGAGTGAAGTCAAGGACACCCAAAAAAATGGCAAGAATAACTACTGACTACACAGACAACGATATATCTAAACTTTTCCTTTTGATCACTTTAATAGTTCCAGGAATTGAATGTATCACTGGCATGATTGGGAATGGTTTCATTGTGACTACCAATGCCATTGAGTGGTTCCGGAGCAAAACCCTCTCCACTAGTGATTCTATTTTGACAGTTCTGAGCTGTTCAAGGATCTTGCTACAGTTTTGGATGATAATGGAAAATACTTATAGTTTAGTATTCCGACTTTATTATAATCAAAATACACTGTATAAAGCTTTCAAAGTCATCTATATGTTCCTGACCTACTCCAACCTCTGGTTTGCTGCTTGGCTCAGTGTTTTCTATTGTATCAGGATTGCCAACTTCACCCATCCCCTGTTTCTTAGGCTAAGGTGGAGAATCACTGGACTGATGCCCTGGCTTCTCTGTCTATCAGTAATAATTTCTTTGTTCTGCAGTCTTCCCCTTTCAAAGGATATCTACAAAGTTTATGTTAACACTTCCATCCAAGTTTCCTCTTCTAATGTTAGAGAAAAGAAATACTTTACAGAGACCAATGTGGTTAACTTAGCTATTATCTACAATCTGACCATTTTCATTCCTCTAATCATGTTCTTCTGTGCGGCTACCCTATTGATCATCTCTCTCAAAAGACACACACTGCAAATGAAGAGTAATGCCACAGGTACCAGAAATCCCAGCATGGAAGCTCACATGAGGGCAATCAAAGCCATTAGTTTCTTCTTCCTCCTGTACATTGTCAATTTTGTGGCGCTGATCCTCTATATGGCCAATGTCCTTAAAACCAATAGTTTTGGAAGTGCTTTGTGCAAAATTATCATGGCTGCCTACCCTGCTGGTCACTCAGTTCTCCTGATCTTTGGCAATCCCAAACTGAAGAAGACCTTAAAGAATCTTCAGTATAATATTATACTCAGTCTAAAAGTTTGGAAGTAGTAAATGGTACCCAGTAAAGTCAACAGGACTTGATCTAACAAGCCTAGCCTTTTCCTCACACCATCTTCAGTGACTCCTATTGCCTCTAGGACAAAATACTCAAATCTCTGCCTAGCCTTTAAAGTTCTGCAAAGTCTGTCTCCAACTTACCTTTCCAGAATTATCTCACACTACCCCTCTCTATGCATTCCATATTCCAAAACTGGCCTGCTTTCTATCCCTAGAACTAGATATTCCATCTCCCAACTACATGTCTTTGCCCTTGTCTCCATTCTTGCAATACACTCCCTATTCAACTCTATGTTCTAAAATCCTGTTTCCTCTCAAGATTAGCTAGTTACACCTCTTTTGGGAAGTTTTTTTGTGATATCACTAGTTACAAGTGTCTTATTCATCCTCAAATAATCTTTTATTTACATAGATGTTCACATATATTCCTTGGGGTCAGGCATGAGTTTTCATTTTAGTCTCTTGAATGTCTCATGTCTAGCACAGTGTCTTGTACATAGTAGATATTTAATAAAAGCTTGTTGAATTGAATTGCTTTTCCCACTCCCATACCTAAAGGAATCTCTAGCTATCTGAGAGTCAGGGAGTAGACCATTAGATTCTTTTTGTAAATTATAATTATAGATAAAAATTGTTAAGGAGGTATCACTGTACCTCCAAGTATATGTACCTTCTTCCCCCCCCCCAAAAAAGTTGACCTATAAAACTAAACTCTTCATTCCTAAACCCTTAAGCAAATGCCTCAAAAAGGACTTTTTTTTTAATACTTTGTGATCTCAAAACAAAGAAATAAATTTAACCAAACCTTTGTATTCCACATTACCATAACCAGGTCACTCCATACTGCCCTGACCCCAACCCTACCTCCACTTTCCCCATCTTCCCCCGCCACACACACACACACACAATGTACAAGCTACACAGATAATGTTTAACTAAAGTGGAAGTACCAGAAAAATAAAATATTTATAGTCTTTTTTAATTCAAATGTTTTTTGATAAAATTACTATTTATTGGCATCATATTTAAGCTTAGTACAGTTATATCAGGGAAATATAAGCTCTAGTTCTCTCAAATTAGAAAGGCTTTTGGTACGGGTCATGGACCATGTGCTTTTTATCCAAAAACTAGCCTAGCTGTGTCTGGAGAGGGTTATCTCTGGGTTGTCTGCAATGATGAAATTTTCTGCCACAACACTAGAGAAACAGTAATTGAGTTGCTGCAATCTCTGTTGGTGAAAAGAATGCCTACCACCACAATGAAATCATCAGTCCTGGAAGTTTCTAAGTAAATATATGTAGTATAAAGAAATAGTTAGTTTAGATGTTTTTTCAATCCTAGGAAAACAACCAATATACTTCTAAATGCTGGCACGCTAATAAAAGGTTAATTTATGTTAGAGCAAGGTTCTCTCCTTTCAATTCCTAATTCCATTGCCTCTACCATAAGCATCCCAGTTGAGGCATTGTGGCAGAGTAGACAGAGGGTTAGATTTAGAATCTGGAAAGTTGGCATTCACATCTTACCTCTAATATTATCTGTATGACCCAAGGTTAATTATTTAACTTCTCTGAGCCTCAGTTTCCTCATCTATGAAAAAGTGTCAATACACTTCTAGTTTTAAATAATTTAAATGTAGTCTCTAGCTTTAATTCTATGATGCCATGAACTCTCCCTCCTCGAACTTTCTTAGACCAATTTGTCTGAATCTTTCCTTGTTGTTATCATATTCCAATTCATATCATATTTGGGCACATATATATCAGCATGCCCATTAGACATCTTAAGTCCTTAAAGGCACAGACTACATCAATTTTTTTCCTCTTTGATTCTCTAATCCCTAGCATTATGCTTTGTACATAATGGCCACATTATACATATTTGCTGAATTGAGTTTAATTAGATGTGTGTATCCTTATTTAAATGGGTTTCCAAACCCATCACAGAGTAACAGAACATGGGCTCCAAATTTACCAAGCCATTAATTTGAACTGTTCCAGGACAGGAGAATAAATAAGACTTCTAGTATTCTGATTCAAAATCAAGCAAGCAAAAAACAAAACTCTACAAAAAATGTTGAATCTATCAGAAAACATTGTCAGAATGTCATATAAAATTGTAAAAAGTCTACCCTAGAGTTGCCACCACATTTAATCCTTTTCAATTTACTTCACCATCTCTTCATTTTAAATACCTGTGAGATGAGAAGATCACAGAGAGGGAGGACTTGGAGAATCACCTGTCCAGAAACAAATTGACTTCTGGCAGAGCTGACAGTAGGAGCAGCTAGGTGGCACAGTGAATAGAACACTGGACTTGGAATCAAAATGACTCATCCTCCTGAGTTCAAATCCAGTCACAGAAACTCCCACTGTATGATCCTGGGCAAGTCACTTAACCCTGTTTGCCTCAGTTTCCTCATCTGTGTGTGTATTCGTCCTTCCTTGCCGAAGAAGACCATGCCATCAGAGAAATAATGACATGACTTGCACTTGACTTTGTTTTGAGTGAGGGAAGTCTGTGCAGTTCACCAGCCTCACTTCTCCTCCAGAGCCATCTGAATCCAGTGACCAGATATTCATCAGGATGACTGGAGATGACCCAGGATGAGGCAATTAAGGTTAAGCGACTTTCCCAAGGTCACAAAGCTAGTGAACGTCAGTTGTCTGAGGTAAGATTTGAAGTCGGGTCCTCCTGATGCCTGCACTGGTGCTCCATCCACTGTACCATCTAGCTTCCCCTTCCTCATCTAAAATGAGCTGCAGAAGGAAATGACATTTCAGTATCTTTTCCAAGAAAACTTCAAATGGGGTCACAAAGAGCTGGATATTACTGAAACAACTGAACAACAGCAGTAACGAAGAGCTGGCAGTTCCAAATGAAGATCCAAGCTGGAACGCCTTGGAGTCTAGCACAAGAAGGTAAAACCTGGAGCTGCCCAAGAAATCTGGAATGCCATGTCTCCCAAGCCCTTAGCCTACAAAGCATGGGGTGAATTGGTTTATGACCTCTGGATCTGGAAGAATACAGTTGATCTAAGGAGCAGTTTCTGATCAACTCAGTCAACTTGCTGAAGAGCAAAGGGATCTTGACTTTACAAAGAGTTTCAATTCCAAACTTCTCTATTTCTGTTGAGGGCATTCTTTCAGTCACACAGGTCTGACAGGCTCCTCAGTTCTTCCATCTTTCCCTCTCCACCTCCAGTTGGCAAGGAATACCCTTGCATCTTCCTCTTTTCCCACATTCACACAGCTTCTATGTTAGCTCAAATCTTTATAACCACTTGCCAAGACTATTGCAATAGCCACCTACTGGATTTCCATAAATAATGATAAATATTATTATTATAATGCATAAACAGTGCTAGCTAACATTTATATACTGCTTGTTATGTGCCAGGTATTATAGCAAGCACTTTTTTATAAAATATTATCTCATTTCTTTTTTATTTGGTATTTCATTTTTAGAAATTATAAAATTTATATAAATTATAAAAACAATTTTTAACATTGGTTTTTTTAAAAGTTTTGAGTTCCAAATTGTCCCTCTCTCCTCCTCCTCCCTCAAGAAGGCAAGAAATTTGATATAAATTATACATGTGCAGTCATGCAAAATATATTTCCATACTAATTAGGATATGAAAGAAAATATAGACCAAAAAAAGGAAAATAAAGTTTAAAAAAAGTATGCTTCTGTCAGCACTCGGACTCCATTTCTTTCTCTGGAGGTAAATGGCATTTTTTCATCATAAGTCCATCAAAACTGTCTTGGATCAATGTATTGCTGAGAATAGGTAAGTCATTCACAGCTGATAATTATACAATACTACTGTTACTTTGTATAATGTTCTCCTGGTTCTGCTCGTTTCACTTTACATCAATTCATGTAAGTCTTTTCAGGTTTTTCTGAGAGCATCTTGCTCATCCTTTCTGACTGTAAAATAGTATTCCATCACAATCATATACCATAACTTTTTCAGTCATTCCTCAACTGATGTGGATCCCCTCAATTTCCAGTTCTTTGCCATCTCCAAAAAAAGCTACTATAAAAATATTTTGTATACACAATATTCCTTTTCCTTTTATATCACTTTGGAATAAAGACTGGTAGTGCTGTTGCTGAGTCAATGGGTATGCACAGTTTTATAACTCTTTGGGAAATATTTCTAAATTGTTCTCCAGAATGATAGAATCAGTTCATAACTCCACCAACAATGTACTTCCCACATCCACTTCACTATTTGTCATTTTCCTTTTCTGTCATATTAACCAAACTGATAGGTGTGGGGTAGTACTTAAGAGATATTTTAATTTGCATTTCTCTAATCAATAGAGATTTAGAGAATTTTTTTATATGAATAAAGATAGTTTTGATTCCTTTGTCTGAAAACTGCCTGTTCATATCCTTTGACCATTTATCAACTGGGGAATGGCTCTTTTATTTAAATTTCACTCAATTTTCTATGTATTTGAGAAGTGAGGCCTTTATCAGTGAAACTTGCTGTAAAATTTTTTCAGTTATGATTACCAACTCTGTATTTCTCTACATTTCTCTTTCTCTCTCTCTCTCTCTCTCTCTCTCTCTCTCTCTCTCTCTCTCTACCACCTCCCTCAACTTGCTTTTGTCCTTCTATCAGCATTACCCCCCCATTCTCTTATCCTCTTCTTCTCCTATTTTCCTGAAGAAATGTGTATGATATTTCCTCTTTGAGTCAGTTCTGATGAGAGTCAGGTTCAAGTATTCCTCCTCAACTCCCTTATCTTGCCCTCTACTGTAAAAGCTCCTCTCTTTAATGTGAGATAAATTGCTGCCTTCTGCCTTTCCCCTTTCCCTTCTTCCAGTGCATTACTCTTTCTCACCCCTTAATTTTATTTTTTAGATATCATTCCATCATATTTAATTCATATCCATGTCCTCTTTCTATGTTATACTCCTTCTAACTGGCCTATTAATGAGAAAATTCTTAGGAGTTACAAGTATCAATTTCACATGTAAGAATATAAACAGTTTAATCTTGTTGAATCTTTTACAATTTCTCTTTCCTGTTTACTATTTTATGCTTCTCTTCAGCTTTCTGTTTGAATGTCAAATTTTCTATTCAGCTCTGATCTTTTCATCAGGAAAGCTTAAAAATCCTCAATTACATGAAAGATCAATTTTTCCCCCAATGGATAATACTCAGTTTTGCTAGGGAAATGATTCTTGGTCGTAATTCTAGCTTCTTCACCCTCCTGGATATCATGTTCCAAGTCCTCTGATCCTTTAAATTTTCTTCCCTTCTCCCTCCTCATCCCCTTCATTGAGAAGCAAGCAATTCAATATAGGTTATACATGTGTAGCCATGCAAAGCATTTCCATATTAATTATGCTGTGAAAGAAAACAGATCAAAAAGAAAATCTCAAGAAAAATAAAGTCAAAAAACAGTATGTTTCAATCTGTATTCAGACACCATCAGTTCTTTCTTTGGGATAGACAGCATTTTTCATAAGTCCTTCAGAGTTGTCTTGGATTGTTGTATTGCTGAGAAGAGCTAAGTCATTCACAGCTGATCATTTTACAATATTGCCGTTACTTTGTATATAGTACATGTCACTTTGCATCAGCTCGTGTGTCTTTCCAGGTTTTTCTAAGAGCAACCTGCTCATAATTTCTCACAGGACAATAGTATTCCATCATAATCACACACCACAATTTGTTCAACCATTCCCCAATTGATGGGCATCCCTCCTCAGCTTCTAATTCTTTGCCCCCGGAAATGACCTACTATAAATATTTTTGTACATATAGGTCCTTTTTTCTTTTGTTTTTTAAATCTCTTTTGGGATACAGACCTAGTAGTGGTGTTGTTAAGTCAAAGAGTATGTATGGTTTTATAATTTTGGGGGCACAGTTCCAAATTGTTCTACAGAATGTTGAATCAGTTCACAACTCTTCCAACAGTGCATTAATTAGACTGAGAGCTCCTTAAAAGCAGAAACTGTCTTTTACTTTCTTTTTATCCCCAGGATTTCACACAGTTCTTGACAGGCATTAAGTAGGCACTTAATAAATGTTTAATGACTAACTATATTAATCTCACTCATATGAGTATTTCTTTCAATAATGCAGGGCACAACTCATTCAGTGGAGGAACAGCAGAGGCATCATCCAACACCTAGGCAAAGACCTAATAGAACGCAGCACCAAGCAGTGAATAGGCCCAAAGAAAGCAACACAACGGCATCACCAAAAGCTACATGCAACCCTGTAACACAAGCATACAAACTATCCCTCCACCCCTGAGCCTTTGACACGTGTTCTCTCAGTGTATACCTCCACAGGTAACCCTTATACATATCCATTCTTTCCACTGATGCTGTCCATATTTCTGCAAGTGTATCTCTAGTTCATGGGATAAATTTTCCACTGCTACTTTTCTTACTTACTCTAATCATGTAATTAAATGGATTTGGTTTTAACTTATGGTGTTCTCTGACTTGTTAGTGAAATTAAACACATCTGTAGGGGCTTATAAGCTATAGTTTGATTGAATATAAACCCATACAGATATATTGCCTTGCATAGCTTTTCTGGGGGTCTCATTACAAGAGGAGTGCCCCAGATACCATACTTATATTTCAAGCACAGCAAGCAAAATCCATCAAAAATCTCAAATATTGAATGTTCTTTGTATTTTATAAAGAAACTCCCTTTTGAAAACAATATGTGATTCCTTTTTTTACCAGACTGCTTACATAATATGGTTTTCTTTAGTTATCTAGTTTTGCCATCAAAATGGAAACTAATGTTAAACATGTACTACATAATGTACTTTAAAGGTCACATGCTGCTGAAACTGCACAGGAGGTTTTCCAGGTGGGTAACTATACTATAATAATTGCCCATACAGAATGACAGGAGAATGTGAAGGACTCAGTCACATGAGTAGAAGTCAGTACTAGGAATTTTTCAGGGAAGTGACTAAAGCATCTTAGAATTTACCATAATAGAGGAAAGAAACTTTGGCATAATCTAACCCTAGATTTGAGGATATTACCTTTCAATAGGGTCAGAGAGAGAATAGAATAACTATTCCCTAGACTAAAGGCATACAAGGAAAGTTAGCTCATGAGGAGCAAGAATGAAATTCTGAAGACACAACTATAAATTATTCTGAGGAGAAAAGAGGGGAAATGTCAAAAGATATGGTTATGGATGCACAGGGAACTCATGCACCTTAGATGCACGATCACACCACTTAGATGAGTAGGGAGTATGCAAATACAATCCTGGCAAGATGGTAGAACATGTGCCATAACATTCTCAATAAAGATGGTGAATTTGCTGCTGAAGAAGAAAGCATGAGCAAGCTCTGTGGCCCTATCTGTTAAGTTTCCATATCAGGTCTACCAGATGCCTTTTCTAATACTATCACTCTCCTCCACCAAAGAGCTTCACCACCATGAGAGTGTAAGAGCTAGGCACTCTTCTCTTGAGTGAGAAAAACAGGAATCAGCTCAGCAAGTAGACCAAGACAGCTTTCACCATCATTTACTTAGCCCTAAGTGTAGTAAATGCACCATATGGGGCTCTGAAGCAACATGGTCCAAAGATCAAGAGCAACAGACAAGGGGAACAGCTATTTGGTGTTGTAGATACAGCATTGAGCCTCGAGTCAGGGAGACCTGAGTTCAAATCCCCAGCCTCAGACATTCTAACAACTGTGTGACATTGGACAAGTCACTTCATCCTATTTGCCTCAGTTCCTCATCTGTAAAATGACCTAGGAGAGGGGAAAGGAAAAAAAAGAAATTTACATAATGATATTCTTGTATATTCGAAAGGAATAGTAATTTGTACATAGTAGGTTTCGAGTTTCATGTGTAATCATCTTTTTTAGCTGTACTATGTCATGGACATGATTTTTTATTCTATAAATTTTAAAAAATAATAAAAGACCAACATGAACAGAAAAAAGATCTGGAAAAGGTGATCTAAGATTGGTGCAGGAAAGAATCTCTCTCTCTCTCTCTCTCTCTCTCTCTCTCTCTCTCTCTCTCTCTCTCTCTCTCTCTCTCCTTCCCTCCCTCCCTCCTACCGGGTTCAGTGCATGTAGTGCTACACCTATATTCAGGTCTACTAGCTGTGTGATCCTGGGCAATTCACATCAATCTTTGCCCTCCTCAATTTCCTCATTCTCATGGGGGTCCTAACACTGACCTCTCAGAAGTATAAGGATCAAAACAAAGTGCTATACAAATGAGAGCTATTGTTATAGCTGTGAGAAAGTTTCATCTAAAGTCGTGAAAGGGAAACCCGAGGTTGGCCTTGAAGGATGAAAAGAATTTCCACAAATGAAGATGTGAAGGAAGCTTGCTATAGGTTCAGAGAATAGCCTATGAAAATGCACAGTGGTGATAAAGAACAGGATTAGAGGGTGACGTAACAGTAACAAGTCTAGTGTGGCTGCAGCAGAGTACTGGAACAAAGGTTGGAGAGAGAGACTGGAGCCAGGTCATGGAGGGATGGGTATGCCAAGTAAGAGTCTTCATTTTCTCTTTTGGCAATAATAATTAATACTAATAAGTAATACCTAATATTTACACTGCTTTAAGGTTTGCAAAGCGCAGCATATATACATATATATGTATATATATATATATATATATATATATATATATATATAAATGTTATCTCATTAGAGTCTCACAACAGACTTATAATGTAGACGCTATCACTATCACTATTTTACAAATGAAGAAGGTGAGACTATAAGGGATAAAATTGCTTTCTCAGAATCAAAAATTGACTAACTGTCTGAGGAAGGATTCCAATCAAGATCTTCTTGACTTGAAGTCTACCTCTTCATTCCAAAAACATTGAAGACTGAGTCACATGATCAGACCTGCGCATTGAGAAAGGCATTTGGGCAGTTGTACAAAGGATGAATTGGAAGGGGATGACGCTAGGGGCAGGGAGATTACTTGGCAGTAAACCAATATTAGAGGGATGAAGATCTGAGTCCAGGTAGGCAGTGCAAGTAGAGAGGTGGTAATAAGTGTGAAAGATGCTGTGAAGGGAGAATTTAAAGAATTTGTTGGGAAAGATGGAGTGTAAAGTGGAAGGACAAGTCAGGTAACTGAGTCAGGTAACTAGGTGATTTGGACATGTTGTGTAAGAGAAAGACATATAGGTGAATATATCCACATAGGCATTTAGAAATGTCTCCCATTTCTAAATGGAGAGACAGACAGAGGCGGAGAGAGAGAGAGAGAGAGAGAGAGAGAGAGAGAGAGAGAGAGAGAGAGAGAGAGACAGCACAAGTACTAGGAGGCATCTGTGCTCAGGTCTTCATCCTGAAGGTCTCTCACCTTGCCTTAATAGACTTTATGCAGCTCCCATCTGAATAACTGTGACTGGGGAGACGAAATCACCTAGAGAGAAGGTGTAGAGAAATGAATTGATTAGGAGTCACCTGGAGAATAATTGCAGTAAAGAAATGATAGGTTCTTTAAAGAAATTACAGCTAATGAAGTGGGATATGACATTAGCCTTTGAATCTATTGATTTCTCATCTATTCCTTTTGTACCTTAACTAGGCAAAAAGAGAGGCAGCTAGGTGTCACAGTGAATACAGCAATGGGCCTAGAGTCTTCAAGACAATTTAAATCTGGCCTCAGACACTAGTTGGATGACTAGCTATGTGGGCAAGTCACTCAACTCTGTTTGCCTGTTTTCTCATCTGTCAAAATGAGCTGGAGGAGGAAATGGCAAACCTCTCCAGTATCTTTGCCAAGAAAACCCCAGTGGGGTCACAAAAAGTACAAACAGGATTGAAAAATGACTGGTCAACAATGAAGACAGAAATTGGGGCTGGGCAGACAGTAGATCTAACCCAGGGCATCAATCTATATTTTTATGGTCTCAATGAATGAATTAACCATTTGGTTCAATTCATAATGACCACAGAAAACCCTACATAAGTTAAGTGAATTCTGACAGGGTGTTGTTCTTTCTGATAGCAGGTCTTATTGGGCCAATTAGTAGAGATGATTAAGAGAGCATGAGAGGAAGATGACATGTTTCCTCCATATCCCAGAATGACCCACATGAGGCTTGGGGATACAAATCAAGCAAGGATCCTATTACCACCAGTGCTTACCAGAAAAAACTATTGTTTGCATCTCTGGATCAGATCTCTCAAAAAGTACAAATAAATCAGTGGTTTATTCAAACTAGAAATTAAAATGTAGATTGATATCCCTAGGTGCAGCTGGAACTGGTCTGAGAGAGTCTTTTTAAAAAGAATAGATCAGTAAGTTATCCTAGGAAATCCTAGAACATTCAGTGATTTGACTCAGGTCACCTTCCAACCAGCTCCCTTTCCCCAGTATTCCAAGAGGATAGTACCAACTAGCCACATCTCAACTAGTTAGCAACATGTGAGGAAACTAAAGTATGATACTCTGCTTACTCATCGCACTCATAATCCCAAATGCATGAGCAGAATCCAAAAAGCTACCTTTGAAATTATTGGCAGAGCAACAGAAGCACTTCTACCCAATAGTAGCAAACCTGAAATGGTTTTAAGTCTCCAAAATCTTATTCTCATTATCAAAATATCCTTGAGAAAAATTGGCTAGTTCCAAGAGGAGACTATGGCAGGCAGCTGAGAGAGGAGACCACATAATCAGAGGAAAGAAGGATGTTCATTTTCAGAAGCATAGAATGCAATTGGCTGATGTGGCCTTAGAGATCATTCAATTCAATCCCCTCACTTACCTAAGAGGAAAATTTTATAGATGGGTAAACTAAAGTGGAAAATGTAGTTAACCTAAGCCCTTACCTTTTCTCCTCTTTTCATGGAGATGAGATGGTACAGGTGTGGAATATTGTATGTATTGTCAGATTCAGTCAATTTATTAGTACTGCCTTACTTCCCTTTTTCTTTTTTTTATTCTTTGTTTTAAAATGATCCCAAAAAAATCAATAAAAAATTTTCAAATTAATGAAGCATTGATGATCCTATCCCACATTACTTTAGTTAGGTAAGAACACTTCTTGATTAAATTTCTCACTCAGAACTAAGTGTGAAAGACCTGACTGCATCCTTGAATCAGACATTTAAAATAGATTTACTTCTTTCTGTTTAGGTAAGAGATTTGGGTATACCCTGATGAGTTTGCTATAGGAGCAGGAGCTAGTTCAGAACGAGAGAGAGACTTTGAGTATTTAGCTGTGGAGAAGTGGGGATATCAAGAACCAAGCAAGAAAGAATCAGTGACACAGAGGCAACTATTGAAAAGAGGAGAAAGTAGGACTGAGCTGTGGCATGGAAAGGAAAGATGATTAAGGACCATCCATCAAAAGGCATCTCAGAGTGGAAGATTCAGACTGATACCACCAGTGGCATCCCCTCCTCAAGGCCTGAAGAAAGAAAGTTCTAAGAAAAAGTCTGCTCTCTCTCCTAATTCCCCTCCCAGTGACTGGCTATTAACAGATGCTATAACACAGTGATGTCAAACTCAAAAAGAAATAGGGGCCACTAAACCACACATAAGGATTCCTGAGAGCCCATATTAACTTAGAAAACCATGTATTAACATTATCTATGTTTTGCTCTATTTTCACGTATCTTGTTAAAAATTTTCAAATTATATTTTAATCTAGTTTAGGACACACATGGGAGGGATGTGGGCCACATATTTGATACTTCTGCTGTAGTGTACTCTCCTAATTTTTTTATCTAAATGTTTCCAGTAACCATGATTTCTGAGCCAGGATGGCAGCCCAGGATT
Organism: Potorous gilbertii; assembly: GCA_028658325.1. Lineage (NCBI taxonomy): Eukaryota > Metazoa > Chordata > Mammalia > Diprotodontia > Potoroidae > Potorous > Potorous gilbertii. Next base: position 81,663,796 of record CM053770.1, on the reverse strand, counting down.
TTTTGAATCAAATTGCAAAGGCCCCCAGGCCACAAGCTATAAGCCAGGGACAGCATCTAAGTACTCAGAAGTCATTTATGAGATTTTTGATGAAAAAAAATCATAATAATTTAGTCACTTTGAAAAAGTTCATCTGTCAACTGAAGGTCATACAGCAGAGTAAGCAGGTATGGTGCATCTCTTTTCAGAAGCTCATAGTACTATAAAATTTACGTCATGGAAACAGGACAGCATAAATGTAAGGGCATAGGCCCAGGTAGGTTCAATCAGTTTCCTTCAGATCCAGGCAGAGGACCAAGCCGGTTGGCTGCTACAGCACCCTCTGGTGTTGAATAGTGCACCTTTCATGGATAAATCCACAAGAGGCTTGAAGGTATTAAAGTTCAGCTACTTCACTCTGTGGTTTAGAGGAACAAGGATACAGACACGCTCACCTTAAGCTAATCATAGACTTTGTGGATAGCATACCAAACCCTGGTAGAACACTTGGATCCAAGATCAATATAACGAAGCACAGACTTCTAGCTCATCATCTTACTTAAGTCCCAATTTTGTTCTGACTCAGGGAAATGAAGCAGTACACAAAGCCAAAACCCAAGCAAACAGCTGTGTCTAGTCTCTAGACAAACAAGGGAATAGGGTCATGGCAATGAAGGGCTACGAGTATTTCCAAAGGACTGAGCCTGCAATCAGGAAAACCCGAGTTCAAGTCCTGCCTCAGATACTTACTAGCTTTGAGACCCTGGGCAAGGCACTTAATCCTGTTTGCTTCAGTTTCCTCATCTGTAAAATGAACTGGAGAAGGACATGGCAAACTACTCTAGTATCTTTACCAAGAAAATCCCAAATGGGATCATGAAGGGTAGGATACAAATGAATAATAGTTGTCTCCTAGCCACTAGGGTTGCTAAGTTTCTATCATATAGCCATGCCTAGTACCTGCTGCGCCTTCCCTAGTCAACTGAGTTAGGAAAGGAAGGGAAGGGAAGGAAAAAAACATTAATTAAGCACAACTATGTGCCAGGCATGGCACTTCTACAAATATTATCTCATTTGATCCATATAACAACCCTAGGAAATGGATGATATTGTTTTCCCCATTTAACAGTAAAGCAAACTGAGGCAGACAGAAGTTAAATAACTTGCCCAGGCTCATATAGCTAATAAGTATCTGAGGCTGGATTTGGACTCAGACCCAATGTTCTGTCCTCGCACCACCTAGCTGCCCCTTGTTAGAAAAACACACACCTTTGTGTTACCTAAAAATTCTTCCTCTGGTCATGGGGCAACATTGCAGGGGCTTTGCATATGCCTCTCTCTTGTCTCAGAATAGTGGAATCATTGATTTAAAATGGAAAAGGTCCTTATGCTTTATCAAATTTGTCCTCCCCCACCCCATTTTACTGTTGAAAAAATTGAGATGCAAAGAAATTAAGAGGAGGTAACTTTCTTAAGGTCATGTGGTTAGTAAACAGCAAACCTAGAATTTGAACCGTTGACTCTAAATTAAATACTCTGTCCACCATACCACAGTGCCCTCCTGGAAGGATCTGGAAATGCCATTATGACCTTTAGTCTGTTTAATGAAATAGATCGAAGTCTCATATGGAAATAAGTTTTGCATGATTGTACTTGTATCATCTATATCACACTGCTTACTATCTCAGAGAGAATGGAGGAGAAAGAGAGGGATTTGGAACTCAAATTTTTTTAAATGAATATTAAAAATTGTCCTTACATGTAATTGGGAAAAAATAAAATTGCATTTAAAAATAGCCTTTTAGAATAGAACGGTCATTAGAGATCATCTAGTCCAATTTCCTCCTCTCTAATTCATTTGTGCAACAATTATTTAAATTTTTATAATAATTATTTAAATAATTGCTATCTTCAAGGAGCTTATAATCTGAACTGATGAGGAACGTTCAGACCCAAAGATATAAAAGTGAGTGGCCGAAAAGTCAATTCTGCTTTCTTCTCTTCAACTTACCTCTTATTCAACCCATCAATCAATAAACATTTATTTAGAGCGCATTCTGTGGTGGGCATTGCACTAAGTGTTGGGCATATAAAAAGAAAAGGATAAAGTGCTCACCCTAAAGTCACTTACGGTCTACTGGGGAGACAACATGCAAACAAATATATACCAAGTAAACTACATACAGGATAAATAGGAAATAATTAGCAGAGGGAAAGCGCTGGAGGTTTAACAAGGCTTCCAGTTAAAGACAGGATTTTAGTTGATACTAGTTCAAGGCTCAAAATTTAGGTTACTCTCCCCATTCCCTGTTATGGTTCTACTTTTTTTTTTTACTTAGGGTGATTTCCGATGATTAATTCAATTAAAGAACTGATACTGATCCCCAAATCCTGGAGTCTATGGATGATCAAATGAGTTGAATAATTAAGTTATTGGTGCTAAAATAGTTCATGTTTATATAGCACTCTGATATCCAAAAAGTACTTTTCCTTACAATAACCCTGTAAGAAAGAAAATTCATTTTATTATACCCATTCTATAGATGAGGCTGAGGTTTAGGGAGTCTCGGTAAATTGTCCGAGATCACACAATTAGTGAAGTGCCTACGCTAAATATAGAACTTAGGTCTCTTGGTTCTAAGAGCAATGCTTTTCCTCTCTGAGTAGGAACTCTGCCCACGTCCCCAGGTTTTCTTCAGTGACTCATCACTTATGATAATCATAGCTATTTATGATGATGATGGTGAAGGATTCTTTTTCCCCAACCATCTCCCAAAATTCTTCCCCTTCCATTAGAGTGGGCAGGCAATTTCCAAACTGCACTTCCTTGCAGATAGATTATAGAAAGGGAATAAAGAAGAAGGATGATTGTTCAGGATCACCAGCTCTACGTCTTGGAACTGTACCAAATGGAACATAGGGAAACTTGAGGAGGATGAGACCATCTATAGCACCAATGCAATATCCACAGTGCCTATAGTGGCTATGACTGTGCCAGCACAGTTCTGAATCATAAAGTGTAACAGACCCTCCATAGGGAAGACAGAACCAAAACATTTATTCAAACACCAGAAAGCCGAAGCCCAACACCGGAAAACCAAATCCATCATAGGAACAAAGAAATCCATGCACAATAACAATGCAGGGTATACTACCATCCCCAAGCCTTTCCTCTGTTAGGTTTTCCACAAACCATCTCCCTTAAACAAATCACAAACAGGCTCTCCCATTCCTGCTAGCTGCTGCCTGCTCTTTCTATCCCAGCTCTGACTCATTTGCTGCTCCACAGACTTCCATGTCAACCAGGCAGGTCACAAGGGCCTTTTAATGAGAAATTGATGGGAAAGATCTTCCCATTTAAATTATCATTATACCATCTCCCCATCCATTGCACCAAATTTGGGAATTTTCACTAGCTTCCAGTCTCTGAGGCTCCAGATTTGCCTCTTCTACACTGATCTATGTTGGCTAATTCTCTAGGCATTACAGATTTCTTGAGTTTTGAGCTTCTCCTTCTCTAGTCCTGACCACAGGCAGGCAGAGTCTAGGACTATGGCAAACAAAGTCTTAGACTTTGGCAGCCTGAAGCCCCTGCAGTATCCATCCCCAAAATCATCCAGAATACTGTTTAACAGGGAAGACACCAAACCATCCTGTTGATCAGCAAGAAGTCTTTCTCAAGGAAAAAGTATAAGGCAAAAGGCTGCCCTGAGAATTGTACACTCATGCACAGATCCCATCACTTTCTAGTGGCTTAAAAACCTGTTTTCTTCATGGGAACTTTTAAGAGTGAAACAGCATTTCAGAAACATCTACAACAAATACATATATATATATATGTACATATATATAATATACATATTCTCCAATCAAATTCTATCATATGTAGATTACAAGATGGAAGGATACCTTTTCATTTTTATCGAAAGTCAGTCTTGAATAAACTAAGTCTGTGCATTCCATCAAATGTTGTATCTGGAAAAGATCTTCAAGATGAAATCCAATCCTCTTCTCCTTCCCCTAATTTCACAAATGGAAAAATTGATACTTAAGATATTTAAGTGATCCATCCAAGGTCAAATAACTAGGACCCATCATTGCTGGCTGGAATGTGAGCTCAGGTCATGTAATTCTCAATTCAGTGCCATTTCCCCTGGGTTATATAGCCTCCTCTGTCTCTAATCTCATTTTAATGTGTAGCCCAAGATTCTACATCCAGCTTGATGTGGCTCACTTGTCTTCCTACAGGCCTCTTTTTTTAGTGTCTACAAACAACTTAGAGGAAAAAAAATGTTTAATCTAGTAAGAAAATTGGAGATCATGACATATGGCAATAAATTGAAGGAAATTATTATATTTAATTTAGAGCAGTGAAAATTTAATGGAGATTTGATGCTTATTTTCTAATATTTAAAAGCTACCATGGGAAAAAATGGGAAATAGCAGATTTCCCTTACTGGAAGCATTCAGATAAAGGCTAGGTATTGTCAAGGGTACTATAAAGGGACTACCTCCTCAGTTACAGGTTGAATTGATCCCCTAATCCTCTGATCCTGTGACCTCTAAGGTCCCTTCCCACTCTTCTACTCCGTGATGTTTTTGAAGTGTAGTCTGTAACAATTCTGCACAAGAACGCTCAAAGGTTACATATAAGCAGGTTACCAGACCTCATGTGCATTCTAAACATTTCTACTCAAGACTAGCACAAGAACGGCTTCAAGCAGTGTTATTCATTTGCTTCTCCAGTCTTCCTCAAGTCTCAGATGATTCTGAGAACAATGACAATGAAAGAGCTCTCTCCTTTTCATGAGTGCCTACTTGACATCTTAAATGTTTGTACAATGATCTCATGTTCAGCCAGGTTACTAAATGTTTGTACAATGATCTCATGTTCAGCCAGGTTACTCCAAGAACAGAACGAGTTTTTTCATCACCAAGTTACACTTTTCCCTTTGATAGTTTTAAAGTGTTTGCAACTTTTACCTTTTCAAATCCGAGTTCATCAGAGGTGGTCCAAGAAGCAGGCAAATCATGAGGGTGCAGATACATGGGCAGCATTGTGGCGGTACTACAGCAGTTTGTATCCAAGGCTCCTTCAGGAAAAGATGGAGCTTCAGGCAGATGGAATCAAGACTAAAGGGAAAGAGAAGTATATGAGTATAATACCTAAGCCTATTCAGCAAGCAATTACAAATAACAAGTGTGTTTTGTCTGTTTTTTTCTTTTCTATTGAAGGGGCCATCCCCATGACTACTTTTAAAGAGACCTATTCAGTGAATGGGCCTAAAGGGGCCAAGGTCTCCCAGTGCATCCTGGGCCATCTCCAGTCATCCTGAGGAATATCAGGTCACTGGATTCAGATGGCTCTGGAGGAGATGTGAAGCTGGTGACTTTGCACAGCCCTCCCTCACTCAAAACAAAGTCAAGTGCAAGTCATGTCATCATTTCTCTGATGGCATGGTCTTCTTTGAAAACAAAGGATGAACACAATATAAATAACAAATGATTGTTGATTGATATTTTCTCTACTACTACAAAAGTTACAAATGCAATGTTTGGTTGCTCTCCCTATCCAAAGATATCAATTTTATATGTTCCTTGGAATGACTTCCCTCTCCATTTCTGCTCTTCTTCAATAGAGCCTGTTGCAATAAATACACACACACGCACACATGCACACACGCACACACAGAGACACACACGCACACCAGAGCAAATGGTTTTTTTTTCCTTTTTTGGTGAGCAAACTTGGGAAAAGAACCTATTAACCTATTCCCATCTAATATTAAACTTGTTGTAGGATTCTTTGAAGGGGTCTACTCCTTTGCATTCTCTCATATGCTTCACAAGTCTTATAATAAGCCATCACCTGCTATTTTACAACAGCTTTCACAGCTCTAGAACCAAAAAGAACATTAGAGGCCTTCTAGTTCAACCTCTTTCATTTACAGATAAGGAAACTGAGGCTCAAATATTAATTCTGGTCCTCTGATCCTAGAACTAGTATTCCTTCTATTCTATTGAACTACTTCCTTCTATCCCGGAAGGTCCACAGCTATTGTCTTCTACTCTGAAAAACCTCAAGTTCACCCATACTAGGTAAATAGTACATGAATTCTAGTGACTTTAATTTAAGCCTTTGTGGGAAAATCAATTGCTTTTTGAGTTCCCAAATCTCTGCTGATTCCAGAATCTAAAATTATAGTAATAGTTTAG
>CM053770.1:81498425-81657101 GCA_028658325.1 Potorous gilbertii | reverse complement strand
TAGAACATTTTTCTTCCTTCAAGGCTCAATTGAGTTGCTGCCTACCACAAGTCAAGCCTGATCCCACCATGGGAAATACTCTCTCTCTTCTCAAAAATACCTGGAACATTTTGTCTGGTTCAGTCACTGTACTTTTTATTATAATAATTATATTGTATCCATATGTACATACATATATGTGTATATGTATTATATACATGTCTATATCATACCTTCTCCCCTATCCTCAACTAGTAGAATGTGGGCATTCCTTGACGGCAAGAAGGGGACAGTTTTTTATGTTTGTATCCCTTTTGCCCAGTGTAACAATAACCAATCTGAGGGTTCTAGATTGTCGCCTTTCCACCAAGCAGCCACTCTGCTTTGATCCATAAATGCATTGACTAGACTCAGTCCTGGGGGAGGCAGACATTCAATAAGAGGGACCAGGCTCTGTTTCACCTTTGTGGTTCTTTAAATGCCCACCCTGGTACTCCAAGGAAAAATATGTAAAGCTTAGTGTTGGACTCATTTCTAGAGTCTCTCAAAAGAAGGAAATAGAATGTTAATAATAATATGTAAGATAGATCAGATATGGGACAGGTTTTTTTAAATTTCCTTTATACATTAACACACATGTGCATGAGCGTGCAAAATACAGTATTCACTCATAGAGATTCAAAAGAAGATACCGAAATAAATACTAATATACTCTCCTGGGCAGTTGAAATATAAAACTATCGTGGTATTAAGCAAAGAATGGCATCATTAATTTGGCAATTCATATATCACCTCAGCCTTGCACTGTCCAAAAATCTCCCTCCAACTCCATGTCTTCTGGCAAACAAGGTGATGATGAATTGAGCTTCTGCCCTGACAATGGTAAGCCCTTCCCATTTAGAAACTACCTCTGCTGCCAATCAGCTCTGATCAAGAGAATAAGGCTCTCTAGACCTCTTAGACGCACAAAAGGCAACCCTTCCTTTCTGGGACCGCTGTTTAGCTACCTATGTTCAAAGGGAAAAGCAGAAAGCAGAAAAGGCAGCTTAGCTTAGCTCACTTAGCCAAATTACCAAATGAGAACTTTGGTAATTGGACATTCACCATGCAGGGAGGGGAGGGAAGGAAAAGCAACTTCTCTCCCACTCCTTCAAGGGAGAGTCAAAGAGAAGCAGAAAAAGTCTGTCCTTTTTAACTTCTAATAGTATCTCACCTTCCTTACAGTTAGGGAGACTACTAAGGGATCTGGGAGGTTTGGTGACTTTTCAAATTATGACGTTCAGGATCTTCCTTTTGGTCATGGATTTCAGGTAGCCCCAAAATTATTAAATTATCTCCTGTCTGTTTTTCAGGTCAGTTGTTTCTGATTTGAGAAACCTTCCATTTTCTTTTGTCCCCCACTCTTATGGCTTTTTAAAAAATATTTCTTGTTGTCTTGTGGAGGCTCATAGCTTCTATTTTGGTCAATTCTAATTTTAAGGGAGTTATTTTCTTGGGTAAGTATTTAGCATTGGGAATAACTTTTTTTTAACCTTTTCCCAAATTGAGGTTGGAATATAAGCTTTTTAAATGTAAGGACTATCATGCTTTTTTTTTTATCCCCTGTACTTGTGCTCAGTACTTAGTACAGAGCAAGCACTTAATAAATGTTTCTTCTTTCATTCATGGATGCGTATATTCATTCATCTATTTCCTAAACTGACATCAACGGTAGGGCCAAATTGGAGTCACAATCTTCCATTCTTAATCGGGGAGAAGGTTGGAGCTATGGAGCTCTTTGATGGTTTATTTTCTTGCTATCACAATACTTGCTGTTTTAAGTTAATTGTTCTTATTTTATAATATGTCATCATATACTAATAGCAAAAATTGGTCTTCTCAGGAAGAATTCCAAGTGGGAATGAGAGCTCAGAACATTACAGCAAGTAGTTTGAACCCAAAGCTGAATAGATTCTAAGCATATGTTTCTCTGTGTGTGACTGATCAGAGAACTTTTAGGAAATTGTTTTTAAACCCAGGGCAGGGATTCTTAACCTGAGATTCAAGAAATATTGGGGGGTTTTATATATAAATATATATTTTTAATATATATTTATATTTTATATATTTTGACATATTTCAATATAATGGGCCTTATAACCCTATGTGTTTTATCTCATTCATTTAAAAATATTATTCTGAAAAGAAATTCATAGGCTTAACCAGACTGCCAATGGAGTCCATGACATAAACAAGGTTAAGAAGCCCTGACCTGGAGGTTTCTTTGGTATTTATACTGAATACTTAGTCTAAAAAGCAATGAAGCCAGCTAACATTCAAAAGCTGAAAATTTGCCCTATCTTTCAACATTTATTCAGAGAAAAAAATGGAGCTGGATGAACGATGTGGTTTTATAGAATTATAGAATTATAGAATTTATAGAATTATAAATTTCAAAAGCCTTACCTATAGAGACTTAATTATGGTTACTATAGCTTTAAGAATCATATTAAATGTTGTGGGAATGGAAGTTTTCATTGTGAGTTTAGGTAGATTTTTAAGAGTTTTTGTTTGAGAGAAGTGGAATGGAATGGAAAAGCATTTATTAAGTGTGAACTCTGTGTGGAAGATACTATTTTCCTGTCATGACTGTAGAGAAGCTAGAGAATGTAAAGACTTATTTCTTGATGGAACTGTTTTAACTTTTATCTCAAAATGAAGACAAACAGAATTCTTAAAAAGAGACTTTCTTGATTTATTATCCTGAATTAACTAAATTCATTGTGAAATTGATTGTGATTATGATCTCACAAGTAAAGAGAATCACTGCAGCAGTCTTGTATCCCACATCCCAGCTCCTAAAATTCAGGACTCAATGGATGAGATTTGTCATCCTTTGACCCTGCACTCCCACATAATCTCAATCAGTAATTCAACAAATATATACATACAGGTAGAATAATGTATATAGACATATATAATAAACAAATATAGAATTCTATGGATATAGAACATTATACATGCATATAATATATGCATATATGCATAAAATACAAATGCATGATATGTAAATACTGTGTACAATACACCATGCTAGGCTCCTTTGAGAGGTACAAAGAATATAATTCCATACCTTACAGCCTAAAAGATACACTTGTTCTAACCTACTGTATCATCAAGGACCCCAGCTTACACAGGAGGACCTGCTGCACAGGTTCTTAGATATGCTTTTCTAGAAGGAAAGCAATGATTGAGGGGTCAACAAACACTTTAATCAAGCACATATTCCAAAAGAGAAAATTCCAAACAGGACCAATAGACAGGGCTTCCAACCATCTGACCATGGGCAATACATACATCATTACCAGAGGGAGAAACACCAACATCTGGGTTTTCAAAGCCGGGAGCCTCCTTAGCTACTACCCAGAATCTCATCTGGCACATGGATCTTCTTCCAAAAACTAAGCCCCAGAGCAAAATGTCGTCTCAGAATATATATACTCTTTTCAGAGTCAGAGGGCATGACCCCTCATGACCAGTGCTTCATTAGCAATCAGCAAAAGGTGTGGGCCTACCTAGGAAACAAGCCTCTGTTAATCAAGCCTCCCTCAATTGCCCCACCTGAGACCTACATATGGGCAGGGAAAATTTTTAGCTCTCATTACACTTAACTGTTCCATATGACTCCATTTCACTTATAAGAAATTCTAGGCATACTGGAATTTTTCAATTTTTTTTTCAAAGGTTAAAAAACTCTATTTTCTCTTCCTCTCACCTCCACCTCCATTGGAAAAAAGAAAGAAAGAAAAAAGAAAAAGAAAATCCTTGTAACAAATATGCAGAGTCAAATAAAATTAATTCCTGCCCTGGCCAAGTCCAAAAACACATGACCCATCCTTCACCCCGAATCTATCATGTCCTAGTCGAAAGTGGGTAGCGTGCTTCATCACTGATCCTTTGGAATTATAATTGGACACTGTATTGATTAGAGTTCTTAAGTCTTTCAAAGCTGTTTTCACAATGTTTCTGTTATTGTCAAAATTGTTCTATTTCTGTTCATGTCATTGATCCAATTCAAGTTCTACCAGATCCTTTTTCTGAAATGGTCCATTGTATCATTTCTTAGGGCAAAATAGTTTTCCATTACATTAATATACCATAATTTGTTCAGCCATTCCCTCAATTGGTGGTTTACCCTCTTTGCTTCTATTTCTTTGCCACTACAAAAAGAGATATTATATTTCTTTTGGGGGAAGGGAGGTTTCCACTTTTTCTCTGATCTCTTTAGAGTTTAGACCTAGTAGTAATATTGCTGGGTCATTGGGTATACACAGTTTAATAACTTTGAGGAAAGAGTTCTAAATTGCTTTTCAAAATGGTTAGACTAACTCACAGCTCCATCAACAGAACAGCAATGCTCTATTTTCCTAAAGCCCATATAACCCTTGTCACTTTTCTTTTTTTATCATATTTGCCCATTTAAGGGATGAAAGGTGAAACTTTAGAACAGTATTAATTTCTTTAATGATTAAATAATTAAATTAATTAATGTTAAAGCATCCTTCATATGAGCCTTGATGACTTGGTATTCTTCCTCAGAAATGTGGCTATTCATATCCTTTGACCATTTATCAATTGAGAAATGGCTATTATTCTAGTAATTTTCATCAATTCATTTATATAAATTGGGAAGAGGGATCCTTATCAGAAAAACTTACCTCAAAGACATTTTTCCCCCACTTCTCTGTGCTCCTTATAATTCAGCTGCATTGGTTTGGTCAAAAAACCTTTTTAATTTTATGTAATCGAAATTATTCGTTTTATCTTTTGTGGTCCTCTCTATTCAGTGTTTGGCCATGAACTGCTCTATCAGTCGTTCTGAAAAGTAATTTTGTCCTTGTTCCTTTCATCTGTTTATGATGTTATCCTTTATATCTAAGTCATGTATCTATTTGGAGTTTACCTTAGCATATGGTGATGAGGTGCTGGTCTACACCTACTTTCTGCCAGACCATTTTCCAGTTTTCCCAAGAATTTCTATCTGACAGTGAGTTCTTACCCCAATAGCTCATGTCTTTAGATTTATTCATTACTATGTTACTGTGTTCTCTTCTGTATGCTGCACAACTAAACTATTTCACTGATTAACCTAATTTTTTTTTAAACAGGACCAAATCATGTTGATAATTTCTTCCTAGTATAGTTTCAGATCTGGTATTTCTAAGCCTCCTTCCTTCTCTCTCTCTTTTTAAATTATTTTCCTTGAGATTCCTGTCCTTTTGTTCCTCCTATTTCATTATATTTTTTTTCTAGCTCTATAATCTTTTTGGCAATATGGCACGGTGCTGAAAAAGTAAATTAAGGTACCATTGTCATTTTCATTTTATTGACTTGACCTAACCATGAGCAATTGATATTTCTCCATTTATCTGGGTCTCAATTTCAGGAAAGATTGTTTCAGATTATTCTCCCTTTCCATCCTGCTTCCTCCAGTCTCTCATGCCTAAAAAGGACTTAAGGCCCTTCCCATACCTGCCACCCCCTCCTCCCAAGCTTGATCTTTTGAAGTCTCATTCTTTCTTCAAGACTCAAATTGCACTTAAACCGCCCTTCTCTTTTGCATTTATCTCTTTCACCTATCAAAATTATTTTTCTGCTTTTTCTTCTCTTCATTACATTCTAAGCACCTTAAACAGTCGCATTTGCAGCAAATCTCTCTTGGATCTCCGAAGGGCTTGAATGTTGTAAGACTTAACAAACGATTGTTGACAAATTGCTGTTAGGTTCACTGTAAACGGTCTTTCCGGGCTCCGTCCTTAGTAGGATCTCAGCCCCAGCTCTCCCCAGTGCCCAGCGGGCAGCGCAGAGACACTTCCTCCAACTGGCCTGCGGACAAACTTCGCATAGACCCACCTTGGGCGGCCACGAGGAGGCAGCAAGAGCCCATCAAAGTACCAACGTGGCTCCTCCTCCCTGGCGTCCGCAGCCAAAATTGGGCACCCTCCCCCTCTCCTGATCACTACTGCTCTGCTAGGGGCGGATCCCGCCCAGAACCTGTCGAATCTAGGAAAAATAGAGAGCACCTTTCCAAAAATTAAATGAAAAAAGAGCCCACGAGGGCAGCCGCACCGCCGTCCCACTTGCTCCCAAAACCAAGACCATGGCGAGCTTGCCTAGGAAGCTGGAGCTGTTCTACGACGTGCTGTCCCCCTATTCCTGGCTGGCCTTTGAGGTGACTGTGGCTCAGGGAGGCTTCAGGGTACCCCTGCACGCGTGGGACCGGAGACGTAGATCGGGTATTTGGGGAGGGGGCTGAGGCTTAGGACTTGGGGGGAGGTCACTGAAGCCAAAGGTAAAAACGTCCAACTTCCAGCTACTAGGGCAGCTGGGCCAACCCAGGCTGGGTAAGGTGAATCAGCGCTGAAGGTGACTGGATACGCGCTGTCCCTGAGAATCAAGTTGTTTATTTTTTTCTCCTGCTCTACAGAAAAAAAAAAAAAGATGCAAGAAAAACTCAACTAGCAGAAATTATGATCACTTAACCCCGTCCCCAACAATTCTTTGTCTCAGTTTTCTTATCCAGAGACACACGCTACTGCCTCCTTTCTTATCCACCATTAGGCCTCTGGGGAAGAGGGAAAAATCCATAGAGCAATGGGACTGTGATCCTAAACTGAACTAATCTCTTGGCCACTCCACCCCATATGAGTGGTGAGGTGTAAGTCAGCCCCTGAACCTGTGCGGAGTTGTTCCCCAGCCCCCCGATAGCTGAGATAAGCTACTTGAGCCCCAACTTGAGCCAACAGATTCCCCAACCCTGTCAGGAAGGGGGTAGGGGGAACAGTTGCACAGTTATCTGTGATCTTGAAAAATTCACATCTTTATGACCCCACCACCAGCCACTCCACAGTCCTGAAAGCATACGCAAGGTCGGTCTGCAATCATTGTTGTCTCCTTGGCAGATCCTGGGTCGGTATCAGAACATCTGGAACATCAACCTTCATCTGCGCCCAACCTACATCGCAGGAATCATGAGGAGCAGTGGTAGGGAAAGAATCCCAAGGAAGGGAATGTAGCGCCCAGAATGAGTGCCCAGGGAGGGATTTTACAAAGCAAGTCTCATAGGAGTTGGCTCCATCGGAGTTCTTCGATTTCTGTCCTCAAGTTTCTCCCTCATTTTCCTTCTAAATCTCCAACCTAGTGGATATGAGGAGTTTTCTCACCAAAGTCCTCAATGATCCAACAAAATAGAAATTCCTTGATGTCAGGAACTGTATATTCTTTTTGTCTTTGTGACTCCACATCCAAGCACATTACTTTGTATGTAGTTGGTATTTTTAAAATGTTTACAGAAATGAATTGAATGACTCACTCACAGGGAACAGACCACCTGCCTTGCTACCCCAAAAGGGCAAATACTTGTTGATGGACCTCGAGTACCTAAGAGAGTTCTACCAGGTTCCCATCCGGGTTCCCAAGGATTTCTTCTCTGTCATATTAGAAAAAGGTAGGTGTAGGTGGCTGTGCATTGGTGAAGAAAAAGAGAGGAAAGGTATGAAGATGAGGCAGAAGGGCAAGGAAGTTAGGATGAAGAAATAATGAATGAGTCAAGTTATTAAAGTTGAGCAAAAGATCTCTAGGATCTACTGAAGGGCATATACAAAATATTCTGGACAACCAGGACTATGTAAACAAGGAATTGTAGGAAAGTGCAGAGGAAATGGGGAAAATAGAAGTGTTGGTATATATGGATAGGGGAAGATAGGAAAAATTGATTTGGCCGGAGGAAGACCCAGAGGAAGATGATGTGCAGTTAGTGGAGAGGCAAAAGAGATCCCTCTATCTCTATGCGATAGAAGGAACTATGTAATACCAGAACTGGTTCTAGACTGAGAATCCAGTGAAACTTAGGTTCAGTTCCTTCCCTGTAATATGTACTAGGCATGTGAACATGGACAAATCACCTGACTGTTCTAAGTCTCTTTTTCTTCATCTGTAAAGTGGGGGTAATCATACCCAGAATACCTACCTCATGTATTAGCTAATGTTCTCTGCAGACCTTAGAATGATGTACAAATCTAGACTACTATTGAGGTGGTGGTGGTTGTTAGTCCCTTCTCTCCCATCTCTGACTTCTTTCTCTCAGGGAGCCTGACTGCCATGAGATTCCTCACTGCTGTCAACATGGAGAACCCTGAGATGTTAGAGAGAGTGTCTCGAGAGTTATGGATGCGTGTCTGGTCACGAGTGAGTTTCTTTAATTTTTTTTCAATTATCAAAAATCTATTTTCTTTCCCACCTATTCTCCCTGCCCCAGTGGAGAGAAAAATAAGTAAAACCCCTTATAATAAACAAGCATAGTCAAACAAAACAAATTTCTGAGTGGCAATTATCCAAAAAATACATGTGCCATTCTGCACCCTCAGTTCATCCCACCCCCTTACCCACTGCTAGAAGTGTAGGCATTATTCTGTACCATCAGTACTCATGATTTGGTCTTTGCATTGTTCAGTTTATTTTATAAAACAATTACCAAGCATACTTTTTTCCCTCCCTTCTCCCCCATCCACTGAAAAAGAAAAAAGTATAGAACTCTCTTATTACATAAACACAATTAAAATAAATTCTAATGTTGGTTATGTCTAAAAATGTATTTCATATTCTAAATATTAATTGATCATTTTTTTTCATAAAGTGTGCAGCACTCTTCTTCATCAGTCCTCTGCAATTAGAGAAGAATGTATTAAGTTCATTAGAATTCTTAGGTTTCAGAATTTTTCATTTTTAAATATAGAGTTCATATGGTTCTGCTCACTTCATTCTGCATCAGTTCCTATAAATCATCCCTTGTTGCTTTTAAACCATTTTTTTCCTCATTTATTACAAACACTAGATTTTTTTTAAATTCGCATACCACAGTTTATTCAAAAATCTAATTCCTGGATTAGACTTTCTAAAATTCCCTGGCCTCTGCATGGGCTTGGCTCCTTTATCAAAAGGAGGCGAGATTTCTTTAATTATTTGCCTTTGTAGTAGTCCATCAGATTAATTTATTTTAGCAACAGTATTTTCCCTGCACCCAATGTCTACAGCCACATATATCTCCTCTGTATCCCCTGTCCAGGACTTATCTCCTTTTCCCAACTGTGTTCTGTCCTTTACCCCTAGGATGAAGATATCACTGAACCTCAGAGTGTCCTGGCTGTAAGTATCCCATTTCTGCCCTTATTTTCCCTAACTGAAGTCTGAGAGGCAGCTAAGTTCACAGTAGGTAGACTACCAGTACCAGAATGAGGAAGACCAGAGTTCAAATTTGGCCTCGGACTCTTACTAGATGAATGACCCTAGGCAAGTCACTTAATCTATATTTGCCTCAATTTCCTCATCTGTATAATCTCATCTGGATAATAATGGTATCTGCCTCCCAGAGTTGTTGTGAGGATCAGATGAGGTAATAAGGTAAAGTGTTTGACACATAGTAAACGCTACGTAAATGTTAGCTATCATCATCGTCATCATCATCATCATTCTTACAAATGAGCATCTTTCTTAGGTGAAACATAACATGCTCTGGGGCAATAAAGTATCCAGGGAAGCAAGGTCAAATGACTGGCAGATAAAGAGTAGAAGAGTTTGGACAGCAAAATCTTTATATGGTGAAACAGGAAGGGATCACAGTTAAAATATATCTGAAAAGAGACCTCTATAGTCAGACTTTCACTGAGGGCCCCAACCCAAGCCTCAGCTGGTCATTGTTTGGGGTTTTTTGGCTCAAAGTGAGTGTAAATAGCAATTGTTTCTGTTCTGATCAGAAACCCTGAGGGTCTTCCCAGATTGATTTTTTTATTTTTGAGCAAGTGAAAGAGGCCACTTTTTGCTTCATTTCTTACCTAGTCTTAATTACTGAATGGGTATTGTGTCAGACAAACTGAGACCTAGGAAGGACCTTAGCTTAAAAAGGCCAAGGTCTCCTCCCATGGCATCCAGTCATCTCCCACCATGCTGATCAGCGTCTTGCTACTGGAGGAGAGACTGAAGTTGGTGACTTTTCACAGCCCTTCCTCACTTAAATCCAGTTCACATGCAAGTCAAGATATCACATTCCTGATGTCTCTGGTCCTCTTTGAGAACAAAGAACAAACAACAATGATAACTGTGATGAAAACAGGAGAAAGGCAATGGAGTGTGTAGGAACAGTCAGACAGAGAGAGAGAACGTCCAGCATCTCCTTAGAGGAGGGGATGCTCATAGTGTTAAAAGTTCTAAGGACTTTCCTTGTACATGGAAAATCTGAAGGTAATACCACAAGAAATCAAAGGGTTCAAATTGGTATTTTTGATCTGGAAGATGAATAAGAATAACTCAAAACAGTAATCTTTCCTTTGGCCAGAAAGAGGAAAAATGCAAGTTTTCATAACTCAGGCCTAAACCACAGATTGTATTCATTGAAGTGAAATAAGAAGCCAATCTTTAACAAGATTGAGTCAGACTTGAAGGTATATAAAGTTTACAAGCACTTTCCTCAAAAAATTACTACACAAATGTTGTCCCCATTTTCAAATGAGCGAGCTGTTAAGCAGTTAAATTCCTTGGCCTGGGTTTCATAGCTAATAATCAATAGAAGCAAGATCCAAACCCAGCTCCCTGATTCCTAGAAGAGCATTCTTTTCATTTGACCACTATTAGCATTTGCTAATGTTAAGCATGTGTCTTGATCATTTCTTGATAGTTCTGGGCTTAGAGCAGAAAGGATGAGAGATTGTAGCAAGAGCTGCCATCTGATAAACCAGGCACCATTCAGCACCTTTACTACCTCAAGGCTTCAGGAAAAAGAAAATTCATTCTTCTAAAGTTTGAGGATTCTTGGACTGAAAGGGAGCAAAGAAGGAGGCAGCAAATCTGGGTCTTAGTTGTGTT
This sequence comes from Potorous gilbertii, assembly GCA_028658325.1. Classification (NCBI taxonomy): domain Eukaryota; kingdom Metazoa; phylum Chordata; class Mammalia; order Diprotodontia; family Potoroidae; genus Potorous; species Potorous gilbertii. Next base: position 81,646,226 of record CM053770.1, on the reverse strand, counting down.
ATTTGTCAAAAGATGGAGTTGGACGTTCTCTTAAGTCTTATGAAGACTCAAAATCAAGGTCAAGATAACGGTCATGATGTTAGGAATCTTCATAGACAAAGCCAGAAATATATACTATTTACTCCTGACTTTGCACTAAGCAGGAGGAGTTCAGATCTAGAGGTTAACCCTTCCACCCAAACTCAGTTATGTTCCTTTGTCTACTTGACTTCCACAGGCTGCAGAGAAAGCAGGACTTTCTGAAGATCAAGCTAAGAGTCTACTGGAAAAGTGTTCAAGTGACAAGGTGAAGAATGTTCTAAAAGAGACCACAGATGCAGCCTTCAATTACGGGGTGAGGAACTTTTGCCCCAAAACTCAGCCCATGATCCTTGAAGGAGCTCTGATGTGTCTTCAAACTTCTTCTCATGGACCTCCCTCCCCATATGGCACCTTGCCATTTCCCACCAGTCTCAGCCACTTTAAACCCATGGGAAGAAAGGAAATGAGGGAAGTAGAAAAAGAATGAAAGGATGAGATAGACCAATGTTAAAAGATAGAAAGACAGAGACTCTCCTGCCTATTTCTTGTTGAACTTTTGCCATCTGCATTCATACTGGGCCCCACACCCCGATTTCCCTTGATTAATCATAAGTTAACATTGACTCCCACCTTTCAGGGTCCTCTTCCTTGTCTTTTCTCTATGGTACTATGATCACTCTTTCTCCAGGCCTTTGGGCTGCCCATCATAGTGGTCCACATGGATAACAAATCTCATATGCTCTTTGGCTCTGACAGGATGGAGCTGCTGGCCCATCTGCTAGGTGAGTTGGGCACAATTTTCTTTACATTGTTAAGATATTCCTTGCCCCACAGTCCTGCTTACTTGCCAAACTTACCAGAGAGAAAGAGGTTAGAGGAAGCAGGTATTCTTGAACAGCAAGTTTTCATTAAGTTTCCAAAGAGGCAGAGCCTTGTACTGGACACTTCAAATGGGAACAGGCTCTATTTTGAAAAGTGGAAGCAATCTCTATTGTAAGGAAACTGTATATTGTAGAAGATATGGAGAGAAGCCATCTGCTCCTTAAAACCAAGAATTCCCTGGGTCCTTGAGGGCAAGAGAAGGGATGAGAGAAGAGAACAATGGATGACCTATTTTGTGGAGGTCCAGGTACTCCCTTCCTTTAGGACTGTGTGTAGAAGGTGCCTGGTTTTGTCCTTCCAGGGGAACGGTGGCTGGGCCCAGTGCCCAGCTCTGTGAAAAGCAAACTCTGAGCCCTTTAGAGAAGAAGAGGAGCTGCCCAACCCTAGGAACCAGCCCCTTGATCCCCACAACATCCCCATCATGGAATCCAGGATGCTGGGGCTCTGCATTCCCATAGTCTCATGCTTGGAGGAAATGTGGCATGGCATCCTGAGCTTGCATTCCTGGGGTTGTCCTATTCCTACTGCTTACAAGTGCCTTAGGTAGGACCCTAGCTTTCAGTGTTTAAGCCAAATAAATGCCCCACTGGGGAAGACACTTGTGTGCCTGTCACCATCTGGTGTGTGTCGTATCTATCTTGATTCTGTATCTGTTCTTCTCTGGAGTTAATAAAAAGAAGTTCCCTTGTAATTTCCAAGACTTGGTGCTAAGGGAGAGAGAAAAATGACAAACAAGAAAATCATTCATACAGATGAAGAAGACTTGTCCAAAGTCATGTAACTAGTAATCTGCAAAGGCAGGACTTCCATATCAGGCTACCTATCTTTTGAACATCTTCAGTGGTGGCAAATCTTTGTCCTCTGACAATGATGTAAGTTATGGAAACAGATGGAAATAATTTGTCAAGGTGAATACATTCCCTTCTACAAATCATCTTTTGGTAAATCTGCCAACGTATACTAGACTTGCTCAACCATTGGTCTAAAGACTATGCCAGCTATAGTGAAAGGTGAAATACTCTAGGTTAAAGTGGGGCTGTGCCAGAGACCATACTGAATTTATGAACTGACCACCAGAAGACTCCTAGAGTGACCTAGACCCAGAAGTGATGAGCTGAGAATTAATTGGTCTCTAGGTAGAGATATCAGATTATGTTACTCACTGGAAGATGAATAATATATGATCACAAATATATAAGATCACAATAATATATAAGATCATAATCTCTAGGCACAAATATCAATTATGTTGCTCACAGGAAGATGAATAATATATAAGATCACAATTTATACAGAATTGGAAAGGACTTAAGAAGTCATCAACCCCTACCTAAACATGAATTATCTGTCCCTCATGTCCTCTACGAGGTCTGTCAGAGCACCAAGAAGCCATATTCAGAAACACACAGTGCTTGGCAGCTGCCACAATAAAATAGAGGAGAGGTTGGAATGTGATATTCAGGGGAAAACTGAACAAAATCCTATAAGGGGAAAGATAGAGGAGTCAAGAAAATGTAAATTTATTTTATAAACTGAGAGAAACTCTGATGAATTGTTTACATTCTAAGAGGAAAAAAAACAAGTGTCCTCTCACATTCCTGCCTTCAAGGGTCATAGGGAAAGACAGGCAGAATTACCGAAGGTATTCCATTTGGATGGTTTGTAAAAGAGACAGTGGAAGGGAAATGGGAATACATGAGGAGGAAAAAAGGAGAAAGAAGAAAACTTACATTATCATAAATAATAAGAATCCATAAGGTGAAGTATATAAAAATGTGCATGAAAGGTGAGAATGGGCATCTCATGAACCTCCCTTTCCTATCTGCAGGACAAAGAAAAATTGAACACACACACACACACACACACACACACAGAGACTTTGATATGTAAAAAACATTAAATTCAATAAGAAAATAGGTAGAGATAGAGAGAATAAAGAGGTGGGATTTAAGAGGAATAAGAAAAACAAACTTCCAACATCAAAATATATTATGAAGTAACTAAAAGGAATATGAAAAAATTACAAAAAATTAACATAAGAAAGCATATTAATAAAAAATTTCAAAAACATTTACATCAATAGATGTTGGAAAGGTTTTTGACAAAGTTCAACACCCATTTCTGTTGAAATACTAAAAAGTATAGGAATAACTGGATCTTTCAGTAATGTGGTAAATTGTTATCTATCTAAAATCCAAAAATAAATAAAAATAAAACCCAGAACCAGCATTGTATGTGATAAAGACCTTTCTATTAAAATTAGATGTAAAGATATCCACAAACACTATAGCATGAGAAATCTTAGCTGTAGTGATAAGACAAAAGAGACTAAACAAGAGCAAAGAGTAAACAAACAGTGATTTTTTGCAAATGATATGCTGACTATTTAGAGATGCTTAAACGGCCAGCTAAAAAGTTATTTGGTGCAATAACCAGAAAAGTATCAGGATATAAAATAAACCTATGCAAGTTATTAGCATCTCTGTATATTACTAGCAAAACCATCAGGACAAGATAGAAAGAGGAATTCCATCCAAAATAACTACAGAAATATACAATATAAATAAATCTACTAGGACACACAGCAATACAACTACAGAATTCTGTTTACAGAAATGCACAGACCTAAGTAATTTAAGAAACATTAATTGCTTGTGCTTAGGTCATGACAATAAAATAAAAATGACAATGACAATTAATTTAATTTATTCTATACCCTATCAAACTACCAAGTGATTACTTTTTTAAATTTTATTTTATTTTTATTTTTATTCCAAAACTGACAAATAATACCTCCCAGAAAATGACCATTTCCAAATACTTGTAAGAACAAAAGAAGACTGTAAATGCAATTGCAAATCTTTGTTACATAGAGTTAGTTTTTCTTGTTAAGTGTGATAAATTCAACATGTAACTTTCAAAGCCCTTTTGCTTTGATTCCCTCTGGATTTCCTTCTCCTTTTTTTTTTTAGAGAGAAGGGACCAAGGGAAATCCTGCTACACTTTTCCCTTTTACCTTCTCTTTCCCCAATAAAATTTTTGCCAGATCTTACAAAGTGATGGCATAACCTTCAAGAACCTTGAGTAACTCCATACCGCAGTGAGACGCATAGCTTATAAAAAAAAAGATTGATTCAATTGAAATGAATTTAATTACAGATAAAATTTGCTGACCCCATGCACATCACTGTGCAACTGAAAACTCCCTAGGATGTGTATCTACTAAATATCTGATCCCTCATGACTTCATGCACTCATCAGTCAGGCAGTCAGTCAACAAGCATTGTTTAGTTTTTTGTCATTCAGTCATATCAAATTTTCCATGACCCAATTTGGGGTTTTCTTGACAAAGATACTAGAATAGTTCACCATTTCCTTCTCCAGTTCACTTTACTGATGAAGAAACTGAGGCAAAGCTAAATGACTTGTCCAGGGTCACACAGCCTGTAAATATCTGATGGCAGATTTGAACTCAGAAAGATGGGCCTTTCTGACTTCAAGTCCAGTGCTCTATCCATTGTGCCACTTCGTTGCCTATTGTTTAAGTTTCTGCTATATGCCAGGCATTTGCTAAGTGTTGAGGATACAGAGATAAGGTTTATAATACCTTTTCTTCACTATATTGTGAAATATGCAGCATAAGTTTTATAAGGTTTTTGTTGTTTTGTTTTTTACTGGCCTTATGATTTTATCAGTAGAAGGAGCACCCAAAGGAGATATTCTTCTACAATGCAGATCAGCACCTAATCTACAAATTTCAATCTTAGAGACTTTTCTAGGTCACCAAGTGGTAAAGTGACTTGCCCAGAGTCACACAGCAGGGGTTGGTCTTGAACTCAGATCATCCTGACTCAGAGGCCAGCTTTCTATACGCCATAAGCGCCCTCAGTCTATGTGTTACTCTCCCTATTTTACAAACAGAAAAAGAAGGTGAGAGGTGAAAGATCTGCCTAAGGTCCTACAGTGAATAGAAGCCAAATTTCTTATGCTGCTATAAAGATTTGATGCATAACATTTACTTACATTTAGATGTTTTAATAAGGACATCGGTTTTGCTATCAATTTTATTGGTCTAGACCTGTAATTTCATCAGTTTCAAGTGCTCCCTAATGTGAAGAAACTTTGTCTGCCAAGGCAGATCTGTTTTGCAGTTTATAGTCTTGAAATTGTCTGTGACATTGAGAGGAAGTAGATAGAGTGCTGGGCCTGCAGTCAGGAAGACCCGAAGTTCAAATGTGGCCTCAAACACTGACTAGCTGTGTGACCTTGGGTAAATCACTGAACTTCTATTTGCCTTCATTTCCTCCATTGTGAAATGGGGTTAATAATTATACCTTCCCCAAGGTTGTGGTGAGGAGCAAATGCAATAATAATTGTAAAGTGTTAAGCAGGGTGCCTGGCACATGCAATTATCCCTTTCACATCTCGGGAGTTGGGGATGTGACAGCACACACACTTACCCCCCCCAGTTACCTGGAAAATCCATGTAAAATTTTTTGACCCTCTCTTCATACCAGACAAGAAGTCTGACTTATTATGGTATTAAAAGATAAAATATTTTTATATTATACAACATTATGCATATATGTTATACATTTCTGATTTTGTAAACTTTCTATATCATCTGTAGGTCTTTGCTTGTTGTCTGTGGCTTCTGCAAAACTCCTCTAAAATTCCCACTTAATTTCTTATGCCAACCAGCAATATATGGAAACCACAATGGGGAAAGTCAGGATTTGAAAGGGATAACTAGTATGTTGTTGGTCTTTTATTTTTGAAGAGATCCAATGGCCCTCCTGGATGATTTAGATTTAAGTGAGGCAGAGTTGCACATAGTCATCAGTCTCATTGTCTCTTCTGGAGTCATCAAAATCCAGTAACAGGACGAAAGGCAAGATGACTGACAGTAGCCCAGGATGCAATGGATGACTCTGGCATCTTTGATGTCTCACCAGGCTCTAAGCCCCACAGCACCTGCTTCAGCCACCCTCATGGTCACTGGAACAAATTGTCCTCATCAGTCTATTCCACTAAGCAGAAGTCTTTGCATGCTTGGCTAGACATCCTCCTAAATCACCAACAGGTCTGAGGCCTTTCATTTATGCTCAGTCTGGTTTAGCCCATCTGCCAAGACAGTTTTACTGGTGTGTGGGGGTCATCTCCAGTCATCCTGATGAATATTTGGTCACTAGATCCAGATGACCCAGGAGGGGAAAGTGAGGCTGGTGACTTGCACAGCCCTCCCTCACTCAAAGTCAGACAAACTGGTGTGTGCCTGTTGTACATGTTACAGCTTCTTGGAGCCACAGGTGTGAGTAGTACATAATAGGCACATCATAGGTTCTTTATAAATGCCTACTTCTTTCCCTTCAAGTCTGTGAAAAAAAAAATAGTGGGACTTGAACCAGCTCAAGGACTGAGCTCTCAATCCATTATGCTACAGATCTCTTTAATAGCAACAAATTTGTGCAGGGAGGGGAGGAGTGAGAGTGGAAGGGGTGGGGGGTAAACTCAAACAGTTGTCCAGTCTGAGAAACAAGTGAGCATCTCACCACAAGTTTCCATGAGTAAGTTACACTGCTACTCTCAGTTGACAGTGTACCAAAGTCACTTTTTGAACATGGAATAAACTATATTGAGGCTGCAATTTCAAAAACAAGTCATTTGTGATCCATAATAAATAAATGACAGTCAAGCATATAGCTCTGACTGTCCTGATAGGAATTAGATGCTGCCAAACACAGATCAGCGATCATGCTTATCGAATACTAGATTTGAATTCCAGAAGACCTAAGTTTAAAACCTTCCTCACTCTGTGCCTCAGTGTCCTCATCTGTAAAATGAAGGGTTAGACCGTAAGACCACTCAGTTCCCTTCTATGATTCTATAACTTTAACCATTTTCTCAGTGGCAATATTTATCCATGTGTGAAAGAAAAACTGACTACCTCATGGTTATTTGAGGAATTGATGAATAAACTGCGATATAGATATATGATGTAACATCGTTGGAGGCTGCTAGGTGGCACAGTGGATAGAACACCAGTGCTGGACTCAGGAAAACTCATCTTCCTGAATTCAAATCCTGCCCCAGATACCTACTAGCTATGTGACCTTGGAAAAGTCACTTTACCTTCTTTGCCTCAGTTTCTTCACCTGTAAAATGAGGTAAAGTAAATGGCAAATTACTCCAATATGCCAACCAAACCCCAAATGGAGTTATGAAGAGTCCAATACAACTGAAAAACCACTAAACAAATTATGTTATAGAAATATAGTGTAACATGATTATATGCTCAGAAGTGGTGAATATAAACTAATTTGAGGAACTTGGAGAAAGCTGTAGGAAATGATGAGAGAGAAGTAAGCAATACAAAAAGAAAAATATATACAATGAATACAATAATTTTTAAAATTGAAAGGAGACGGAATACTGAGTACTTGTACTGATCCTAATACTTGTTGTACTTGATCCTAGAGAGTAGAAAGTGATATATACTTTCCTCCTTTCAATAGAGAGTGTATGTCAGGATGTGACATACACTCTCAGTCAAAAACCATCGCTTGGATTTGTTTAATTTTCTAGGTGGAGGGGTGTTTTTTGTTTCAAATGACTATAATATAAATCAAAAGTCATCAATTAAACATTTTTCAAAACATAAATCTTTGTTGAGATTTTTTAAATGATTCTCATTTGTAAAATTTTTGGCAGTTATATAATGCTTTACAGTTTACAGAACACTATATACCTGGCTTCATTTAGTTCTTACTCTAACCTTGTAAGCTAAGAAGTTCAAGTAATAGTGTCCTTATTTTACAAATGAGTAAATTAAAGTTCAGAGAACTCAAATGACTTGCCCAGGGTCACATAGCTAAGAGGGAAGAACCTTGGTCTTTCCTGTACAGGTCTCTGTCTTCTGATGTGAAGTTCATTGCTATAGTAGATTTCAAATAATTCCTTTGTATTTTTCTGTAACTATCACTATTGCTTCTGGGTACACTGGGGTATATCTAGGAAGGGTAGTTGGGAGGGTAGATTTTCTTTTGTAGAAATGAAAACATTTCTATAAAATCTTTTCAGAGGCTCTGAAATAAATATACCTGTGTTAGTCTCTGCTCAGCTGCTTCAGACTGTCACTCATACTTCTTTAAATCTCAGTTGTAGGGATTGTCTCTCATAGTCTTCCAATTCTTCTGAGTTCTCTGAAACCTTTCAAAATACCTGTAATGCTTTCTTATTATTTGATCCCTGGCTCAAAAACAACTGGTATGATCTTCAAATCCTTCCCACTGGGAAATAAAGTTGAAATTTTGAAGATTTTGCTGTGAATATAAAGCAATGAATTCAGACTTTCCAAACTTACTTTCAAAACCTAAGACTTCTTTACCGTATTTACTTAAATTCACCTAAGCAGTGAAGAAACCTACTAATATTCAAAAGCTACCATAGAGTTTTAGAGTGCAAAGAAAAGGACCTCATTTCTCAGGTTGGAAAACTGGGACCTAGCAAGGTTAAGTGATTTGCTTCACAAAATCATGGCAGTCAGAAGTAGAAACCACCTTTTTGACTCCTAATCTTTTATTCTATCCATGGCAAGGCATTTCCAAGATGCTTGATCTTTATTCTTTGGAAGGCTGCCGGCTGTTTGAGTGGAGATATTTTAGTCATGTGAGCAGAAGAAATAAATAATAAAACTTAATAAAGAGCAGAACAAAACAAAATGGGGGAGATTTTATTTGTCTTTTTAGCCTTCCTCAATGAATATTGGCTTCTCTAAGGCAACATCATTTAGTTCACTATTCTGGATTCCTTTTTTGATTCAAATCATGTACCTTGAGGACCAGCCAACGCAAAGCCCATGGATTGGCACCTATGACTTAGCGGGCAGTTTTCTGGCCATTTCTCTATCATCCAGAATCCACCTCTCCATGGAACTCAAGTACTCATTCCTGTGATGAGGGCTCTCTGGTGAGCATTTACTTGATCTTAGCTGGCTCCAGATCCACCAAATGACTTGCCAGCCATCTTCATACTATGCTGCCTGTATGAACACTTCCTACCTCCTTCCTCTTCCCCTTCCCCTACTTGCCTAGTTCTGAAAACAGTTATCAAATCAAAATGACCATTTCTGGAAAGAACTGTCAATCAACTCAGGCCCCACTTACTCAAAATAACCTTTCTTGATCATCATGTTCTCAGTATTCTCTCCCTCCTCACATTATTGTATATTTATTTCTCTATTTACATGTTGCACTGCTAAGTCCTTCAAAGTAGATATCATTTTTCCTTTTTGTCTTTCAGTTCCCAGCACCTAGTATAGTATTTTGCCCATATCAAATTGTTGGATATAAGGAGGGGTAGAGAACACTGCTGCCCCCCAAAAAGAAAAGGAGCATGGCCCCAAAGCCTCATCTCCTCAGAGTCATCACCCATGTCAAGCCAGCCAAGGGAAGCTAGAGCTCTTCTACCATTTGATGACCCCCTATTCCCGGCTAGGCTTCACAGGTATACTCCTGGAGTAATAAATTTGAATTGAAAAATGAATTAAATCGAATTGAAGCAGGAGTCTTGTTCCAGTTTTGTTAAAACTTCAATTCAATCCAGTGAATATTTATGAAGCACCTACGGTGTGTCAATAATGTGTAAGCATATATATATGTATATATAAATATATACATATACATGTGTATATAGGCTTATAGCCATAGATAGATATATCTTGATATCCGATTAACACCGTACTGCAGTGGTTTCCAGTTTATAAGTCCAGAGTCTGTGGGTGACTCTGAATACATAAACACATAGAACCGCATCGCTTTGAGATTTATTCCTCTCCAGTGAGATGCAGGGACAGTCACTATAACAGGGACACCCCGCGATCCACTAAATAAGTGACGCCACCCAAAGATGGCATCGCTGCTCCGAGGCACGTAAAGGGCGGTACCAGAGGCTCAGGCTCAGTTAGCTAAAGTAGCGCCCAGCAGCTGCAGCGCCGCCGCCCAGGGCTCCGCACATCTGGCCCTCTGGTAAACTCCCCGCAGAGGCTCAGCGAGTGGCCGCGCGGAGGCGGTGGGAGCCCAGGGAAGGGCTGGCCCGGCTCCTCCTCCTCCTCCTCCTCCTCCTCCTCCTTCTCCTCCTCCTCCTCCTCCTCTGGGGTCGCTAGACTCGTGCTAGCTCCTTCCCCCAGCCGAGTCCCAGCTGCAGGGGCGGATCCCACCGGGTGGTAAAGAGCGCCGCTGCCCACCCTACCCCACCCCTAAAAAGGAGCGTGGCTGGTTGCCGCGGTGAGACCCCTCGTCTGCCCAGAGCCACCACCTTGCTGAACCGGCCGAGGAAGCTGGAGCTCTTCTACTGCCTGCTGGCCCCCTATTCTTGGCTAAGCTTCGAGGTGACGGTCCTCCGAGGCGGAGCGGAAGGGGGCACTGAGGAAGGGGCTTAGGGCCGAGGAGGAGAGGGGGCACCGGGGAAGCACCAGGACAGCACTGGGCCAGCACCAGGACAGCACCGGGACAGCACTGGGCCAGCACCGGGCCAGCACCGGGGCAGCACCAGGACAGCACCGGGACAGCACCGGGCCAGCACCGGGACAGCACCGGGCCAGCACCGGGACAGCACCGGGGCAGCACCGGGACATCACTGGGATAGCGGTTAGACCTGGACCAACTCTGAATCCCCAGCTGGTGAGCATGCTGCCTTGGGTTTTTGATGAGGAGATGGACAAAGGGAGATTAGGGCGGAGAGGTGATGAGGATAGAAGCAGTGAGGCTGCATCTTCACCCTACTCTGAAAGAAAAAGAAAAAGGAAAAAATAAAACCGGAAGTCATGTGTCTCCCCCCCACACACCCCCCACTCCCTTTGCCAGCCCTTGCCCCAAGCTGACCCACTGCCTTCACAGACCCAGATGGCCGCTTCCTCCTGCCTATACACCACTCAGCCTTCAGAAGGATAATCCCAACTTCCTATGATCTCTTGGGAACAACTCAAGGGAATGATGATATCCCTGGCCTTGTGAGGAGATTGGTTCCCCAGTCCCTGGATGGCACATGGCCTGAGTTGGTTAGGTTCACAAAGACTAAAATAGAGAAACTATGCCAACTGGAACCAAAGATTCTCCAGCCCTGCCCCAGGTGACCCATGCCAGGGGCCAGGGATTATTAGCCAGTTTAGCCCGTACACAACTCACAATCGTTTTGATCTCTATCAAAACATCTGGAACATTAGCCTGAAGCTTCGACCAAGTTTCCTAGTAGGGATAATGAAAAACAGTGGTATGGAAGAATACCGAGGAAAAGTGTGTGGTGGTCAGAAAATCCGAGTGCCCATAAAGATGATGTAAAAAAAGAGAAGGGTCAGCCCAAAGGATCTAGGTCCTGTGGCTTTCTTATGTTTCTGGCCTCAGCTAGAAAATGTCTCTCCCCAGAAGTTTCAGTGGCCTACTGAAATGAAAACTCCTTGAGAGCACAAACTTTTTTCTTCTTGTATCTCCACAGATTTGAACTTTGTCTTGCACAAAAAAGGTATTTAGTGAATGTTTGTAGAATTGAATTAAAATGCTTCACCTGCAGGGAACCTACGATCTGTCTTTGTACCCGGAAACAGAAATACTTGATGGATAAACTCCAGTACCTGGCAGAATTTTACCAAGTTCCCCTTGTGATTCCCAGAGATCTTGGAAGCCTTGTGTGTTTGCGTGGGTGGATGAAGGGAAGGAAGAGAATGAAGATGGAACATGACAGGGCATGGGGCTAGGAGGAAGAAAGAATGGTCCAAGGAAGAAGCTTGAGTGGCTAGGGTTTAGCAAGAAGTGTTCTAGGGATACTGAGAGGTAAAAAGAACATGTTTTGAGTAGGAAAAGAACTTTGTCTGTCTAGATGAACAGGCTTGGATAAACAGGAAATTGTAGAAAAATAGAAGGGAAAGGGAAGGAACAGAAATATCAATACATAAAGGATATCTGACAATAAGAAAACTTGATTCCAGTGAACCTAGAGGCTAGAGATAGTTACCAATAGAAAAGCAGGAAAGTAAATTTTATATGGTATACATATTATAACAACAATATAATCATAATATTATAATTATATAACAGAATATGCATCATATGTGTATATATGCATATGTCTGAATGTATGAAAGAAGAAATAATGTCACAGGAGAAGACTTGGTATGTTATAGCAAACTGGCTTCTAATTGGAGGTCTGGAGAGATCTGGATTCAAATTCTTCCTCTTAACACTTAATACATGTTGTAGGGGCAGCTAGGTGGTGCAGTGGATAGAGCACCAGTGCAGGAGTCAGGAGGACCTGAATTCAAATCTCACCTCAGACACTTGACACTCACTAACTGTATGACCTTGGGCAAGTCACTTAACCTCAATTGACTCATCCTGGGCCATCTCCAGTCATCTTGATGAGTATCTGGTCACTGGATTCAGATGACTCTGGAGGAGAAGTGAGACTGGTGACCTGCACAGTCCTCCTTCACTCAAAACAAAGTCAAGTGCAAGTCATGTCATTATTTCTCTGATGCCATGGTCTTCTTTGGCAAGGAAGGACGAACACACACAATACATGTTGTGACCATGAGAAAGTCACTTAACCTCTCTCTAAGCCTCTTTCTTCATCTGCAAAGTGGAGATGATTATACCTAGAATCCTACCCCATAGTGTTGTTGTGAGGTTAAAATGTGGTAATGAACTTTGGAAACCTTAGAGTGCTAAATAAATCTGTTATTTTTGTGATTATTATAATTCACCTCCCACACATCTCTGGCCTCTTTTCATCAGAGAGCCTGGATGCCATGAGATTCCTCAGTTATACCAAAATGGAGAAGCCTGAGATGTTAGAGAAAGTGCCTAAAGTTTTCTCTAAAGTTTAAGGACCCTTGGAATAAGGAGGCAGCAAGGAATATTAGAAAGAAAGATCCTAAACTAGGAGTTAGGAGATTTCTGTAACTCTGGGTCAAAGTCTTTGGTCTTGGACAAGTCATTTTCCCTCTCTAGGACTTGGCTTCCTTATCTCTCAAAAGTTGGAGTTGAACTAGACATTCTCTCAACTTTTGAATAGCCCCAAAGTCCAGTGGAAATAAATAGGCATGTTATTATGATGCTTTCAGAGGGTAAAACCAGAGATAGATGGATTGATATTTAGATAGATATGTATGTATGTATGAATATGTATGTAAATATATATGTATATGTAATATAATATTATGCATTATATAAATAATATATCTGGATCAGGAATAAAGAATGTTTGTATATATGTGTGCATATGTATCTACATACATACATATATATACAACACACACATACTCTTTATTCCTGAGATACATGACCAGGAGGAGTTCAGATCTAGAAGGTAATCCTTCCAACCCACTCTACTATTATCTTTCACCTACCTCACTTCCACAGCTTGCAGAGGAAGCAGAATTTTCTGAGGAACACACTAATTGTCTATTGGAAAAGTGTTTAACTAAAGAGGTAAAGAAGAAACTAAGAGAGACCACAAATACAGCCTGCAGATATGGGGTGAGCAGGCTTGGTCCCCCAAGACCCAAAATCCTGTTTATGATCCTTGAAGATACTGGATAAGGCATTCTGATAAACTTTAGAATTTATTTTCTCAAGCCCACCTTCCCAATATAACACTTTCCCATTCTTCACCAATATCAGTCATCTAATAAATGCATGGGAGGAAAGGAAAAGAGAGAAATAGATAAGGAAAGAAGAGAGGAGATAGAGAGGTGCTCATGTTAAGAGACAGAAAGAAAGAGACTCTTCTGCCTGTCTCCTGTGTGATCCTTTGCCATCTGTATTGATATTGGGTCCTCTACTCCTACTTCCCTTCATCAGTCTTAAGTCAACATTGACTCCCATCCTTCAGATCCTCTTCCTTGTCTTTTCTGTGTAGTACTATGATCATTCTTTCTCCAGGCCTTTGGGCTGCCCACTGTAGTGTTCCACATGCATGACAAATCTCACATGTTTTTTGGGTGTGATAGAATGGAGCTGCTGGCCCATCTGCTAGGTGAGTTGGAGACACTTTGTCTTACCATTGTTAAGACGTTCCTTGTCCCACAGCCCTGCCTACCTACCAAAATTACTGTTGAGGCAGAGATTAGAGGAAGGAGGTACTCTTGAGCAAAAAGTTTTCATTAAGTTTCCAAGAGGCAGAGCCTTGTCCTAGACACTTCAAATGGGAACAGTGTTCTTTCTTAAAAAGTAGAAGTAATTTCTATTGTAAGGAAACCGTATATGTCGTAGAAGATATGGAGAAGTCATCTGTTCCTTGAAACTAAAAATGAGCCCTTCCAAGAATTCTCTGGGTCCCTGAGGGCAAGAGAAAGGAAGAGAATAATGTCCAGCATGCTTTACCAGGACCCAGGGATTCCCTTCTTTAAGGACTATCCGTAGAAAGTACATAGTTTTCTCCATCCAAGGGAACAGTGGCAGGGTCCAGTACCCAACATTATGAAAGGCAAACTCAGCATTGATTAGAAGGAGAAGCTGCCCAATCCTAGAGCCAGACCCTTCCTCCTCACAATATCCCCTTCATGAAATTCAGGATACTAGGGCTCTTCATTGCTATATTTTCATGTTTGTGGGGGAAAGGTATGGTATCCTGAACTTAGAGCCCTGAAGTTGTCCTGTTCCTTGTACTCAAAAGTGCCTTAGGGCTCCAACCTTCATGGTTAAAATAAAATAAAGTCCCTAGTAGAGAATGTGCTCATGTGTCTATCACTATTCTGGTGTGCTTTGTGTATTCTTGATTTTGCATCAACACATTCTGCTTTGGAGTTCATAAAAGAATGTCTCCATAACTGTTTGACTCACACATCAGGAGAAGAAGCCTGGTGGGAAGAAGAAAAATCACTCATTGAATAGCATTTGAAAACCAAAGAAAAAGCTGAAAGCAGTCACTTATCCAAAATCTTACAGCTTAGTCTGTAGCAAAACCAAGATTTTGAAAGTATGCTGCCTGCCTTCTGAATATCCTCACTGATGGCAAATTTTTGTTCTTCAGAATTGATTTGAGTTGTAGAAATAGCAAAAAATAATCTTTTGAAGTATCTCCAATACGCATCTATAATTCATCTTCTGAAAAATTCAGAGAACAGTAACTTTGGTCAACCATGGGGTTTGACCCATTTGATACTTCTTATGATTAGGAAGATGAACTGAGATTGGGTCAGCCCTAATTAAAGTTAAAACTGTACAGGTCAGAATTGGGCCATGCCTGGGAAATGGCTGCCATGAGCTGGAGACTGCCTGGAGTGACTAAGACTCACAAGTAATGAGTTAGGAATTGACTGGCCTCTAGCCAAAGGAACCAAATTACATTACTGACTGAAATATGAAGAGTGGTTGTAAAGTCATGGTATTACAGGGCTGGGTGGAGTCTCAGAGGCCATAGGGTTTAACCCATACCTAAACCAAAACTTCCTCTGTAACATACATTATATATTGTCAGCTAGGTTTAAAGACCTGGTGATGGGGAACCCATCACTCCCTTCCAAAGCATCCCATTCTCCTTTTTTTATATCTATAATTCTTATGGTCATTTTCCTTACCTCACGCCTCAATCTCTCTAATATCCACTAGCTCTGCCCTCTAGCATGAAGCAGAAAAAAAGCCCAATTCCTCTTCTGCAGAACAGGTTTTTTGAATACTTGATGACAACTAACATGTTTCCCCTAAAGCTTCATGTGTCTAGGCTATTCATCACTAGGTGCTTCATTTTATACCTGTATGATATAGTCTCTAGGCCCCTTAACATTCTGTGTACCTTCCTCTAGATATGCTCCAAGTTGGAAATTTCTTTCCAAAAATGTGCATAATCATATCTGCAAAACAGGAACCCTAAAGTATATAAGGTTGTTATTTGTCTGGGCTTGCAGACTTAGACATTCATGTATTCAGTTGTTGTATTGTGCTATTTTATTTACTCTTTTGATTCATCTTTTCCATATCATCCTCCTTGATGGAAAAAAAAGCAAAGAAAAATAGGAGTAGAGTGAATCTTCTTTTGTCATCTACTAATATTAGAACATTCTCCCCAAGCAGTGGAATGACCCTCCCTTGCTCTTGTTAAAATTTAAACATAAATAGGAAAAAGCCCTCTTTTGTACAATTTTTTCATGAAACTTAGTCAATCTGGGGGCTTTTATGTTATTTTATATTCATTATTTTGCACATAAAATCTTATACTTGCAAAGAACTTTGGAAGTCAACCTGGTATAACCTCCGTTCCCAAGTACCTGTCTCTTTTATTTTTACAGCTCTGTGATTACACTTTACGCAACAGCTGCAACAGACTATCCCTCAGAAACCACAGTTATTTACATAAAGGGATTTTGCACAGTTGTGATAGAACTCATTCCGTGAGGAATCTGGAAGGGGACAGACCATGATTCTGGAAAAACAGTTAATTGTGTTAATTTGAAAGAGACTGACAGCACATAGAGAAAAGACTAAGATAACTTCTTTTCTGAGAGAAACTGCTTTAATTTGTATCTTGTGAAGAAACAGAGAGTTACTGAGAAGTGCCTGATGGGTGAGATTGTGTTTCTTGAAACTTAGAAGTTATAAATAACAGTGATGGTTAGAAGTGACTTTCACAGCTGATATATTATGAATCATTTTTATATCTTTGGTTTACTGTTTGTTACTCTTAATAAATTGCATAGCCAGTAACCTTGTTGTTTGTTTAGGTCTAAAGAATTGGGAGTGAGGGGAGAATATAGAGAATTCAACAAAACTTATGGGAAAAAAGTTTCTCTAGTTTATTAAATAGATAATATTTAATAACTAGGTTGAAGGCTCAGAGCTAAATAATTATTGAGAGGTTGTAAATTTCAGTAATTAATGAGAAAATATCAAATTGCTTTGGAACCTGAAGAATGAAAAAGAAAATTGAGCCAGTAGCAGTTGGAAAGAGGGGTAATCATCCCATGAAAATTACATGTAGGATTATGAAAATTGGAGGAAGAATTAGCAGGTAGGTCAGAGAACAAGCATACAATTATAGATTGATTAGTGAGGATTATCAGGAAGCCCCAAAATAAGAGACAGATATACAGGGAGAAAGAGAGAGAGGGCATTTATTAAACCTTTATGATGTGTCAGGTAACTTACCAAGCACTAGGTATGTATCGGTATTCATATGAAAACAAACAAGTTTGCCCTTGCCCTGGAAAAGCTTACATTCTCAAGGGAAAAGACAACAGAAAGATATTGGAAAGAGAAGGGGCATGCAGAGGAGAATGCAGAAAGTGACATAGTGGCCTGGTTCCTGGCAAGATGATGATGGTGATGGTGATGGTGATGGTGATATTTATATAGTGCTATGTGCTAGGCACTGTGCTAAACACTTCGCAGTTTTTAATCTCATTTGATCCACACAACAACTCTGTGAAGTAGGTGCTATTACTAGCCCCCTTTCACTTATGAGGAAACTGAAGCAGATGGGTTAAGTGACTTGCCTACGGTCACACAGTTAGTAAATATTGACACCAGATTTTTACCTGTCAGAGAGAGGAGCCAGGAATGACTTCCTAATTTCTGATGGAGTGAAGATGGTTGGAGACAAAAGACAGGATGGAGTACTGCGTTAAATTCTGACCAGTATATTTTAGTAAACTTATTAATAACAAGACTGAATAGAGGAAAGCCACCTGGATGATAACAGGCCTGGAGAACATGACATATGAAAATCTGTTCCAGGAACTAGCAATGTTATTTTATAGAAAAGTAAGAGAGATAGAATAGTTATCTCAAAGTATTTGGAAGAGAGATTAGAATTTGTTCTGTTTGGCCTCTCCTGGTACAATTTGAGGAGCAATGACCAGAAGTTGTAAAGAGGGAAATCTGGGCTTGATGTCAGTGAACAAGCATTTATTAAGTGTTAAGGCTGTCCCAAAATCCATTGGTATGGGACTCAGAGCCCCATGTGCTTATCATGTTCTCAGCACTGAGCTAAGCCATACAAAGAAAAGTCAACCCTCAGCCCCACCAAAAAAATAAAAATAAAATAAAAGCAAAAAACCAAGCAATTCACAGTCTAATGGGAGAGACCACATAAAAACAACTACATAGGAGATGTAGACTGGATAAAATGGAGAACATCTCGGAGAAATGACACCATCTGCTTCTACCTCTCTGGAAGCTTTTGAGCAAAGCCTGGATGACCACCTGCCAGGTATGTTATAGAAGCATTGTTTTTCAGGCAGTGGTTTAAATTGAAAGGCTTTTATACTCCCTTCCCTTTCTGACTTTCAGTGATTGTGTGTTGGGGGAGTGGCTGAGGTGGGAAATCGGGAATGACTAGCAGTCAGGGACAGATCAGGAACCAAAGGTCATGGGTGTGGAATAAGGGATCTGAGACTAAACAGACAGAAACAACAATGGAACAGGAGGCAGGGTCTGGTTCAAGAAATCTGGAGAGCCAGACAATCAGAGTCTTCTTCCTTGAACCTTGAGATCACCTGGTAGAGTATTCTTTATGAGAGTGCATTTGGTGCTGGAATAAAATACGATCAACCTAAAACAGTGCCCTCATCCTCTCTACACCCACTCAGATCCAGTCAGATCATTGCGGACTATCTTTGCACACATCCTTCAGGCCACAGGTTGCCTTTTCACAAATTTATTTGAATTTGAAATTAATTTTTACCTTATATAACCTGTTTATAAATGTGGTCCATGGGTATGGATCATAAAATCATATGATTTGGGGGACTGGAAAGAACTTGAAAGATCTCCTAGTCCAACCTCCTTATTTTACATACACAAAACCTGGGTCAGGAGACATAAAGTAATTGATCTAAGGTTACACAATAAGAAGCAGAGCCTGGATGGCTGTTGTCAGAGGAATGACCATTACTATTACAGAGACATATAGGGCTCAGGGACAAACAGATGGCACAGGAATTGAAGGTGGTCAAACAAGTCAGATATCTGGCAGAGGAGACCATCTTGCTGGGCACTTCCTACCCCCCACTCCCTAACCCATCTGCACTTTTCTCTGCATTTATTCCAATCCTGAATCACAGAACCATAGATTATTAGAACTGCAAGGGTGTTTAGAGAGTCATCTCTCTCATTTTAAAGATGAGAAAAGTGAGTTCTCCTTTCAGTGACTGGTCCAACTCACACAGCTTAAGTGGGAGAGTTTGGTTTCATCTTGGGTCTTGTGATGTTCATGCTAATCCCCTTGAATTCAAGAATGACTATCATACAGGATAGGAACAATCCTTTCACTCATTCATTATGACAATTTTGATAAAGATTAACAATGCTAAATAAGACACAGAGGATTCCACCTCAATATAGTCACTGTTCTCTCGAAGTTTACAGTCTATTAAAAGAGCCCTATGTAAACAACCACAATACAAAGTAAGCCAGAAAAAGTAGATATCAATAAATTGTTATAAATTTCACAGCAGAGAAATAGCACTCCCAGCTAAAATGATAAGGAAAGGTTTCATTGAGTAAGTAGCCTTTCAGATAACACTTAAAGGCTGCCCAAACTTCAACAGTCTGATAAGTGAGGGAAACCGCATAAGGAAAGGCATGGAAACTAGAAAATGAGGTGTATATTTTGGAAATGGAGATTAGTATAGTTTACTCATAAATTAAGTGAGGAAAAGAAGACTGGAACTAGATATGTGGGGGACTTTGAATGCTAGACTGAGTTTGGAATCCATGATGAGAACAGTGAAGAGCCACTGAATAGTTTTCTCATCAGAGTGATTTGATCAGATCTGCACACTGTGAAAAGATTAATTAATAAGGTAGCAGTGGGTAGGAAAGATTAAAGAAACACAGGCTTAAATCTGGGAGACCTTAGAAATTATTTATTTCACCCTTTACTTCTTACAGATAAGGAATTGAGGCCCAGAAGAATTCACTTGCCCCAAGTCACAAGGCAGTAAATGGAAAATTTGGGATTCAAACCCAGTTCCTCCCATCCAAATCTAGTGCTCCTTTCATGGATGCCTCTAGGAAGCAGAAACTGAGGTTGAGGAGATAGTAAAAGACTAGGCAAGGTAACTATGATCCTTGTATCTCATGCAAGGGTGGGGCCCTTTGACTGAATCCAAATTTCACAGAACAAATCCCCTTATTAAAGGATTATAAAAAAATTATCTGTAAAACTTGGACTCAGTCAAAAGGCTGCACCCAAGGACTTACAAGGCCACATGTGGCCTTGAGGTCACAGGTTCCCCACCGGGAAGAACACTGAAGTGGGAGTGGTAACAAGGGGCTAGGCCTGGATTCACTAATGGTTATAAACTTGGACAAATAAATCACTTCAGTGGTCTGGGCCTTAGTTCCTTCATCTATTACATGAGAGGGTTCACATAAGATGATCTCTAGGGTTTCCTCCAGCTCTGAAACGCAATAAAACTCAGCTAGTCCTCAAGACTATTCACCTCCTACCACCAGCCCCACACTTTGAATAAAAGGCACCAAGAGACAGACACAAGAGAAACTGAGATTTAGGCTGATACCTCAGTTACAAAAAACATTCCTTATGTCACTTTGAGGCAATATAATAGATATTCAGCAGTCAAATATGCTGGCAGAGCCACCAGACCTACAGTCTCTCTGGAGCCTTTTGCCTATAACATGGCCATATGATGGAAGAAGGACAATACAAGGCACTTCCTTATAAAAGCATAGATAAACCTCCACCTAAAAAATAAAAAATAAAACAACAGAGTCACCTAAAAACAAAGAGGTGCAGAATTATCTAGGGAATGAAATGCTCTCTCCCTTCTCCTCTCAGTCCAGACTTTTCTGAGGGATGGGAGGAGGCAGATTTGAATGTAAAAAGTCAGAGGATAGGAAGGGATGAGGTTGAGATTGTGGAAGTAGGGAAGTGGAGATGGGGATCAGAGTTCAGTTAGGAAAAGGAGTTGGGGACACAGGGAGGTAGGACAAGGTCTGTCACATCTGTATTGACAAGGGTAGAGTTGATTGCTTTGAATTTCCTTCTTTAAAAACATGTCTAAGGATGCCCCAGCCCCAGTTCACCCTCTCCCCATTGGACAAGACAGTTATAAAGGGGTCATCAGGACCCCCCCTCACTGTTAGATAAGAAGACTTTATATTGGTGTAGCATTTTACAGAGAGACAGCCCTTGGCTCCATCCCTTTTCCATGCCCCTCCCTTCTCCCATCCAGCTCTCACTCTGCCCAAGCTGTTTTACTTGTCACTTAGCCAACACACACCCTCCAATGTACTCTCCTTTGGATTCTCTACTGTGGTTGTAAAGAGTCCAACAATACACACATCATACCAGGGGATAGGAAAACTAGGAGGAGGGGAAGAACACAACACACAGCCTAATGGGGTTCTCTCTAGCACCCTCAAACTCTCTTAGCCCTCACCTTTCATTTCTACCAACTCAAAATGGAACATGGCAGGATCATAGGATCATAGATTCAGAGCTAGGAGGAACCTTAGCAATCACTATTTAGTCCAATTCTTTTGTTTTATGGATGAGGAAACTGAGGCCCATAGAAATTAAGTAACTTATTCAAAGTACATGGGTACCAAGTATCAGAACTTCAAATCCCTAAAGGGATTCAAATCCACATTTTCTGACTACAAAGCCAGTATATTTGCAATTGCATCATGTGACATCATCATCATCTTCCCCTTCTATCTCAGATACATACCCCAGGAGAGAAAGAGAGGAGATTTAACTCTAAGAGCTTGTGCTAGTTTTCCTGAAGCAGATATGCCCCTCTGAACCCCCGTTTCTTCATCGATATTTATTAGTTCCTGGAGTGCAGGGAGTCTTGTTTTCTTTATTCAGGTCTGGAGAGCAAATACTCTAGGCAGGGGGCTTCAATCTTCCCCCACTCAACCCTTTTCTCTCTTTCAGACTGACCAATGAATGGGCCCTGTATTCTTCTAACCCTAGTCAGAAGAGGACAGAACCTGGGAAACACCGAAGGTCATGTGAAACAGGATTGCTGTAGTTAGTCAGGTAATGAATCTACTGTGAGACAAAGGACACTTTGCCCCTAAGTGCAAAGAGCTGGGCAGTGGGGGTGGTGAAGCCACTCCCATTTAAAGCTTTTTGGAGCATGGAGGTAGAGGTTGGAGAACTGTATCTGGAGGTGGGGCTGAATGTCAGAGTTCAAGAAGGGGGAAAAAGTAGAGGTGTCCCGATAAAAACCCTAGGGGCAGAGGAAAGGGGTGGGGCTGGTGGACTCCTCCCCTAATACCACCTGATTTCAGAGGAGACTGGCCAAAGACAGGTGAGCTATACTTACAGACCTGAGGCTGGTGACTGAAGATGAAGAAAGAAGGAAACCTCTAACTTGGGAGATGGGGGAGGTAATCATGCCCTTTTTGTGGCACCTTTTCCCTGACCAAAGGCTCCCTGCTCATTGGAGCTACTGGATTTGGCTCTAAGGGTGGGGAGGGAGAGAATGTAGAATTTTGTCCTGGGCTAGGGTCCTACCTGGGCTATAAGGAAAGGGTTTTCTGTGCTAGATTCTGGGTGGGGACTCAAGGACCCTGACTTCAAGAAAGATTTTGGAGGAAGGAGGCATAGGTAGATACAGAGAAGAGTAAGAGTTTGGGCTTCTATGTGTCCCAGTTCTTTTAAAAATCCCCTATCATGTATCCCTGTACTTGTGGTGCTTTGTCTTTGTAGGTGGAGCCTGGCTGGCACAGTATGTGGGGGGAGGAGGGGATTACAACCCCACCCAAAAGGAACAGAGGCTGGGGAGAAGGAGGGGAGTCAGATTGAGAAACTGGCATATGTGTTGGTGGAGAGGTAGGGGGAAAGGTAGTACAGGAAATCAATAATGTAAGGACATCAAGCCCCCTCACCTAGATTCCAGAGATTCCTGTGTGCATTGAGGCCTGAGGCAGTATCTGCTGTGTCCAGAGCACGGGAAAAGAGAGAGAATTGCGGCTACCAAGGAAAACTTTAATGGGGGAAAGGAGACTGGGGGTTCCAACCAGGGAATGTTGGAGCCTCATATATTTAATCAGGAGGGTAGATATAATTAACTTTGTGTAGGGGCTGAAAAAAGCATCCTGGGTCACTTTCTTTGTACTATTAACTGTGTTGTCACTGTCGGTCACACTGACCCCTACCCATACCCATACCCTCATAGTGTGATTGGCATAGAGCAGGGGTTCTTAGTCTTATTTGTGTCATGGCCTCTTTTGGCAGGCTGGTGAAGCTCAGTGACCCCTTCAGAGTAATGTTTTATATCATTGGAGGAAATGCTAAATTTTATTAGAAGTTAGTAGAAACAAATCTGTAGTTTTTTTTTCCAGGTTCATGAATCATCTAAAATCTACCCCAGTCCTCTTCTAATAGAGTATAAAAATACAAAATATGGTCCACCTAGTATCTGACACCATTTCCCATTCCCCACCCTCCCAAGACTTTTCTCTTGGTCCTGATTCTGGTTACTAGTATAGACATAGCAATTATGTCTTTTGTAAAAATTTTAAGCCATTTATTCTGCATTGAACTTTAAACAAGAGAAGCCAATATGCATGCCATTCCAACTACTTACACTTAGAAATGAATTTCTGAGTAACCATAGCTATAGCATGCCATTAGTTACTCTGTGTCTATACTCTTCTTTTCTCTGAACATTCCTTTGCCTCTCTTTTTTCAGGATCCCAGGCAGGGGCAATGTTTCCAGGTCAAGTGTGGAGAAAACTGGTGAAGCCACTGATTCTCTTGTGCTGTACCTCCATCCTCCTAGGGTTAGCCCTGGTGGGCCTGCGGCCAACCATCAAACCTATTGCTTATTTCTTCCTCACCTTAGGTGGACTTCTTCTCCTTATCTGCCTCCTCTTTTGTTTCATGGAATGGAGGCTCCAGACAGTGCGAACAGATACCACAGGGGACTTGAGCTCAGCACGGTAAATTGGGGGCAAGGAGAAAAGATGGAGGTACATATATGCCTTGGGCTTCTTCCACTAACCCTGCTCCTATGTCTCAGATATGGGTGGTCTGCTCCCCTATGCCACGGGGTTCAGAAAGGGGAAGAACTAGCTAAAGGGGGTAAGGGAATCCCAAGGGTCTCCCAGGGGTTGGTTGGTGGAGTACTGACCCTATCTATTGCCTTCTCAGGGACAATGCAGCCTTTGAAGTACCTAGCTATGAGGAAGCTGTGGTATCACCTCAGGGCCCCAATTCAGATTTGGGTGAGCCCCCACCATACAGCACTGTGATCCCCTCACAGCCTCAGGAAGAGGCATCTAACCATTTAGAAGGACTCACAGGAGCTACTATAGAAAGGCGGGGAAGATCAGAAGGTACAATGACCCAGACAGAAGACTCTTTGGGCACCCCAGTCAATCTCCAGCTTCAGGGGCACCAGATAAGGTCTGAAACACCCCCACTCCAAAGTCTGCCACCTTTGGAACCTCTCACCCCACCCCCAGCATATGAGTTCAGACCTAATTACCAAGATATCAATGATGACGATGTATTCTATGAGGAGGGCTGGATGCCTCCCTAAAGCTGTGTTCCCTGGACATATAAGATTTCCCCATTAGTGATCTTCTTTACCTGGATATCCTGAGTAGGGATTGGTACCTGGCAAGAGGAAGAGGACATCAGGGTACAATTCCTCTTCCCAGACATATGATATGACTGGCACCTCTATTTTGTGTCCATGCTTTGTGCCCATAGTGACAGGGTCTAAATGGCTTCCTCATTTTCATCCTGTAACAACATTCCCCTACCAAAAGCTGGATGATGGGGGTGGACTGGTAAAATCACAGAGAAGGGGAAATGGGGGGTTGCTGGATACCCTCCTGCCATCCTCTAATTTCACAAGAAGATGGAGGAACTATATTTAAAACCCAACTCTTATCACTAGTTGTAACCTTGGACAAGTCACTCAATAACCAAACTTTGAAGATAAAAGAAACTATAGAGGTAAGCTAGTCTGACTTTATCTGAGTTGGAATCCTTTCTCCGACATTTCTGGCAAGAAGTCATTCAACTTCTCCTTGAGGACTTCCAGTGAAGGGGAACCCACCACCTCCTGAAGCAGCCCTCTCCACTTTGGAACAGTTCTTATGGTTTACAAAGTTCTTCCTCCCACTGAGCCAAAAAATGCCTCTCTCAAACTTCCACCTATTGTTTCTTGCTTTGCTTTGTAGCCAATCAGAGTCTAATTCCTCCTCCATATAACCCAATCACAGACTAGCTTGCCATCACATTCTCTCTCCCTGAGTCTTTTTTTCCCCAGGCTAAACACTATTTATTTCTTCAGTTGATACTCATTCAGCATGTTCTCCTATCTTCTCATCATGCTATTTACTCTTTGCACCATTTGTCAAAAGACAGTCGTAAAATCTTGTCCTCAGAACTGAACATAGTACTCCGGATGTGAATTAAGCAGGGTGGAGTACAGGGAATTATCACTTTCCTTGTTCTGACCTCCCTACTTCTATTCATTTAAACTAAGTTTTCATTAACTTTCTTGACTTTTGTGTCACACTTGTTAACTTCTAGGACCTCTACATTTTTTTTATACACAATCCTAACTTCTTCCTTATTTGATTTTTTGTACTCATGAGTAGAACTCTATATTTAATCCTGTTAAATGTCATCTTATTAAATTCAGCTCTAGCCTTAACCTCAAAAGCCTTACATTCCTCATTCTCAAAATCAAAATAACAGTTGTGTCAACAAATTCAAAATGTTGTCAAGATCAAATAAGGAAACCTGTAAAGTGCTTTGTAAAGTGCAACAATTCATGATTTAATTATTGTGCTGTCCTCTCACTCAAGCAATCAAATATTTAATAACTGACTACTATGTAGCACTATATTAGGCACTGGTGATACAAGTATCAGGTTCAAAACAATCCCTCCTTGCAAGGAGTTTATTAATGAAGAGAGTATATATAAAAATACATACAGCATAAAGTTAACAAATGTATATGTACATAACATACATACACATGTAACAATATACATGTGTGTAAATACAGATGTATGTATATATAGATATAGATGTACACACATACATTAGAAAAATACAAGGCAATTTGGAAAGGAGGGCACTAACTTTTGGGAGTATCAGGAAGGTCTTCGTGAAGAAGATGATGCCTGAGATGCTTAAAGGAAAAAGAGGAATTATGAGGTATGCATAAGTGGGGAATACATTCCAAGCATGGGGAACAGCCAGTGATAAGGCACAGAGAAGTGAGTGACATGGAGTGTTGTGAGTGAGAAACAGAGAAGGCTGGTTTCACCTCTTCACTGAGCACAGAAAGCGGAGTAATATGTTGATATTGAAGAGATGTGTTTCTGTTATATAGATGCTGCGGAGGTAGAAATGGTTAAGATTTGGCAAATGCTTGGATATTTGGGGTAAAAAGATGTTAGGAGTCCAGGATAGTTCTGAGATTATGAACCTGAAATACTGAAGGATGGTAGTGTCTGACAGAAATAGGGAACTTATCTGATGATGAGTATATATCTGAATTTAGGTTAAAGGAAACTGCTAATTGATATATAGATGTGAACAATTATTATTGCTATTTATGTTATTTCCAGGGAGAGCTCTGTTAAGGTCCTGGCCAGGTAAACTTGGTTCAGGAATTAGAAGATCCATAAGACCTTTACCCTGGGAGTCAGGAAGCCAAGCCAAAGCACAGCATTTTGTATCCAAAAGAGCACCTGCCTGGGAATGAGGGATTCTAATCCAGACTCTGGCACCAGTTTGATATTAGGCAAGTTAATTGAATGAATGAACAAAGCTTTCATGAAGTATTTACTAGTACAAAGCACTTTGCTCAATTCTAGGGATACACATTTTTAGAAAAAGACAATCTCTGCTCTCAAATAATTCACATTCTATTAAGAAAAACAGCATATATGAAAAAGTTTAGCTGCAAATAGAAAAGATGGAAAAGTCCTCAAGGGTACAGCAGCAGCAAAGCAGATACTTCTTCTCTAATGTCACTATAAAATGTTATTAATTTCTGATGCTGAACCATTTGACAATGTCAAGGACTTTGAGGACAAAAACTTTTTCTGGATGATTGTAGTACCTGTAGGTCTCGGTTGCATCTCCCTAGATGCTGGACAAGCATACTGGGTTGGATGCATTTCTATCCCTAAGGCTCTTGGGTTCAGAGTCCTGGGCTGTCCAACCATCAGCATATATTGCCTCTTGTCTCTGCCCTGTGTGAGCCCTGGAATTAATTGACAGGTGGTGGAAAAGGCAGGACCCTTCTCTTGCAGATGATGGCTGGGAGGCTGGGCTGGAAGCAGGCAGGACCAGCGGTCTGGGAGGTGTTGCCACTCTCACGGCTTCTGTGCCTATTTGATTATGGTTGTTGGTGGTGATGAGGAAGGTGTGACCTCCCTGCACAATGATTTTTCAGTGATAGCTGTGAAGGGTGGGTAGAAAGTGGGGCACACTCCAGGGCTCAGGGGGCCGGGCTATCTCCATTAGAGTCTGGGGTAAATGGTCATGGCACGTGCTACCCTCCGTCTGTCCTCCGAACGAGCCAAATTGTTTTCCTGTTTCAAGTTACATAACCCTCTTCTAACTCGAGGTGAGTGGGAGGCGGATAAATGTTTAACGACCGACTCTCCAAAATCACACCAAAATCTAAATCTGAACAATTAACAAAAAAATAAATCAAGCCCTTACTTGTCATGTTTGCAAATTTCTGAGGTTCAAATGATCACACTGAAAATTAAATAAACAGCTTTCAACACACCCCTGAACCTTCTTTCTTTGGTTCCCCGAGATCGGAAATGAGATAAGGGTCTGAATGGCCATTAAAACAGCCCAGGGTCGCTGTAGCCCCAGAACCTGGATTCAAGTTCAAGGTCTGCTACTTTTGAACCGATTATGACCTTGGGCCAATCAAAGCTGTCTCCAAGTCTCAGTTTCCGCCTCGAGAAGTGGGAGTGGAGCGGGGGGCGGGGGGAGGTGAGGTTCTAGGAGTGCATTAAGCCTACTTCCGCTGGCTGTCACTTTAAAAAAAAGATCATTTAAAGGAAGGAGGTGGTGGGTGGGGTCTTAGAATGGACGGGAAAATACGTCAGTTTCCGCGGGAATCTACGACCAATCCAATCCCGACGTGGGGAGCGAGCACGTCGTCTCCGCCTCTCCCCGCCTCTTATCCATCTTCTTCCGGGGGGAGGTCGAAAGCTCCCGAGCGGGCGCTCTGCGCCTGCGCACGCCTCCCACGCGGCGGCTAGAGGGCTGTAGGCTAGGTCCCGGGACGGAGGTGGAAATGGCCTCGCGCAGGCGCGTTCAGCGTGGCGAAGGAGGAGGGAGGAGCCAAAGGAAGCGTCGGGGGCGGGAGCGCGGGACCCGAGGGGGCGTTTCATTTGTTTGTGGAGTGGGCGGCTCTCGCCAGGGCTGAGAAAGGCGGGAAATGGCGGAGGCGCGCGCGGGAGCCCGCCCAAGCCTCGGCCGAAGGGGGTCGATGGCAGTGGACGGGGGGCGCAGGTGAGTGGAGCCCGCGGCAGTTCGAGGAGGCCGGGCAGCCGCGGCAGCCCGAGTCGGGCCTGCTTCTCCAGGCCCGGCGGGGAACCCCAACCTTGGCCGCGGCTCGCCGCCGACCCTGCCCGGCGGGAGGGCCTGATGCCGGCTAAGGGCGGAGACCGCCCCTCCTGGGAACCAGCATCCTGGTGCGAGGCGGGGAGGGCCCCCCACCCCCCACCCCCCACGGCCACCTCTCTCCCCTTCCCCGTAGGCAGGAAACAAGCACTCATTAAGCGTCTGCTGCGTGCCGTGAGCTGGTACCGAGTTACCGTGCGCCCTGAGCTAAGCGCTGGCCAGACCGTCTCCTTGATCTCCCCGGGGGGGAGGGAGGGACTCTTATTGGCTCCCTTTTACAGATGAGGAAACTGAGTCAGGCTTCCCTCCGGTCACATCCTTCGAGACAGTTGCAGGTGTTTGAGGCCCGGGGTCCAGCGCCACGTAGGGTAAGCGCGGGAGGTGGGGGCGTAGTGGGCACCCACCCCTAGCTCGGCCCCTACCTGCCAGCGAGCTCCCAGGCCCGGGCGTGGGGAGGGAACAGATCAGCGCTTCCAGCCTCCTTCGGGCCCCCTGAATCTCCCAGTACCGAAGGAGAAACTGAGAGGGACCTGTAAAAGCAGGGACTCCTAACCTGGTTTTTGGGAGAGGGAGGAGAGGGTGTCATGGATCTCTTAGACCCAGAATAATGCCACAAAATACATAGCGTTCCAAAGGAAACAAGTTCTATTGAAATGCAATTATTTAAGTATTTTTAAAAGAAGAAAATAATTCATGCACCAGCCCCCACCTTGAAAGTCAAAAACCCCTGGACTGAGGCTTGGATCCGATGGCCTCTGAGTTTCCCGCGCTCTATTACCACCGTAATTGGGTATTTTTACATAATTGTTTATACTTAGAAGGGTTCCAGGACATTCATTTTGCCGCAAGAGCAAAAGGGTCAGAAAGAAGATATCCCTTAATTAAAATCAAATAATTAATGTCGTGTTTGTTTATATATCCCAGTCATTTGTTTTAAATTTTTTTATATCTTTTGTTTTTATGTCCACTTCTTTTCTGAATATCAATTCACTTTTATTATATCTAAATGGCAGTTGACACTTTCCTGTCCACTGTGCTAAACAATGGAAGGTCAAAACTTTGGATTTAAATACTAGGTCTGCTACTTTTGCCAAGGCCAGGAACAAATGATTTCATCTCTCCAGGACTCGATGGCTTTAAAGGCCATTCCACTTCTAAACCTGAGTAAACCATGAATTGCCTATTTCTTGAGAGATTTAGTGTGTAGCTAAATGGATGATATAGAAAATAAGTTCCTGCTCCCTCCCTTAGTTCTACAAGTATTATAATTTTGTGATTGTGAGAGTTAAAGGATTACAAAGAAAGGTATAATCATTGTAGGCCAAGTTGGAGTTTTCACTGAGGAGGTTGGCCTCCAATCAAGGAATGTTGAGTGTACCCACCATGAGTGAAACACATGCCAATATTTGGTAGTGATATGAAGATTAATAAGACTTAGTTCCTGCCCTTGAGGGATTTATGGCCTAGGACTGGGGCTTTAAGGAGAATAAAATTAGAGCAATGTAGAGGGGATTCCAAATATGGGACTGTCAGATTAGAGTTTTCATGGTACTTTTTTCTCACCTTTTGGTACCCCTCTTCATATGCTTTTATACCCTCCCACACATTTGTCTTACCAATTTATCTATATCTCTAAACTAGACCCTTGACTACATTCGTCAACTTGTTACCAGTTTACTCTCACTTTCTATTAATAAGTGGCTCCTTTTCCCAGATTGATACAGCAGTATTCAGGTGTTAGGAAATTATTATGTTCCCTCAAGATAAATGGTTTAACATTCCAAGTCAGTGTGAGTAATTGTGGAAAACCTACGTTTGCAAATGCCCTATCTACTCTAGAACTTCAAGTTACTTTGAGGATGATGATGAGTAATGTTCGTTCTCTGTAAAATTTCTTTTGCAGAAGTGACTTGTTTGTGTGATTTTTTTCTGAAAATATTGATAATTTTTGAGATGTTAGTGTTATTGCCTTCCAAGTAAAATTATCTTTAGTTATCCTGATACCATATCTGTACACAATTTTTTGCATATTGCTCTCCCCATTTAAGTTGTTTGCAGTATCTTGAGAGGGCAGGTACTATTTTTCTGTGTATCCCCAGTGTTTAAAGCACAGTGTCTAGTATACAATAATCACTTAATAAATGCATATTGACTTGACTAAGGAGTAGACTAAGGCACCATTATGAAAGCCTAATTCTTTTGGGGAGGGCCAACTGTTCATTCTATGGTGCTGTGGACATGTGGAATTACTAGGAATCAAGAGAATGCATTGACCTGTCCACACACAAAAGTAGCAGCATCCTTACTTGTAACCCTGTTACATAATCTGCCTGTGATAGTGATATACCACTGATGAACAAAGAGAAAAGAGTCATTTTATCCTACTACTTCTTCAGGCTCTCAACCGTCTTCTCTTTCACAGCCAGTCTTTTAGAAAATCTCAGCTGTACTTCCTGCTTCAGTATCTCATCTCCCACATACTTCTCAGTCCCTTGTATTCTGGCTCCTAGAAGTTCCCACTGGTTACCAAAGATTTTTTTCACTGTTAAATCTGGTAGCCCTGTCTCATTCCTCATCCTCCTTGAACTCTGCTGCCTTTGATACTGCTGAGGAACCTCCTTTCATAATATTCCTCTCCTACTTGTCTGATAGGTTTTGCTTTGTTCATCATGTATGTCCCTTCTTCTTAACTCAGTTTTACCCAGTCATTTGTCCTGGGCTATTTTTTCTCTACACTTCGTCTTTTTTCTTTTTATCATTATTCCCAGGGTTTCATTTATCATCTCTGTGCTGATGCATATATCCGGCCCTAAAGCACAAGTGCTGTAGAGTCCTTGGAGCATCACCATCTGTCAACCTGTTGGACATTTCTACCATGTCTCGTAAGCATCTAGAATTCAACTTGTTCGTAATAGAACATATTTTCTCTTCCTTCTCTTCACCCTCAACTTTTTTCTCCAAACTTACCTATTTCTGTTGAGTATACCACTCTCCTTCCAGTTACCCAGGTTCTCAACCTCTGACTTATCCTTGACACATCACTCTCCTTTCATATACAAGCAGTCACAAATCTGATTTTTGTCACTCCCTTCCTTAAATATTCCTTCAAAATTTGATTCCAGCTTACTTTCCTCCATTATTTCACATTACTCTATCCCTCTTTGTGCACTCTAGGTTATAGCCAAACTAACCTAATTTATATTTTTAAGTCTTAGGATTCTATCTCCTACTTCTGGCTTTGAACAAGCAATTCATCACTGCCTCTAATTTATATTTTTAAATCTTAGGATTCTATCTCCTACTTCTGGCTTTGAACCAGCAATTTGTCACTGCCTCTCATAAAGTATAGATTACTTCAAGTTTCAACTCATGTTCCCCTTCACATGGGCAGCCTTACCTGATGCTTTCTCTTTCTTCAAATTATCTTGCATTTATTTGTAAGTGACATCTCTCAGTAGAATGTAAGCTCTTTGAGAACAGTATCTTGCACATAGATTTTAAGAATGCTTGTCACATTTACTCTAAGAAAACCTAATCTACCATTGTGGTGTCTTCTGAGAGAGGCATATAGCGGCCAGCTGCAGAGCCCATAGTGACCCTGGGCTGTGGGGGTGTCAGTCTTCATATAACAGGTTGAAGGGAAGAAGAGAAACAGAGGGGTGGATCATGAGGGATGTTTTTAAGATCCTGATTCAGAACATTACTGGAGTTGGAAGGTTTCATTGCTGTTAGGTACTGTGAGGTAGGTGCCAGGTTTTTGATAGCTGTGACTTGTCTGGCAACCTTGAGATTTGTATCAATGAGACCCACAGACCTGAGGCATCTATTTTTCTATAAAATCATGGCCTTATCACTTAGTAACATTGATTTACTACTTCCTGGCAACAGTCTTTTCCTGTCACCCTCTTGCCAGATTCTGACAGTTATTGCACTGTCATTTCCCATTGAGATTGAGTTCTTTTTAACCCAGTTAAAGTTTCATCAGCTAGAGTAGACCAGAGATACTGTTTTCACTTAAAAACAGTTTTCAACATGAAATTGTGTATACTGTGTCTAAAGTTGCTGTATTTTCTTACTAGGCTCATTTTAAATACAATCTGTTGCCAATCTCAGTCAATGGTGTCCATTAGATTTGCTAACTTAATGATATACTTTTCTTAAATTAAGATTTACCTCTCTTTGCAGAATCCTCTGAAGAAACTGATTTCTCTAAACCCTGAGACCTCACCCAGCCATGTATACACCTCTATCAAACAGCATTGTATATGCAGACCTTGAAGTCTGTAAGATGGAGTTGTATTCCGAGATAACAGATTTCTTTAAAAGGCCATGTCTATATTTTCTTTATAGACATAATATAAATAGAATAAAATGTATGCAAAACTGAGGCTTTGTTAGTCCCATCCCTCTGTTATTCCTCCACTTCATCTCTCCATAATTCCCTCCTTCCTCTCCATCCCGAATAGAAGCAAAAAGATTCCTTCTCTTGCCAATTTCCTTTCCTTTTCACTTTTCTTAATAGGATGTTGGGAGTCTGGGGAATGGAACAGAAACATCAGGAAGCTCTGAAGAAGAACCGAGTTGTGCTGGCCAAGCAGCTGTTGCTTAGTGAACTCTTAGAGCACCTTTTAGAGAAGGACATCATCACCTTAGAGATGAGAGAACTTATCCAGGTAGCTGGAGTTTGGAGAGGCATAGTTTAGAGAGAGAGGAATAGGTTGAGCCTGAGGAAATGGTACCATGTATGAGCAAGAGGAAAAAGGGGACGTGGCCTTATGGAGGGGGTAGAGCTACAGAAACCCTGGGGATACCAAAGATGGTATAGGGTCTCAGGAGCAGGGAAGGGATTGTATTCAATTTTCCTACAAATAATTGGTAAGTTGGGTGATGGTACTTTTCATCACTTTTATTTCCAAACATATCCCTCCTCTATTCATTGAGCCATATTTTGTAACTAAGATTTCAAAAGAAAGAAGGAAAAGTAGTTTGGTAAACCTTATTGGGAGTGGGAGGTAGTCTGTGATATGGGGTAAACAAACATGATTTCTTTTTTTCATCTTTTTCTGTGCCCCAGGCCAAAGTAGGCAGTTTCAGCCAGAATGTCGAATTCCTTAATTTGCTTCCGAAGAGGGGTCCCCATGCTTTTGGGGCTTTCTGTGACGCCTTACGGGAAACCAAGCAAGGGCACCTGGAGGAGCTGTTGCACAGAACCCTTTGCAGCTTTCAGCATTTATTGCCACCGGTATGGAGTATTGGGAATATAATGTTTGGGGAAGGAATCCTTCACTAAGTGAGCTTTGTGTTGGCAGTCTTGGAACTATCAGGGGATTTGGAATATTGAAAGAAGATATAGCTGTAGATATAACTGGGATGTCTCTTAAGATTTAGCATGGAAACTGTTGTTTTCTTACAGTTGGGCTGTGATGATGACTCAAGTCTCCGTCTCCCAGTGTGTGAATCCTGTCCCCCTCACAAGCAACTCCGCCTCTCTGTAGGTGAGGATTCAGAGGAGGGGATGATAGTTGGATTTCTCATTTCTTATTTGGTTTGACATTGATCACCAAGCCTCTCCTCTTTCCTCTGTTCTGAAGTTAGCACTTTTAGTTAGTTGGCCAGGACCCAATAAAGCTATTGTTTGGATGGATGCCAGGTGTGTACCCTACCCTTTCAGTAGTGAAATGGTTGGTATTCATTAATCATCTAGCACAGGCTTTCATATACCATGACCATGCAAAGCAACCTGTCTTTCCCCCTGCCCATTTCTCTAAATTGGAAGTCCCCATAATTTGTTGGTCCTTGTATCTATGGATCTTCTTTAATAAAACTAAGCTTGTTTTTCTAGAACAAGGAATGAAATTACATTCAACTTCTGATTGTAATAATTGAAGCTCTTCCCTCAGAGATAGGAAAAAGGATTAAGCTGTAATGCTGGGTTTAACCTTGGAGTTTGAAACTATTTGTCTGTGCCTCAGAGACCATGGAACATTCTCTGGACAATGGAGATGGACCCCCCAGCCTCCAGGTGAAACCTTGTACCCCAGAGTTTTATCGAACACATCACCATTTGGTGAGTCTTATGGAATGACTTGATATGGGAAAGGAGGGGATCCCCTACTTGGAAATGTAGCATCCGTTTTTGTCCACCTCCCCTTTCCGGCTGTGTCAGGCTAAGTAGTAAGTCCTGATGGATGGTTTTTTGTGTGTAGACCCTCTTATTAGTGCCAGTAGGATGAGAGGAAAAAAGAATAAAATAGATTCCCTGTCTTCATGGAGCTTGTGGAAGAGATAGTTCTTACTCTTGGATAGCTTTTTGGTGAAAATGTGGTCTTGGTTCTCACAAACTAACCTAGCCTTTCCTACACAGGCCTATAGATTGCAATCTCGACCTCGTGGCCTAGCACTGGTGCTGAGCAATGTACACTTCAGTGGGGAGAAAGACTTGGAGTTCCGATCTGGTGGGGATGTGGATCACAGTTCCCTTGTAGCCCTTTTCAAGCTCTTGGAATATGATGTTCATGTCCTGCATGATCAGACTGCGCAGGTACTACCTGGAAAATGGGAGGAAGGCATCTTGCGATTGTTTATAGAAGAAAAGCTTAGAACCAAGTATGCAAGGGCTCACAAGGTTAGATAGAGGAGATAAAATATCCCTTTTTTAGAACTTCTGCTGATACTGTATACATTCTCACTCAGGGGGCCCTGTGTCACTTTGTAATTTAGTAACAATGGGTAAGACCAACTTACAGCCTGAGAATCATTCTCATAGAGGACCAATGTCCTTCATGTGATTATGTGTTTAACCTCATGTGGTAGTTAGATTATAACTTTAGGCATTGCTTTTCACGTAGTTTGACCAGGGCTACTTAGGTCCTATGGGATCTAACTATACTGATCAAACTCAGAAGAAAGTGATTTCTAAATCAGAATGCCAGTTCTTTTACAAGGGAAAATATACTTGTCCCAATAATCAAGACTAGTCTGTAGTAGGAGTTCATTTCTTGGTGAACACAGAAGACTAAAGTAGTGAACAGAAAGTTGCTTGGGGAGCCCAGGATTAGAAAATAGGGAAGTTAATTATATGTTCTGATGGTTATCCAGGATCAAATGCCTCCTCCCTTGAGCAAGGTATAGGATGCACTGACAAATTCTGATCCTTTTTCAATATTCCTTGTTGGCATCAAGCCAGCTTTAATGGCATCACCTGACTCCTGTTATATATTCCAAGATTACAGTTATTTAACTTTAGTGGAGATATGAAACACAAATAAAGTTCTATTTCCACATCTCATGGTCTAAAGGTAACCCTATATTTTCAAAGATTATGCCAGCAGATCACAGGCCCCTGCCAAACTGAGAAGTTTCCTTATATATCCCTGAGAATTTTGTAAGTTTGAAGAGGCTGACCAATAAGTGATCATTTTTTTAGCCACAACAACTCATATAGACCAAGTCATAGAGGAGTTGTGGTCTGATTTGGTGGAACTTGAAATACTAAAATAAATTTCACAATTTTTGCTTTTTATAGCTATCTTATTTTCATATTTTTTGCTGTTACTTCAATTTACTTCACTTTGTTTCTGAATGTAACCCTTTCACCTTCATTATCCATTAGCCATCCCTTACAGCAAAGAATTTTTAAAATTAGTAGGAAAGTAGCGTGGCAAAACCAATTAATGTGTCAGTTGTGTCATAGAATTGAAGCAATATTCCACACTAATAGTCATTCCACTCTGCAAAGAGGGGATGGAGATGAATTTTTTTTTGGTAATTCTTCAGGCCCAAGCTCAGTTATTATAGTTGTACACTATTCTATTTCTTTTTTTGTTCTTTCCACTTACATTATTATAATACTTGTATATATTGTGTTCCTGGGCCTGTTTATGTCCCTGTACATCAGTTCATGTAAAACCTTCCATGTTTCTATGCATCCTTTGCTTTTAATACCAGGGTAATAATATTTGAACAAACTTAGGTTTGATTTGTTAGCCATAGTATGTATTCTATTAATATTTTTTGTTGTCATGTCAACTATATTTCCCCTGGTTCCTTCCCAACCAATCATCTTTTATGACATATTTTCTAAAACAAAAAGAAAGAAAATAAGGGAAAAGAGGGGAGGGAGGAATTCAGTAAAATCAATATATCAGAAAAACTTGACATTATATTCATACCTGTGAGACACCCTGCAGAGGAATCAGGGGAGATATATTCTCATTTCTCTTCTTTGGGGCCAGATTTGATTTTTACAGTTTTGTAGCATTCATTTCTTATTGAGTTTTGGTGATTATTCTTTCCACTTATATTGTTGTAGTTGTATTTATTGTTTTCTTGTCTCTGTTTACAATTTTGCAATCAGTTAATATAAATCTTCCCATGCTTCTTTGTATTCATCATGTTTATTTCTTACCACATAGTAATATTCCATTATATTCATGTACCACAGTTTTAGTCATTCCACAGTGGAAATTTCTTATTCATTTAAGTCCATTTATCTTACTAAATCAGTTTTTATCTACCTGTTCTTGTTTTCTTAAGTAGAACTTTATCATAACCTTCATAAATAATGCTCAAACATTTTTTTATCTGGCTAAAAGTATAATCTTGGAGTGTGGGGGGATAGTGGAGAGTTTAAGAATAAGAAAGATTCTAGCATGTTTATAGACAAAGGAAAAGGAATAAATTTAATTCACTAGCTATGTGCAGCCATTCTACCATAAGTAAGTTTTTGAAAAGTGTATATTTAAAAAGAACATTTCAATGTTAACCTGTAGGTTAAGTGATGGCTTGTACATTCAACTTAGAGCGATACTTAGCTTTCAGCAAAGGATTTTCATTTTTCTAAACAACAGAAAAAAACATACAAATAAAACATGGGTTTTAAATGATTGATAGTTAAATTAATAATTTTTAATTTTAGGGTCTGCTGTTTATGTAAGAGAAAATATGCTATTTTTCTGGTTTCACATACTAAAATTAGAATTGCTTTGCTGGCTCCATTTTTCCCAATATATGGATGTTTCTAAATTCAGCAAATATGAGCATCTCCCTATTGACAGATAAGTTATGTTCTAGGATTTATTCAGCATTCATTCATTTATTCAGCACGTGTTTGGAATTTGGAACACATTTCCTGTGGAAACAGTGTTTAAAATGGTGCTTAGAATTGACACAGAAGTCTTTTTAAACCATGTGACTGAAATTTAGCAGAATTTATACTTAACTTTGAGTTGACATAAATCTGTTGTCTTTATTTTTTTGTTTCTTCCATTGTTTCACCTGTGTTTTCAGTCAGACAAGTTTCTGTGGTCCTTTCTGGGAATTTACGCACTGTGCATATCATTGTTTCCGTGAGAAAATGCTGCAGCAGCTAGAATGAGATCGAGTAGCAGAAGAATTACCTCTTCCTCCTCTTTTTGTCCCTACCACAATGCAGTGGTGACTAATAAGAAAAAATCATTCTGGGGTCACTTGTCACTCGAAGAAGCTTATCTCCATGATATGTTTGTAGAACTTTCATAAATCAGGGGGTGTTTATTAGTTTATTAAGAATTTCTGCTGTATAGGTGTTTAATCCACTAATTTATGAATCTCGCCTTTTACTTTTAAAAGTGTTTTTCATTTTTGTTTTCAAAAACTCTTATCCCCTTTTATCTGGATTTATAAACACATACTTTGGTAAATATACTTTCCTCTAAATTTTTCCTGTTAGAAAATTGAATGATCACATTAACCATGCTTACTTTCTAGTAGGTTTAGTACCTTTTGAATCTGACATTTTAAGCTAAAATACCAGTCTGAATTTTATGTAATATACTCAGTTATGTTGTATCTAACTCACTGGTGACAGCAGAGAGAAGAGGCTTCTATGTAAGTACTGCTATTGAGAGAGCTAGGTGAGAGCAAATCATATGCAAGAATCCAGATTGGTAATAGAAGGAATGCGACATAGGAAAATCAAAGGTAGTCAAACATTAGAGGTCATGATTTGAGCTGAAGACCCCCAGGTCCTCGTGGACAGATTGTAACAATAGTAATCAATATAGTAAAGTGAGCGAGGCGTTTTCTGTATTCCTTAACAGGTTAACAACTGATCCATTCCGGCGGTAAGGTGCGTTTAGAGTTACTCTGAGGCCACAGGTTAGGCTGTACAAATTACTACACTCACCTTCCACTAGAGGGCAAGAGAACAGTGGTATGTCCTTACACTAAACAGATTATTTCCTTGAAGAAAGTGTCATTTGAGTAACAATTTTTTCCTCATTATATTTTTTATTAGTATGCAGGAATAACCAATTTTTGTGTTAAGGAAGTTCAATCATTTTTATGGTGTAGTTTGTAAGATATATCCCTGCCTCATATTTTCAACTATTTTTCTGTATTTTTCAGATGCTGCTATAACTATTACATTAATTTTTGATAGCTGCTGCTTTCGAAAAGTCTTTTTAAGCTATGAGTACATTTTCCACAAAATCGATTTGAATTTAACTTGGTATTTTCACTGTACTTAAATTATGAATAATATAAAATCAATAACTTCCTTGAATTACCATTGAGAGTATTTAGTATTAATACAGTATGAAAAGTAGGTTAAAAGTGAAAAATAAATTTGGAGGGAGATTAACATAGGAAGAGGTAGCACTCAGAAAAGACAGCCTTGTATATTTTGTTCAAATATTTAATTCTTTCCCACAGTCTCCTGTGTATACTAAGATTTTGAGGAGGTTGTCCAGTGTTTTTTGATGTCAGATAATATTGACCAAAGGAGAGAAATTCTTCTATGTCTACTTGTTAGGAATAAAATGAATGAGAACCCTAGGTCTAGGTACTAGCTAGTTTATTGTGGTAAATATATCTATCTATCTTGTAGGTAAGAAAATATGTAAATTATGGGTGAGCAAATATTCTTTAGAATGCTATTACTAACATATCAGTCTGAATTCTTACTATAAGATTTGTCTGTTGGACATCAGACAATCACAAAAACATCATCCGTATCTTTTGAAATCTTACTGAGTCAACATACAAATAATGTATTGCACCTATTTGAAGAAGATTTTACTGTTCACATATTCAGCATGCTTTTTTTATGGTAGATATGTGCTTCATTCATGCTTTCACTTGATAACCCTTATATTTATATATGTCTTTATATAAAATGTCTTTCTAAGAGTTCAGTAAGTTGAGAAGTAGACCTTAAAATGCGACCTAAAACTGGCCTTAGTAATACCATGCTCTTTCCCATCGACAGTAGGACATATTGAGGTATCTCTGTATAAGAAAAACTTAAAATTGTGGGCTAATTGGAGATCTTGCCTGATTGTTAAGTCATATGGGAATTTTATCTTTCAGGAGATGCATGAGAAGCTCCAGAGGTTTGCGCAGCTGTCAGCTCATCAGAGCACAGATTCTTGTATGGTTGCACTCCTTTCTCATGGCATAGAAGGTGGCATCTATGGTATAGATGGCAAGCTACTCCAGGTACTTGAGTTATCTAGACACAGACCAATGAAACTAGGGTTTCTCAATTCTCTCCCCTTCTTACATGTAACAGCTATTCTAAGTATTGTGGAACTCCAAAAGTATAGTACTGAGGATTGCTTAACCCACTTTCTTCATCTACACTTTCTGCTGCAGCTCCAAGAGGTTTTTCAGCTCTTTGACAATGCCAACTGCCCAAACCTGCAGAACAAGCCCAAGATGTTTTTCATCCAGGCCTGTCGTGGAGGTGAGTACTGCAGCCAGCCCAATGACTGGATAGTGGTTCCTGAGCAGCCCCCTTGCTGGCTCTCACTTTCCTGTTTGCTCCTCTCAGGTGCTATTGGATCCCATGGGCACCCCCTTCTGTTCACTGCTGCCACCGCCTTTCTCACTCTGTAAGTGTCTTTCCTTTTGCATGGGCTGTGCTAGGACTTGGGCAGCCCATGGCTCTCAAGTTAGTCAGCTCTTTATCCTGCATCTTTATGTCCTCTTCTCATCAGAGCACTCTTATCAGCATCTTCATTTTCCTATTAGGCCTCTCTGTCTCTTCAGTTCTTAACTCTGAGATATTCTCTCTTTGGGTGAGAGTTATGAATAACAAAGTTCTCTGTATCTCATCTCTGCCTTTCCTACTTCCCTTCTGTCTTCTCCTTTAAACCCCACTCATCTGTCTCTGTCTTTCCTTTCTTTCTGCCTCTTTCTTAAAATTCCTGACTTTTTCTTGACTACCTATGCATTCTGCAGGTGAGCCAAAAGTTACTAACTTCTGTGCTCTCCAGCTTTTGGACCAGACTGCTGCGTGAAGTGCTTCTCTTTCCCTTATTCCAGTGCATTCTAACCTTTTTCTTCCCCTGCATGAGGTTTTTTCCAGCTCCATTAGGAGCTAGGACCTTGACCATTCTAGTCTTACATGACTTCCAACCAATGCAAGCACCTATTTTGAGTCTGTTATGCTAAGAACTGTTAGGGACAAAAAAGAAGATGTGGTCCCTTTCTTCAGAGTGTTTATAGTGTAGTTGGTGAGATAAGATATATATCTGTGAAACAAAAATTTCTAAAGCAACACAAAAGCAAAGATGCAGTGGTGTGGTAAACTGCAAATATAAGAACTGAAGTGAGAGGAAAAGCTCATTGTGGGGGAAGTTACAAGCAGGTGAGGGGATCAAAAAAAGCTTCATGCAGAAGTTGACTCTTGAGCTAAGCCTTGAACAAAACTAGGGCTTCTAAGATATGAAGGTGAGAGGTGGAGAACATTCCAAATATGGAGGACAGCCAGGGCAAAGGCAGGAGAGGTGGAAGATGGAGGACTGTGTGTGAATCTGTAAAAAGTCTTCATTTGGCTGGACTGGAGTGTGTGAAGTGTAGTTATATAAATGAGATTGAGAAGATAAACATCAAGTTAGGTTGTGAAGAGCTCTAAGTGCCAAAGAGAGGTGTTCCTATTTGATCCTAGAGGTGATAGGCAACCACTGTAGTTTGATCTGTACTTTAAGAAATGCATTTTGGCATCTTTGGAGGATTGACTGGAGCAGGGAGAGTCTTGGGACAGGAATGCCAATTCTTGACTGTTGAAGTAGTCCAGGCAAGAGATGATGAGAATCATCGTTTAGGGTAGTGACTAGATGGGTCGAACCAGGGGAGCAGATGTGGAGATAGAAACAATATTTGGCAAGTAATTGAATATTTGGGATGAACTTTCTGGGATTGGAAAAATAATCTTTCCCTCTAATACATTCATGTACCCATTCTCACTCCACCTTCCCAACTTTTCCATAAAACCTCTGTGGAGTAACCAAGTATCTGTGGTAATTGGAACCTTACCTGCTTGCCATTTTCTCTTGAAGAAAGACTGTATATATTGGCTTTCACCCCATCTCTCCTTCCCCAATTCTGTTGATTTCAATCCTTGACTCCTCTGTGAGTCTCAGGAAGAAGGAAATACTGTGAGACTCAGAAACTCTTTCTGCTAGGGCAAGCCAGGAGGCAAGAGGCTGAATCATCCTAGAATCGTGGTAAAAGCATTTGCTTTTTCTTTCTGTACAAAGGCAGATGATGGATCAGATGACTTGTAAAGTCCCTTCCACTGTAGGGAATCTTAACAGAACTGGAAGGAGCTTAGGACTGTTACAATTATGTTATGTCAGAAGAGAGAGAGACACTTGTACCTATCTAGCACAAGTTGACTAAGGCAGCAACCAGAGATGGCTATCCACCTTGGGAAGGGAGGGAATTTTGGTTTCCCATTGTCAGGCCCTAGGGTATGTGTTTTTTCCATTCTCCCTGCAGATGAGACAGACCGAGGGGTAGACCTTCGGGACGGAAAAGAACATGTAGCCTCTCCAGGGTGTGAGGAAAGTGATGCTGGCAAAGAAAAGATCCTGAAAATGCGACTGCCCACACGGTCTGACATGATCTGTGGCTATGCATGCCTCAAAGGTACTTGAGGTTCTAGAGTACAACTTCTTAAACTTCTTCCACTTGTGACCCCTTTGGTGCTTGTTAAACTGTGGATCATCACCCCATATGGGTCAGTTTAAGAAGCACTATTCTAGAGCAAAGGGGAAGGGAAGGGAGTAGGCCTCTATATAGCAAATGCTACGTTCTAGGCACTGGGCTAAGTGCTTTTGACACTGCTGTGGCAAAGGGAGAGGGAAGTGATGAAGGAGTCTTCAGGTCCCCTACTCAGTTGGGTCCTATTTTAGTATAGACTATGGAATGGAGAATAAGCCCGAAAGGGCTGGGGAGAGGGGGAGGGTGCGGGGCGGCTGGGGAGGGGGGGGAGGGTGCGGGCGGAGATATCTCTCATTCTAACATAGTCCTGATCTGATTGGTAGGCACTGCTGCCATGCGGAACACCAAGAGGGGATCCTGGTACATTGAGGCCCTGACACAAGTATTCTCTGAAAGGGCTCGAGATATGCATGTGGCAGACATGTTGGTTAAGGTGAGTGTCCCTGTTGCTAGAGTTTGCATGTCTTCACAGTTTGCCCTGTCTTCATTTTGCCTTCTTTCCTGCTTCCATAGTCTTCCTTCCCTGTTGTAGCTTGCCTTGCTTTTTTGATGATATTGTAAGAAGCCTGAAGTCTTTGAATTGAAACTTAGCCAACTTCTTCTTCTCCAGGTTAATGCGCTTATCAAAGATCGAGAAGGCTATGCCCCTGGTACAGAGTTTCATCGATGTAAGGAGATGTCTGAGTACTCCAGCACCCTCTGCCGCCACCTCTATTTATTTCCAGGACATCCTCCTACACTATGAGCACCCATCCTCTCATTTTACCCAGAGTGAGACTATGGGAGGCATGATTGGAACTGTCCTTCAAAATGGACCATTTATTCCTCCCCCTCAGGGATAATGGGATTTTTCCAGGCTTGTTTTATATACCCTTTATTTTCTACTTTGAAGATGGGACCTGCAGGCCAACTCCTCTTGTGTGTGAAAGTCTAGAGCTATTTCTTGGCAATCTCTGGTCAGAGTCACTGCCAGGAGGAATGCTTAGGGTATACAATAAGTGAGTCTGGCAGGTAGTTCTAGAACACAATGCTTTTATGGGGTAAGTGAGTTTCTCTCCTAAGTACTAATGTTGAATACTCAAGCCCCAGCCATAGCCTCTTGTGGATTTTGAGTTCACTCCCCAGGATTATTGTAAATAGCACTTTGATCATTGTTTTTGTTACGTGAGTTAAGCCATTTTAATGCTTTTCTCCACTTAGTATCCTTTCACTTTTCGAACACTACTTTCCTTGGTATTAAGGGATATTTTGGATAATGTCCATTACTACCTAATTCAAAATCTGTGATTTCTTCATTATGAATATTTTTCACTGTTACATAATGAAACCCCTCCATGATTTAGGAAGTAGTAGTTTAGAATTATCATGGTCAAAACATAATTACCTCCATTCAATTTGGTCATGTTTCTTTTGAAACTTAACTAGATTTCTCGTTGAATAATAGACATGGGAACCATCCCTAGGTCCATTTTCAAAAGCCTTTCCAGCTTAGTGTAGGATCTGCTAGAGTTTCTATTTCACTAGCTGAAGTCTTTGAGAACCCAATAGATATCATTTATAAGGGGATATTTGGTCTTAGAGGGCCAAGCACAACTCAAGACGCTGTATCTACAGTAATGACCTATGCAGTCTCCTTTTTAGTACTGTAAGGCCTCCCTGTTAGGAGGGGACTGTCTTCCCCTGTTCACCTACTTGGAATTTACTCCAGCCCAATGCTGGAGAAGGGTGAAAGCTACCCTTATCCAAGTGATTAAGGTGATTCTTTGTTAGTCCTCCCCCAGGGAGTTTCCCTGGTTTCATATATATAGTTACTTTCTCTTGTATTTTCCCTTTGAAATGGGCAATACAAAGAAAGAATGGAGAATGGATGGGAATGATACCTCAGAATAATCTAATTCCCTTTTTTCCTTCATCTCCTATCCTGAGTTGTCACCAAGTCCCATTTTCTTCCTTTCAGATGCTCTGCCTTCCTCACTATTCCCATTTCCCATCCAGTCTAAGTTTTCCATGTTTTCTGCCAGGATTGCTATAAGATCCTCCTGGTTAGTATTCCTACTTCCAGTTTTTCACCCTCCATTCCATATGCTACTATTAGATAAATTTTCTAAATTATTCCCCTGCTAAAGCAACTACAGACTCTCAAACCCTGAATAGTTTTTAAATATTACCTTACTATCTAGCCTCACTGGATATATTCCAGTTTTCCTTCCTATATTCCCCATAGGCACCCCCTGTACCTCTCAAGCTAGTATTCTTACTTACTTTCCACAACATTTGGTGCCTTTGCTCATATTATCATCCCATCTTTAATGCCC
Source organism: Potorous gilbertii (assembly GCA_028658325.1). Classification (NCBI taxonomy): domain Eukaryota; kingdom Metazoa; phylum Chordata; class Mammalia; order Diprotodontia; family Potoroidae; genus Potorous; species Potorous gilbertii. The sequence continues at coordinate 81,601,428 of CM053770.1, read as the reverse complement.
TCCCTCCTTCCCTGTACTTCTGCAAAGCCTTACCTATCCTTTGACTCAGCTCAGTTCCCACCTCAGTGAAGCCTTTTTTGAATTCCCTTTGCACTTAATAGTACCACAGTTTAGTACTTAACTGTGTTCTGATTTTTTGATGTATGTTTGCTACAGCTGCTCAAAGAAACTGTAAGCTCCTTGAGGGCAGTGACCATGTGTCATACTTATGTAGCCCCCATAGTGTGGGTACATAGTAAATATAAAGATCATGTATTACACTTTTATCTCCCACAGTGCCCTGCACTATGCAAGGGTCTAAAGGTGCTCAATAAATACTTATTGATTGGAGTTGGGCTAGAAGCCCTCCAGGGAAGGTATTTTTTTTTCCCAACCTGTCTGCTTAATCCTTGCCTAGGGATTAGTATGATGTGGAAGCATCTGGAAATGTGTCTCTTTTCACTTCCCACTGCCAGGGTTTTGTATTGCTTTCTGGTGCCAAATAAATACTCATGTTTGTTACCAAGTGTCCCCAATACCTCTGTCCCTTTGGCTAACCACATGCCTGAAATCTTGCATTTACCTTGCAAACCTACTTCACCACCAGCTAATTTCTTCACATGTTACCTCCAGAACCTCCCGAAAAGAAACAAACCCCACTCCTGCTCTTATGATAGTGAACTAACCACACTTCACCTCTAAATAATCATTCTGACCCATGGACAACTACATCAAGCATTCAGAAGCCTATCTGAATTAAATCCTGGGAAACTTGGCAGGTATTAGGTCAGGTAGGTTCACTAAGTCTGTCAAGAGTGTAGAGTAAATGTCTACAGTAGGATTCCATTTGTCTATCTGAATTAGGCTGTGGCCTTGAAGCAGCTTATGGGGTCTTGATATATACTTAAAGGAATAACTAGTGGCAGGAAATAGTGATTGAACTGCATAGAAGTAGGACAGATTCAGGGATCAAAGAGTCAGGATTGGAGTGGATAAAAGGCAATGAGCTTTGGTGACCTTGGTAAAATAGAAGGTGGGGTGAAATGATAGGAATAATAGATTGGTCGTTAAGATGGTGATAGATTGTAGTGAATTTGTGGCACAATGATGGGAAAGAATATATAAAGATAAGGAACTAGGGAGCCCTTCCTCTTACCCTTCCCTCCTAAAAAAAGAAGTTGCTAGTGACCCAATGGAATCACTAATAGGAAAAATAGACTGAAGGAAATTGACCAGGATAGTTGTTAACAATGTAGTGTGAGCTTTGAAGGAAATCACTAACGGAATTCCAACCCCAGAGATTTGTGCTTATACTATTTCGTATATTTATCAGTGACTTGGATTTAGGCATAGATGGCATATTTATGTTTGCCACGTTTACAGGTAACAACAGAAGCATAACTACTGAAATACAAAATCATCATCTAAAAAGATCCCAACAAGCCAAAAGCTGGGTGAGATCTGATACCATGGAATCTAATATGGATTGTGGAAAGTCTTATACTTGAATTCATAAAGTCAACCTTATAAAGGACAAGGTGGGGAAGGCTTGACTAGGTTGTAGTTCATCAGGTGAGTGTAGCATGTGAGTGCACTTAATGTTGTTCTGTTTATCCTTTGTCCTTGAAGAGGACAATGACATCGAGATGATGACGTTACTTGCCCTTGACTTTGATCTTGGGAAGGAGGACTGTGCAAGATCACCATCCTCACTTTCTCCTTGAGAGCCATCTGGGACAAGTGGCTTGATACTCATCGGATAACTGGAGCTGGCCCAGGATGCAATGTGAGACCCTGGCCATTTTAGGCTAAGGCCTTAGCAGATACTCATTTTGAGTGAGATACCTAATGTACTTAATATATGTGTAATGGAAGCCTTCAAAGCTAATGCATCTTAGTTTGCATTCAGAGAAACATGATGTGTTGGATTAAGGAGGTGATAGTCATTGACAAACTAGAGAGTCCTAATGCTCATGAGTAGTCTCCACTTCACATCATGAGCATAGGTGGAAAGAACTTGGGATATTTAACCTGGAGAAAAGCATACTGGGCAAGGAGGGAGTTACTTGCTTTATCCCCCAAAATCCATAGAAATCAATCTTAAGATATCAGAGTGAGGAAAATACCATTGATAAGAAAGGTGTCCCTAAATCCTTTGCCTCAGCAAGTTCTCAGATCAGCTCCTTTTCTCTATCCCCCAATATCCAGATTCTGGCTCATACGTCCCTACTTGTGAGCCTCAGGCTTTCCTCCAGCCTTCAACACAAAACACACATAATCTGTTTCTTGGTCTCCTCTTCACATTTCTCATTTTATCCATTCCTTTTATTGTAACATCTTTTGGTTATGAGAAATGCCCTAATTCAATAGATAGATCAACTTTCCAAAGCATCCTTGCAGCATTGATAGAAGCTCCTTAACCTCAAATCCTTAACCCACTTGCTATCTTCCTAGACCTTGGCCAAACCCATATAGAATTTGTAGCTCATTGACTTGGAAATTCAGGAAGCTGCTTCACTTCCTAGAAACTTTTCTCTCCTGGTCTCTACTCTCCAGTTTGAGAAGCCAGCACTGGTTAGCAGCTATATGAACTGACCAAGTACATGACTCCTTTCCCTCACCTATTGACTCCAACTCAAATGTACAGAGGGAGCTCTAATCCTAGCCGTTGTCTTTGAGGTTGTCAGGCTCTTCAAAAGTATTTCTTTACTGTCAAGGGCCATACATGTGTATGTATAGTAGGAGTGTGTGCAAAGATATGTGTGTGTGTTTACATATACATATATATAAATAGATGCATACAAACATACATTAATGTATATACATACACACACATATACAGAGAATTATTTTCCCTAAGATGAGAATCTTTTCTGGTTCTGCAACAACTTTGAGGGGTACTCTAACCCCTCCTTAAGTCACCAATATGTCCCTGCCCACTTCTCCCCCTTTCCTCACATATATTCCTTCTATAGAAGGGACTTTGGGTTGCTGTAGGATGTTTATGAAACTGCTACATGTTTAGTGACCCATTCCTTTCTCCTCCCTTCCCTAACCCTATATGATCTTACTGGTCTTGGCCAGAATTAAATTGAAGACTAGATCTTTGTGTTTCTCCTTCATGCCATCCCAGAACTCTGGGACAAACTCATACAAATGTCCCCAGAACCCTGTATTACTTTTATAACACATCATTTCCAGTGCTCATACCAATACCTTCATTTATAAGTTGTCATTGAGATGCAGGGTGTGGGGATATGGTAGTATGGAGAAGGATTGGCGTGAGACAAGAGAAAATGTCCCAGGGAGGTGGGGGTGGAGGGAACATTAGGCTTGTTAGGTTTGACCCTTATCCTGACACATTTATGGAGCTGTAGTGGGCATGGCATAGTTTGCTTGTGCATCGTCTTAAGTTTCTGTCAGGCTCATCATGAATCGGCCTACATATATGTGTCCTACTCACACGTCAGCCCCCAAAACTCACAGCAGACCCTAGATTATAGGTTCCCAACCTTTTTCAGTCCCTGTTCTCCAGGATTTTAGTGAACTTTCCTGTATCCCTTACTCAACATGAAATACTACAAATTTTAGATCTTACAGTGTATTTGCACAATATAAATAAAGATTAACTTTTCATAAATTGTTCCCTTTGTAGCCTACCATACCTTGTGATGGTATACATACCCTTCTGCTCTACGTCCCTATTTTCAAATCCTAAATTCAGCCCTGTTCCTCTGACTACACTATTCTTTCTATAACTAAGACATCCTGCCAGCTTTCTGAAAACACAGCCCTTCCCATTCTGTAGAGAAGGTGGCATTCATAAATCAGCCTGGGATGTGGGAGAGATCAGAGTCCAAGGTCGTTATCCCTCTGTTTCCCACAGGCACTTCACACCTCAAGGAGATAAAGGCAGGGACACGGGAATAGCATCAGAGTAGTAATAGCTTTTACTGAACACATGGAAACTAGAAAGATGGAGGAACAAAGGGACTCAAACAGACAGACAAAGGTAGATGGGTGGAAGATGTTGCCAAAGGGTACCAGCCCTTTGAAAGGCAGAGGGCTCCGGAGGGGGCAGCAAGTAGAGATGGCAGAGCAGCGCCAGCTCCTTTCCAAGGTGAGTACTGACTGGACGTCATCCATCCAGTGACCATTGAACCCTTCTAGACCATCATCCTTTCTCACTCTTCCCCACCCCGAGTGAAGGATGTAGAGGAGATTAGAGAGATGAAAGTCCTGAACAAGACTTCATCCTGGCTTCCAAATCAGAGGGACAGATTTTTGCTCGATAGAAAAACTTTCTAACAATAAGATCTGTTCCCATATGGAAAGGGCTGTCTTTGTGTGGGTAGTGCCTCATTTCTGGAAGCACTGAAGCAGAGGCTGGATGATCATTTGTCAAGGATGTTGTAAAAGAAATTCCTGTTCAGGTATGAAGCAGACTGAGTAACCTTCCAGTGATGAGACTGGGAGTCCATGTCTGGTATGTTTGGCAGGGAGAGTTGAAAAAAGGAACATCTATGCCCTCATTAGTGTTAAACTGGAGGAGGCACTTGGCAGTGGGATGGGGAAGGGTACTCTTCTCGGGGAGTCCCCTGTGGGCCCTTCCCTTCCCCCCTCCTCACACCTGTTTTGACCCCAAGCAGATCAAATGTGGCAGTGGGGGGGGTCATGTGACAGGGGATGGCTATAAATAGTAGGAGGGTGGGCATGTTGCCCTAGACTCCTTGGGGCCAAGTAGGAGGTGAGGTTCAAGGAACTGTTGGGGAAGAGGGGGTCAGTCAGGCTGGGGCCCAGTCTGAGGCTGGGATCATGGCCCGTGCTGGGTCACTGAGACCAGGAGGAGAATCAAGCTGGTGGGGCAGTGCCCCTCAGTACCAGTATGTCTCCTTTGAGCACTGCACCAGTTATGGCCTGCCCTCTGAGAACGGGATCCATGAGCACAGACCTCAGGGGAACACAGGCCCCCGGCCCAACATTCATCCACAGGTATGACGATGGGTTGGAGGGAAATTAGGCTTGTTGGGGGAGGGGGGAGTAGGTACCAAGAACAGAATAGGTGCTAGGTAAAAGGAGAATTGAATAGATTTGGGATAAGGGGGAAGGAGACTGGGCACAGACTAAGGGAACTAGGAGATAGGAGAGGAAATAGCAGAAGGTAGAAAATATTAATATCTTAAAACTGGAGAACAAGTTTTAAAAACACTGTCTTGTTCCCTGTCTCAGAAGTGGAGCTGGATATACTGAGGCCAAGAGAAATAGACATGTCTGTAATTATGCACACATGTTCACATGTGAATTACCTAGCACATTGCAAAAATAGGCATGTTATGAGTGATCTTTACCTGTACACCCATCACTATATGCTCTACTCTCCCCATCTCCCTTTACCACTATGTATACATCAGTGTTCAGTTTCCAGTCTGTTCTTATTATCACACATGCATGCATACATGTTTTTATAGAACATTTTGAATTGCATAGGGGCATTCATATCCATATGTCCACAACATACTTTCTGAATTGTGTAGAACTATGTATTCTGCTGTGGTTACACCTACCTACGTGCAGGCATGCCTACTGCCTTTACACCTATATACAAACTTGCCAACACATGCATGTATAACTATAGAAACTGCTGTTACTTCCAATGGACACCCCACTCCCCACCTGTGGAAATAAAACACAAGAGTGGAGAAGGTTGAGAAATTGATTAAATGCCCATATTTCAGGTTCAGGATGATACAGCAGACTTGCCTCATTTAAAGACAGACATCAATTGAACACCTCTGTCCCTGGCATTAGAGTAGCTATTTGATGCAGTGGATAGAGTGCCAGGCCTGAGGTCAGGAAGACTCATCTTCCTGAGTTCAACTCCAGTCTCAGACACTTACTAATTGTGTGACCCTGGGCAAGTCAATTCATCTCTGCCTGACTCAATTCCTCATCTATAAATGAGCTAGAGAAGGAAATGGCAAACCACTCCAATATCTTTGCTGAGAAAACCCCGAATGACGTCACAAAAAGTTAGACACGACTGAAAGGACCAAACAACAAAATCCATGGTAATACACCTGGAATGAAAGATGTGCCCTTACCCATGAGGTGCTTACAGTCTAGTTGAAAAAACTGGACATAATGAAAAGAGAATACAAGACACCATTGAAGTATGAAGTGAATAATACAGTGTCGTTGGGATTTAGAAGAGGGAGCCATCACTGGAGGCTAATAATTCCCAAATTTATACTACAACGCAAATTGGAGGTAGAGTAGTGAGGAGGAAACCTAGAAAAGACAGTTGGAGCAAAGACAGACATAGCCAGAGAGAGGAAAAAATCAGGAGAGGTGGAAGGAACCAACTCAGCTGGGAGAAAGAATTGTAGTGTGGCAAGTAAATATGACTGAATAAGGTAGGTGGAAGAAAGAGAAGAGATGGTAGGAAAAAAATGAAAGTGGGGCTCAATGAGGAAGAAAGTATATTAATGAAGGATATTTGGGGAACATGTCAAAAAAAGGAGGAAGCCAACTATGAGAAGTACTTTACTTCATGAGGCATTTTGTTGCCTTGGGATGAAGGAGACCCTTGCAGAAGGGGCAAAAGTTCTACTGTTCTATCAATAAATTTAAAGATGTTTGAATAGCCACTTTGTGTCCAACAAGAGACTACAATTTAGTGGGAAAGATAACAAAAGTCTTTTAAATATTGGAGAACAGTGCAAGATAATATAAAATTAAGCGATAAACTGATATCAACTAAAAGTGTAAGGGTGTTTTTGAGCTGCCAGACGCTGCAGGCTCCACCTAGTTACTAACTGCACAGCTTTATCTTCTGTGAGTCTCAGTTTCCTCATTTGTAAAATTGGGATAAACTCCTGACTCTACTTACCACACCTACACAGTTGTATCAGATGAGATCATGTATAACAATGTGCTTTGTAAACAAAGTGAAGCACTATTTCATTGTTAGCAGTTATCCACAGTGTGGTTGAGGTTCCTTTTGACTTCGAAATTCTGAGATTCTTTGGGTTGAAATGGTCAGAGAAGGCTTCATGGAGAATTGTTTTAAACTGAGGCTCTGAAAGATGTAGCATTTCAGCAAGGAGAGCAGCTCAAAGAAAGACTTCTGGGTGGGAAGCGTGGCATTTCAGGGAAAAGAAGGCATTGGCCTCTCCAGGAATGACAGTACAAGCTGCTAAGGAGTCAAGCATATCAGAAAAGAGGTAAGGTGACGTAAAAGGCCCTGAAAATCAGGTTAGAATTTTGTTTTTCCCTTTCCCTGTCCTCTTCTTTCCTCTTCCTTGGGGTAAAGGGTTAGCGCTGAGCCAAAGGGTACATATTTAGCTCTTTTAATCTCCTCCCACCCAGGGTCTGATATCAACCCTCCCTCCCTGCTGTACATACCTACTTCCCCCTCAGCCTGGGACCCAGGGGAAATCAAGCATCAGGGCCAAAGAAAGTTAAACAGCTAGCTTTGGGAAGTGGATTCAGATTTACCAGCCTTGGCTTTGCTGTTGGAGCCCCAGGTGGAGGAGCAGAAACAGTCAATGCCCCAGTAATTAACTCAATGCAGCAAATAGGATACCCGTAGGAAGGTCTGTGTCTGTCCAGAACTATGAGCTGAAGTTTCCAAACTCAGTGCCTTTTATTGTGAAACCTGATCTCCTACCCCAGGCTCTCAGAACCAGCCCTATGGCCTGAACTGACCCTAGTCCCAGAGGATGAGTGGTTGCAGGAAGAATGTCATAGGATCTATATCCCCTCACCATCGTACATATGCTTGACACTGAGGTGGTAGGCAGATTGTTTGCTGAACAACCCCCTTGGTCCTTCTCTGAAACCTCATAACATCTGCTTGATAGAAGGACCTTTGGAGTAAAGGGTTCCTAGGCTATAGAGATCCTCACTCTCAGCCACCACACATTAGTTGATCTCTGGTTATCTTACTCTGGGGAAAAGTGGATTGATAGCTGTGGAACTGAATAGCTGTTCCAATTTTGAGTTATTAATTCACCAGGATCTATAGACACAGAGAAAGGGATGGGAAAGATTAAGTGGAAAAAGGGAAGTGAAAGGGGAAGTGTGAGGGAGGGCAGCATCCATGCTATCTCTACCTTGATAGGACAACTGAGGCTGTATGCACCAAGACAAAGATAGTATAATTTTATAGGTCAGGATGGTCTGGAAAGATAGGATAGGGAGATAGGGAAAGGTCTTGAAGGATTCTATAGGAGATGGCCAATATTTTATTATTATGAATAAAATGCATGTAAAAGCATCTAATTGACATGGCTTGATTAGAGCCCCAAGTTTTGTGTATTTTGGATCAGAAAAAGACTTAACTCTAACACTCAATGCTTCCTGCCATGCTGTCCAGTCGTTTCAGTCATGTCTGACTCTCAGTGATCCCGTTTGGGGTTTTCTTGGCAAAGATACTGGAATGATTTGTCATTTCCTTCTTTAGCTCATTTTACAGATGAAGAAATTGAGGCAAGCAGGGTTAAATGACTTGCCCAACATCACACAGCTAGTAATTGTATGAGGCCAGATTTGAACTCAGAGAGACGAGTCTTCCTGATTCTGGGCCCAGCACTCTGTCCCTGCCTTATGCCAAAACAAAAAGAAATTGGGAGGTGTATGACAAAAGAAGAAGAGTGGATAGAAAAAGATGGTGATAGAGGGACAAAGGCAGGGGTAGGAAAGACAGAGTCCAGAGGATGTGGAATAAGTGGAAAGGGAGAAATTAGGAATGAATGAGCAAAGGGTAAGAGTGGAGAGTTAAAGATGGAGGAAGAGTTAGATATAGAGAATAAAAGATGGAGAGATGGATGAATGGTAGCCCCAATTACTGATGCCTGCTTTTTGAGGGTTGAAGAAGCCTAACCTCTTGTATTTCTGTGAGTTGTTCAATCTCTCTCCATCTGCCTCAATTTAACAAACATTGAGTACCTACAAAGTTCAAGGCCCAATCCTAGATGATGTGGATTCAAAGACAAAAAAAAAATCAATCTTTGCCCTCTAAGACAATGGCAAACTTTTTTGGTTGCGTCTTCTCATCAGGAACCAAAAAAAAAAGAAATGATGACTCATCTACAATATATGTATATTTATTTATAAATTATATGCTTTAGCTACTATTCTATTATGTTGACATAAAATGTTCACAGAATAGAAATGGGGTATGGGGTAGAGATAAATAATATTTCAAACAATTTTGTGTGATTTCTTTAACAGTACAAAAATACTTTGCTCTCACTGAAAATACTGATTGAATGTACATCATTATTTTAGAAGACCTTTTGGTTTAACATTTTGTGATACAGCAATTCAAAGATCTGCTTCTACATTCAATTTATTGATTTTAATAACTATCATAACTGGAAGACGTTGCCTCACAATGATAGATGGAGCCAGAATAGTGGTACATGACTGTAATTCCATTTGAGGCTGAGGCTGGTGGATCTGTTCAGCTCCAGACTTATAAGCTGCAGAGGATTAAACCACCTGAGGTCCACCTAAAGTTCAATACTACAATGGTAACACTCAAGATTGGAGAGCCATCAAGTTGCTTGCCTATTGAGGCTGCTAGGTGGTGCAGTGCCTAGTGTGCTGGATCTAGACTCAGGAAGCCCTGAATTCAAATCTCTCTCCAGACACTAGCTATATGACCCTAGGCAAGTCACTTAGTCTCTGTCTTCCTCAGTTTCCTCAACTGTAAAATGAGCATGATCATGCCTACCTGGAAGAACTGTGAGGATCAAAATAATATTTTTAAAACACAGCACAGTCACCGGGTACATAATAGGCACTGTATAAATGGTTGTTCCCTTTCCCTCTCTAACACCTAACCTCTCCCTACCCAAGGAAAAATGAAGTAGCCCTTCTTGGAAATGGAATAGGTCAAAGCTTCCTGACCCATCAGTAGTGGGGTCAGACCTATGAGTGGCTGCTGTATTTCCAGCCTGGGTGAAATAGAAAGATCCAGTCTTAAGTAAAATAAATAAAATTTAAAAATAAAATGTGTGTGTGCGTGCATGTGTATGTGTGGGTGTGTGTGTGTGTAGGTACAAATCAAAACATACTGTTCTTAGCTAAATCAAAATACTCATTTTCAATCCCATCTAGTAATTAAGGTAAAGTTTTGATAAAAGGATGAAATTTCCATCATCAGGGAACTGGTTTGTGGTCTCTGAAGGACACATCTCAGGCCCAAAGGGTGACTGTACCAGGTAGGGAGAAGAGAACTGATGTTGCCCAGGTAGCTCTAATTTCTTAGTTGTGAGTGACCTTCTTACTTGCTTCCAAATTGTCCAATGAGTGTTTATTTTTGGGGGGATGGGAGCAGGGTATTAGGAGCAGGCTGCAGAGCCAAAAGAGTTCTGTGTATGGTGACCTGAGCACCAAGCCCCCAGATAGTCCCCAAAACGTTGCCTTAACTCTTACTATAGCAGTTCCTCTCAGACTGTCCTTGCTGCATTATTCTGGTCTATTATAAGCCTCCTTTTCCCCCCTCTCCTGAGGACATGATGTGAGGGGAAAAGAAGAACCTGAGCAAGTCTGGAAAAGCACCTAAGCCCAGTTCAGGGGAGATCAGACTTGTATGCAGCAGCTACTGCTGCTAGTGCCACAGTAAAGGGATGAGTCAAGCCCAGATAAGGCTCACTTTCCTGACTGCCTGAGGACCAGTGGGTGGCTGACTATTAATGTCCGGGATGGACACTGGCAGGGAAAGGAGAGCCCAGAGCTGGGCAAGGGTTGTCATTGTACTGAACCACTCTGCAGCTCTCTGCACTTCTAATTCCTGACAATGCCCCAAATAAATGGATTATCTTGGGTACTCAGGGGATGTTTTAAGGACCATTGCTCTAGGAACACACATACTCACTTTCCCTTTTCTTAAATGCAAAGCAAAATTTAATTTGCTTCTTTCCTTACCTGCCTAGATCTATGGCCACCACCCAGAACAACCCTTGGATTTCTCTAGCAAGGAAAAGAACATGGCAAGTCCAGGGCAGAAGGCCCCCAGCTCTGCCATGGACAACAATGAGGAAGATCACCATTCCAAATGCCAAGGTAGTAGGGACTGGGGCAGAGGGGATTTGAAGAGCAATGGAGGTACAGAAATCAGGGGCAAGTTAGTCATCTGCCTAATAAATGTCATAAACCAGAATTAGAATCTAGGTTTCTTGATAGAAAATTCAGAGCTTTTTCCACTGCAACATAGTAATAGCTATCGTTTACATAGTGCCTCCTATGTGGCAGGTACTTTACAACCATTATCTCCACAACAACCCTGGGAAGTAAATGCTATTATCTTCATTTTGCAGTTGTGGAAACTGAGGCAAACAGAGGTTAAGCAACTTGACTAAAGTCACATAGCTAGTTAGTTTCAGAGGGTGGAATTGAACTCAGGTGTCCTTGACTCCAGACCCAGTTCTTTATCCACTGCAGCACCAATGAGATACCATCAAAGAGAGAGAATGATACTAAACACAAAATGTAGGAGGGCCCTTTGGGACTCTTCAAATTGTCTATTTGAAGCTGGCCCACCTTGATCTTCCTCTCCCTCAGACTGTGCCCATCGAATGGGACAAATCGTGCGAAGGAAATTGGGAGAGGACTGGATCTTCCTGGTATTGCTAGGATTGGTTATGGCACTGGTTAGCTGGAGCATGGACTATGTCAGTGCCAAGAGTCTGCTGGGTATGTCTGATCCCTTGACCACAACATTCTAGGCCTTGACCCCCAATTCTCTCAGTTCCAGTTGCTAGTGAATCCTAAATCCCTTTCTGGGACTTCCCTGTTCTTCTGTTCCCCTAATTTGTGGGGATAAGATAATTCTTAAGATTACTTTCAGCTCTAATTTTCTATGATTCTTCATGTGTTTCTTGGGTCTCTGATCCAAGATGGGCTTATATCATGGGTGAGGGGCAGAATGCCACAAGAGGAGAGTCCAGCCCTGCCCTCTTTTGTCTCTTTAAGTCCATGAAATTCTGTCCTCATCAATATCTCTTGAGCTGTGGTTACCATTTTGTCTGTCAATCCATTTGTATTTATTTTTTCTGTTCTCAGTGTCTGATTGTCTGCCTATACTTCCACAGCCTACAAGTGGACATACAAGCAGATGAAACCCAACCTTGCCCTTCAGTACCTGGCTTGGGTCACGTTCCCACTCACCCTCATCCTCTTCAGTGCCCTCTTTTGCCACCTCATTGCCCCACAGGCTGTTGGTGAGATCATCACACAGACTCCCAAAATTTCCACTCCGCTAATCTGTAGGCCATTAATAAGAACTCTTCCTTCTCCCCATTCCTGAAAGCTCATTCCTCAGTCTCCTTGAATCTACTGTTGTCTCTTTCCCTTCCATTTCCTACTAGCTTCTACTGGTCCCTCATGACTAGACTCCCCCATCCTTCTCCTGGCTAGCATATCCCCTTCAGATCTCAGAGTCAGCCTTAAGCTTGTCAGCCTTGTCATTCTCCATGTATAGGCTCTGGAATCCCTGAGATGAAGACCATTCTTCGTGGGGTTGTTCTAAAGGAATATCTCACTCTTAAGGCCTTTGTGGCCAAAGTGGTTGCACTGACTGCTGGTCTAGGAAGTGGCATCCCTGTGGGCAAAGAGGTAGGCACAATTGATAGTAGGGTAAGACTACAGGAGAGCTGGGAAGGGGTGGCAGAGAGGTTAAAAGGACCTCCCTGGAGTAGTGTCTTGAGGACATGAGGTATAATGAGAAACATGGGGAACAAGCTAAGCTAGCAATTCATAGGCACTGGATAGCTGTCAGACATTAACTTCTGATCCTCTTTCTCTCTCCCTCATGATTCTCCTCTAGGGCCCATTTGTGCACATTGCCAGCATCTGTGCTGCTGTTCTAAGCAAGTTTATGTCTATGTTCTGTGGTGTGTATGAGGTAAGGACTGGGAGGTAGATTGAAGAAGAGGCCAGCCTGGGAAAGGGGAATTGGGCTAGCTGCTAGAATGGAGCCAGATTCCTATTGGGGGGAGGGGAAGGGAAGCATCGCCTTTGCTCTGGGCTGGCCATGATGCTAGATGAGGTATTGAGGGGAGGGAGGGGCAATGCACTAACCCAGGCTTTAACCCTTAAAATCTGTGGACCTTTGAACCATCATATCCTCCCTCGGCCCTGGCCTGTGCCTGTTCCCATACCCATTCTGTCTCTTCTTGTGACCCCTTGCCATGTCACTCCCCAACAATCTCCTTTTCTTCCATATATTGTCCCTCTGTGCTGCCCCTTCATATCCCCACCTTCTCTCCTGTGCTGATCCCACCCTTTTTTGTACCCTCCTCCATGTTGGTCCCTCTCCCCTCTCCTGCCCGGTCCCGCCTGCTTCTCTGTTGCAGACCGTGCCTGAGCAGCTTGATCTCCTGGTGTCAGCCTGTGCGGTGGGCGTGGGATGCTGCTTTGCGGCCCCCATTGGAGGCAAGTTTTACTTCCTCCCTTACCCTGATTGCATTGCTTGAGCAAGATTTGGGGGTGGTGGATGGGGTGTGGCTTTAGGGGCAAGGTATAGAGGATGGCCTTGATTTCCGTAGCAGGAGATGGGGTAAGGACAGGGGTTAGCCATTCAGAGAGTAAACATGGACCTCCGGCCAGGCATCAGCACTTCCTACCAAGGAGAGTATTTGCTAAAGAGTACTGGGAAATGGCTTCCTATTTCTCATAAGCCCAAGGATGCTGGCTCTATCTGAAGTCACTCCATGTCTCTCTCTAATATTAATTCCTGTTCTGGCTGGTTTCTCTGAGTGAAGCTGGTATTATTACAGATTGACTGCCTTGTCTGTCTAGGCTCCCTGAACTTTTGCATCTTTTCCTGTTTCTGGAGGAATGTTATGAGAGGTCATTTCCTGTTTGTCAAATTTGCTGATTTTTTTCCCATCTGGAGCAGTAAGGTTTCAGGGGTCATAGAGACTGATGGGGTCACTATAACCAGCCTCAGCCCCATGACTCAGGCCTTTCACTCTGCCCTGTTTTCTGTCTCTCTCTATCCATCACTCTCTCATCTCTTCTATCTATTCCTTTACCTGTCTCTTCCCCAGTAGCAGCCATACTATTATGCTGACATCCTGACGGTGGGCTGTGCCGTGGGAGTCGGCTGTTGCTTTGGGACACCACTTGGAGGCAAGTGATTTCTGACATACTGACCAATTCCCCCATTCCCTTTCTAACCTGAGTTTCCAACTTCCTTTCCCTTCTCTCCCCACTTAGGAAATTATATGTATATATGGGTGTGGGTATGAATGGGGGGGGGGAGGGAGGTGTAAGTGTGTAGATACACTGTATGTGACATATAATATGTGTAGTATATACATACCTAAAGCTATATAGTGTGTGAACACACTAGAAGTTGACAAGACCAAAGACTCCACACATATCCTTCCTGAAGGGTACTCCTGTCCCAATCCCCCTAGTCCTGCCCCATTCTGCCCTTTAAAAGTCAACAATTCCATCCCCCTGCTTCTAGCCATAATAATTATTCTTAGAACTGCTATTATATTACTTATCCTCTAGGGAAATTTGCCAGCTTTTTAATGACTCACACCCTCTTGCTAACAGGAGGTTCCTCTTTCTACCTAACCTCAATGCCTTTTTGCTGCAATATAAATCTTGTTTTGTCATCAGTAGCCAGGGAAAAGCAGCTGGTCATCAGCCTCTTTATCAGCCTTTTAAACACACAAAGCCAGAAATGCAGCATTCTATCAGGTTCTTCTCAGATACCCAAGATCATCATCTTTTCTTATTTTCACATATAGACCCTGGGTTCTTTGGTCCTTGTCTAGATATTTCTTTTCATCCTCTGACATTCTCACCAATAACACTCCGGAACAAAGAGGATTTTCCTACCCTATTATTTTGGACAAATATTCTTTAAACTGATGGGCGAGAAGGGGAGTTGCCCAAACTGGTGTTTTATGTTCCTGCCCAGACTTCTGCTCTGGCTTCCTGTGCAGCAAGGAATTAGTATTGGAACTCCAGGATTGGACCAAGTAACTTAGCTCTTTTCTTGGGAGCTCCCAGATTGCTTTGCGTTTTGTTTTGACAGTTTCAGAAGTTAGGTGGTCTTTGCTTAAGTGATTGAGTCATCTTAGATGAAGGATGAAAGGTAAGTGGGAGTTCCACAGCTGAGGTTAGCTCTCTTCCCACCTATTAGACAAGCAAAACTCCTCCACATTTTCTTTATAATGAGTAACAGATTAATCAGTGAGGCCCAGAAAAAGAAGTATTTGTACTAGTTTGCTCAGTATACACACTTAGTAGTAACCAGAACCAAAGCCGTCCCATTGGACAAGGGGATAGACTTTATTAATAAAATTATTTAGACTTTATTAGACTGAACATTTATTTGGAAAATATTCTTTCCAGTAATATTTTTACTTGTAATTTTAAAGAAGAGAGGACAGAGCTGCAAGATGGTGATAAAACAATACTAAGTTGGAGGAACAAAACAGTGGAGAAAAAAAGATACCTATTCCCTGAGGATGAGGCATTGGACTAAGTGAATCTCTAAGGTCCCTTCCAGCTCTCACATTGTACATCTAAAATGTCAGCAGCATGAGGCATCTTTTCCATTATGCAAATGAAATCAGTGCTTTCAGTCAAGGAGCCAATATTCCCAAGGTTAAGATGACTGAGGTGACCTGGATCAGGAAAGGAATGCTAAAGACAAAAGATTCAAGAGACTGACAAGTATGTATGTGTTGGTGTGTGTGTATACATATTTGTCTGTAGATCATGTCATTATTCTATGACAATTCTAATGCATTCTAATCCATTTGATCTTGGGTCACATTCCAATGACTCAAATGCCAATGCTCCTTCCACCATACCAGATTACTTGGTTAAAATCCTGTTGTGTTACTTGAGAAGGGGTAATACATGAAGATTGTCCTCTTCACAAAAAAAATATTCTCTAGGCACACTGGAAGCAATGTTAAAGAATGAATAAAGGCTCATGTGGGAATAATAGGATATGAAACGCCAGGCAATACAAAGATACATGCCATGTATCTGTGTGCCCCTCCCGGGGCCTACAGAGTCTTTTGTATGCTCTTTTTTTCCTGGTTCAGGTTCACGATTTTATCAGCATAGGGAACTTCTTTCAAGGAAAATCTTTCTAGCAATGCAAATCTGGGACTTTTCTGCTAACTTATGGTCCTAGAGAATTGTCTGGAAGCCACGGAGATGCCCCAGGTCTCACAGCAAGTGTGTGTCACAGGTGAACCTGGATCTTTTTTGCTCTGAAACTGTTTCTGTCCACCATATATCATGTTGCTTCTTATAGTCCTTTGTACATGGTAAGACCTGAATGGATGATTATTGGATCAGATATGTTATGCTAAAAACAAAATTCTATACTAAAGGGGACTGTTTAATGTCCAGAGGGGACAAATTCATTAATTAAGTTTTTATTTGCTTTTCTGTTGTCATCTTCAATCATCGTAGTCATTAGTGTCTATCAGTAAATCTGAATTTCCTTAAGTCCCTTAGAATCCAACATTCCTGTTATACCCATAGAAGCCTTATCAATTTTTAGCTATCTACTAGGCCTAAAGAATATTTTTGGAATGGAGTTTGTTGGTTTGTTGTAAGTGGTTTTCTCTTAACTGTTAAATCAGCTGAATTCCTATGAAACAAAGAGATTTGCCTTTTAACAAGAAACTCTTCATTTCATCATAAGGATCCCTCCCTCTCTCTTTCTCCTCCCCCCCTGGAATGAGCAAAGAATGCTCTTTTCCTTCCTGTAGATTAGTACATGGCAAAGACCCAGCCCATGGGGAGATACAGACTGCAGTAAGCTATTCCTAGCCTCGGATGTTGGAGGCATCCAACTGTCAACTTTGAGAAGCATGCTAAGGTGCCCCATGGTCCTAGAATGAACACAGATACAGATGACATCAGTAATGCTCTGAGGAGAAAAGAATCAGACTTAGAACACACACACACTTACGCACGTGCGCACACACATGTTATGTCACCTCTTGAGTTCTTAGATAAAAAAATGGGGAAAAAGTGGCCAGGTAACCCCAAATGGTGAGTGATTCCCAAATCATTTCCTGTTTGTTACGCATTGGGAGCTCATTTCTAATTATAATCAGGTTAGGCTAATGTTAAACTTAGTTTTCATGTCCTGAATGAATACATTGATTGACAGCAAGGAAAGTGTCCAGGAAGTGAGTTGAGGCAAAGGGTGCCATCCAGGGTGGCTTGTTGGCCAGACATGACCAAGGCAACTGGACCGTCCAAACTGGGCCATCCTTTGTTGCCAATAAAGGAAAGAAGAGGAACTTGCTTCATCTGATTTCTCAAGATATCTGTGACTAAATGTCTTAGGATCATAGGAAATTTTGACTTGGGAGGGATCTCAGAGACCCTCTAGTCCAACCCTCTCATTTTACAGATAAGGAAACTGAGGCCCAAGGAGGCTGAGAGTCTTATCCATGGACATAGAATTTCCAGGTATCAGAGGCAGAATTTCAGATCAGCACTTCCCAACACCCTATCTACTTTGCCATACCCATTGCTATCTATTCCATGGTAGACCACTGACCTGCCTGAAAACTAGCATTTCTACCCTTAGATTCAATAGACTTTTCAGGCTGGAACAGACCTTACAGAGGTAACCCTCCCCTCTTGCCGATGAGGAAAACAAGGCCTAGAGAGGGAAACTTGAGCAAAGAGTGATTCACCCCTAATCACAGAGATAAGTAAATAGCAGTCTGGATTTGATCTTGGGGCACATTCCAATGACTCAAATGCCAAGGCTCCTTCCACTATAACAGATTACTTGGTAAAATCCTATCGAGTTACTTGAGAAGGGGTAATACATGAAGACTCTGTCCTCTTCACAAAAATTATTTGTTAAGCTGTCACCTGTCAGCCAGGTAAACTGAGGAAAACTTGATGAAATGAGAGGAAGTAGGCAGGGGGAGAAAAGAGGAATCAACAGTTAAAAAGGAATTGGTGTTACTTGAAGAAACTAGGCCAAGCAGGGGCTTTGGGGAGTTGCTACCTAGGCGCTGGTTACCAGTATGGGGGTAAAAAGCAGGATGTTTTGTAGTTCCTGTTGTGGAAGTGCTTTAGAGTTTACTAAGCATACTATATTGTCTTCCTCTTTTAGACTGCCTTCTGAATCACAAGTGTTTCTAGATCTAGTCATGTTTCCCACCCACCCTTTGTCTAGGGTCTCAGTTCTCAGTTTTGATAAAGATGAAGTTAAAAAGCAAAACAAACACTAAAAAGGCCTCTTTGGTGTCTCTATTATGAGTTTGTTCTCAATTCATCTCATCAAGGGCCAGCATCTTCTTTCATCTTTGCTGTTTATAGATTAAAAAAAAATCCTGTCAGCTTCTATAAGTTGAATCTTATGCCAGAATCATCATCTTCTCTTACGTGTTCCCTACCAACCCTTGTGTTTCCTTTGTTTTTTGTTCCTGTCTCCACGCTTGCTAGTATTCCTAACCTGAAATTAGATAACTAACTTTTGTCCTATAAGCCCCACCTTTCTTTGGCACAGGCATGGGCTTGTTTCTGTGGTATCCACCTCTCCCATACTCCTTTGACCCTGGACTTCCCTGCCAAAGAGCTTTTTCAGCTAATTCTTGAATTTGCTTTTTCTTCTTTTGCTCCCCTCTTCTTCCCTCTCCACCCTTCTTCTCCCCTTTCTACCTCACCCCTTCCTCTCCCTTTTCCTTCCCTCCTTTTCTCTCCTCTCACCTCCCCTCACCTCTTCCCTCGCCTGTTTCTCCTTTTCATTCCTCTCCTCTCCTCCATGTCCTTTATTCAGAATCTGGAACTTTCACTATCTGGTCATCTTAAATAAAACCCTCTTCATGTTTATATATATAAAAAAAAGGATCTTCCTAATCATTCATCAAACTTCTGCCCAAGACAGCTGCCCTCCTGGTACTTTGAGTCTTGTGCCTACTGACTGACTTTAGTAGAATGCCCATACCTCTGGTACTCTGGCTTCATAATTCTGTTCAGGTCATGTATATATCTCAAAGAACCTTACCACTTCACTGGATCTAGCGGTTTCTCTCAGACCAACATGGAAGTCCCAAGATTGGGGGAAGGGGGTAGATTGATTGAGAAAATTCTCATCCCTCACAAGCACCATTTCTTCCTTCCTCTTCACCCCCACTGCATTCAGAAGCATAAGTAGGACATGTTTTTACGAGCAGTAATGCGGACAATGTAACAGAATTGGGGAGAAAGTGTTGGTTACCTTTAAATGAGTGAGTGCCCCCTAGTACCTGAGTGTGGTCATGGCCACACTGTATGGGTGCCTTCCATCCTTCTTGAGTGTTGAAGGATGGGATCCACAGCTGTTGTTACCCCCATATTCTGCTCACACCAGTCCTCCATTTTGGGTAGAACCATGGTTTCAATTTGTGGAATTTCAGCATGGCTTGGCATAAAGCTAGGAAGAGCAGGGTTGAGAGAAGTTGCTGCTCCCTCCTCTCTCCTCCCTCCTCCCTCCTCCATATCCACATTTACAGCAGAAAATCCTTCAGGCTCTGGGTTGAGGCTGTCAGATTGTTTTTGCCCTGGTCTGACACTGGACCCCATGACTCAATAGGAGTGCTGTTTAGCATTGAAGTTACTTCCACCTATTTTGCTGTCCGAAATTACTGGCGAGGATTCTTTGCGGCTACATTCAGTGCCTTTGTCTTCCGTGTCCTGGCAGTATGGAACAAAGATGCTGGTAATAGGGGTGAGGAGAGGGTGGTAGGTCTGTGGGAGTGGTGTATAGAACATGAGTGCTGACAATGGGGGGGGTAGTCAGGGGAGGCTTGGGAGGCATCTAGGTGGGACAGATACGTTGGTAATCATGGGGGAAAGGACAAAGAATTCCTACATTAGGAAGATAAGGGCCAGGTGATGAGAAGGGGAGATGAGGATCTAGAGGTTAGTGTGAAGGAGACATAAAGGAATCAGGAAGTGCCCTACACTTACACTGACTATCTTCCTCTCTCAGTTTTTGTATCATCTCTCCCTCTCCCTCTCCCCGTTGCCCTATAGTTACCATCACAGCCCTATTCAGAACCAACTTCCGAATGGATTTTCCCTTTGATCTACAAGAGCTTCCTGCTTTTGCCATTATTGGGTCAGTGTGGCTAATTGGGGGAAGGAGTGAGAGGGATTTAATGTGGGCATAAAGTGAGAAGGAGGCGGGTCACTACAGGAAGAGGGGTGGGCCCTGGCAGGGAGGGCCTTGAGAGGGAAGTCTGATGCCTCTTCCCTTTGGAGGCTGGGGCAGTATTGTAATCCTTGGATCCTTTTAGTTGGGTTTCATCTACCTAATTTCATGTCTCCTCCCAGGATTTGCTGTGGGTTCTTGGGTGCTGTGTTTGTCTATCTGCATCGACAGGTTATGTTGGGAGTTCGAAGGCATAAGGCTCTCAGCCAGTTCCTTGCTAAGCAGTGAGTCACTGATCTCTAAAGGCCCACCTTCTAACCATATTCATTTTCTGCCACTCCTTGCCCCCCACTAAAAGCCACTCCTTCAGTGTCTCTGGAAGGCATTATACACCTCCACAGCAGGACTTGGCCTTCTATGCAGGAAGGAACTTGATATTTCAGGGTTGAGGGAGGGAGGGAAGAGGGAGGAGGGGCAGAACTAAGGGACATTTCTCTTTCCCAGTCCAGTTCCTGTATAACCAACCTCTGTCCCTTTGGAAGGCAGTCATTTGGGGGAGGAGAAAAACCTCTTTGGTCAGGGAATTGTGACTGTAGGCAATAACTATTTGTAATCCAGACCCTCCCAAATCAAGCTCTATGATTTGGGGTAAGGTGGAGGAATGGGTTCTTGGGAGGGGACTGGGTTGGGGGCAAGTGCCAGTTCTATTTCCCTTGCAGCCGCCTGCTGTACCCAGGGATTGTCACTTTCATCATTGCCTCATTCACCTTCCCCCCCGGGATAGGCCAGTTCATGGCTGGAGAGGTCAGCTATAGGGAAACTGGGGGAGGGTCTCTAAAGCCAGCCAAGCCTATGCCAGGATTAGGGACTCAGGCTGTAGCTATTTCTTTTCTCTTGGGGACAGCTAGGTTGGCAGTGGATAGAGCACCAGTGCAGGAGTCAGGAGGACCTGAGTTCAAATCTCATCTCAGACCCTTGACACTCACTAGCTATGTGACCTTGGGCAAGTCACAACCCCAATTGCCTCATTCTGGGTCATCTCCAGTCATTCATCAGGCTCTGGAGGAGAAATGAGGCTGGGGACCTGCACAGCCCTCCCTCATTCAAAACAAAGTCAAGTACAAGTCATGTCATTATTTCTCTGATGGCATGGTCTTCTTCGGCAACGAAGAACAAACATACATTCCTTTTCTCAGGGGGTTCCTGGATATTCATTTCAGTCACTGCCCAAGGGAAGAGTCTTGCCTTGATCCTGAGTAAAAAGCGGGTTAGCAACCTGGGAGGAGATGGTGATTTTCTGAGAAAGAGGCTAAGTTTTTGGAGACCTTTCCCCCATGTAATTCTCCCCCTTCATCAATAGCTTATGCCCCGAGAAGCCATCAGTTCTTTGTTTGACAATTACACATGGGTGAAACATGCAGGTGACCCCCAAAGCCTGGGCTCCTCGGCTGTTTGGATCCACCCCCAGGTCAGCGTCATCATAGTCATCTTCCTCTTCTTTATCATGAAGGTATCATTCCTTTACACTTCTAACCCTCCTGATCACCCAACCCTCTAGTCATACCCAGTGTGGAACCCCAGAGATGTGGGGGTAGGAACAGGATGAAGGATGGGAGTTCAATCTGATTCTCCCACCTTCCTGAAAAGACAGGATGTCGCAAAAGTAAGGACTTTTGCTGACCTCTAAGGAGTGAACCATTGTCAAGGGAAATGGTTCCCTTGGAGGCACACTGTGAAGTACAGTTTTTTGCTTAGCAAATCCATTATAAAATCTAAGTTGGTTATATGATCATCCACAAAGTCATCCAGATTGTTTATAGCGTAGAGCTTGTTTCATGAAGTGTAGAACAGGTCTGGATAAAGGTAAACCCAAAGACTTCAAGCAGCTTTCTTGTAATGAACATTCTGGGTTTAAGGGACACTTGAGGACTGACTGAGGTCAGTCTTCAGGCAATGGGGAAGGAAAAGGAACTCTGGTCCTCTTTATGCTTTCTCCCAGTTCGTTCCTGATTGACTCTGAAAAATATAGTCACTTTAGCTAAGAAATATGGTTAGATATTGGGAGTGACTTCCTCATGAGCAAGATACAGATGGATCAGAAAGAGAAGCCAAGGGATGGAGGAAAGTGCAGAATTAGGGAGCAGACACTTGAGGAGTCCCTGAATCTCTAACTCTTTTTCTCTGCTCCCTCCTCCCCAATCACCAAACCTTATGGATTGGACGAAGGAATGACAACATATTAATTTTCTAAGAATTTAGACAGTAATTGTGACTACTAGGAATGGGGACATAAAAGGGGAAAACTGCCAGGCTGGATTCAGGGAAGACTGTCTCTGCATTGGGGGAGGGAACTGCCTACTCCCTGCTCTGATATCTCTGTCTGACCCAGTTCTGGATGTCCATTGTGGCCACTACTATGCCCATCCCCTGTGGGGGCTTCATGCCTGTGTTTGTGCTGGGTGAGTCCTTAAAGGGCTGCAGGAGTCTGGGGTCCTGGGACAGTGATGGAAAACTTGGTTTGGGGGTTCTGGGTTGAGTTTGGGGGCTCTGAGGAGGGGTTGGCTTGATTCTGAAAATCTAGGGGATAGGGGCTTTGGGTGTCTTAGAAGGATTCTAATGCTCTGCCCCTCATTTACACACTCCATCCCTCACCCAGGGGCAGCATTTGGACGACTGGTGGGAGAAATCATGGCCATGCTTTTCCCTGATGGGATCCTATTTGATGGGATCATCTATAAGATTCTTCCTGGGGGCTATGCAGTAATTGGTGAGACTATTCACTCTCTCCTACCCTACTCTCTTTCCCCACCTCCACCTCCACACACAGTCAAATACTCTAAACCCAAGGGCTGCGTCATTAGCAATTAGACGCCTCCACTCCCCTCATCCAGGAACTATTATTGAACAATAATTCTCCAGCTCCTCATACTTAGAAATTGTGTCCTAATAAGGGAGACATTCTTCACTGTCATTGGTGAGAATTTTTCTAAAGTCCCTCCATGCCATCTTTAGTGAGATTTTCACAAATAACTTTATCGTCTAAGTCAGGAGGACACATTTTTATCAGTGGGACCCCTTCTTCTCCTCTTCCCTTCCCCTACCCCATCAAAACCTAGACCCTCTAGAATCAGGAGACCAGAATTCAAGTTTCAGCTCTGCTGTTTACTAACTGCAATCATATCAGTTGTAGATTAAGGGCTGGGAAGGACCTTAGAAGTCATCCAGTCCAGCCCTGTCATCTTTTGCACATGGGTAACCAAAAGGCAGAAAAACTGAGCTGGGATTTGAATCCTGGACTTCTGATTCTCAATGAAATGCTCTTTTCATTATCCTAAGCTGCCATCAAGTAAATTTTCTGAGCTTCAGTTTCCTCATATGTATAATGGAGGGGAGAAGTGGATTAGCCTAAATAATCACCAGTTTTCATAGTCCATGATACTATAAAAATCCCCATTTGCTAAAACTTCTCTACTTCATCAAGGCCGTGCAGAGCTATAATGCCCACCTTCCAAAATGCCTAAGGTCAGGCCTCCCTCAGGTACACAAACACCAGCCACAGTGGCCTTCACAGTTACCATGTTCACTCTTTTGCCCCTTCTTATGTCCCTCCCTGGTGACCAGCTTGTCTCTCCTAAACCTCTGCCATGTCTGCAGTAACATGTCTTCCTCTTTCCCCTGTATCATTCTCTCATAATTTTCCACTTCTATGCCCCTACCATGGATGTTCACTTCCATAGCTTCTTTAGTGTCCTACACTTGCAGTATACTCCTTATATTCTCCATGTGACCTCTTTTATATCTTCCCCTTCTGAGGGGGAGGAGCAGAGGGGAGGATTGTGCTATGTTTTTCCTAGAGTTGGGCAGCACTGACCAGCGTGGTACAACTCTATGTTCTAAATCCAGGGGCAGCAGCACTTACTGGTGCAGTGTCTCACACGGTTTCTACAGCAGTAATCTGCTTTGAGCTTACTGGCCAGATTGCCCACATCCTGCCCATGATGGTGGCTGTGATCCTTGCCAACATGGTAGCCCAAAGTCTACAGCCCTCACTCTATGACAGCATCATCCAAGTCAAGAAGCTTCCGTATTTGCCTGATCTGGGCTGGAACCAGCTCAGGTCAGTAAGAATAACTAAGGTGGGGCAGGGAGACTGGGGCAGGGGGTGGTTGTGGTGTTGGGAGAGGAGGAAACAGGGTACGTGGAGAATCCTTCCTGTTCAGTCAATCCAGAATTAGATTATGTGGGATACAGAGAAAGTGATTTCATTATCATTGGGAAAATGGAACACTGGGATTCAGAGGCAGAAGAGAATATAGGCAGTCCTGGTACACCACAGGAGATTCCCAAGAGCAGTTTCATTAGAACTTTAGGGTCTTAAGAAGAGTGACAGCTTTACCATTTTATGAAAACTAGGGTTTACTAGGAAGGAGGTATGTTGTATAGGGTAGTGGAGAAAAATGCATAGCACTCCCTCAGTGGAGGGAGTAGCCAGTGGAGAGAGACTAGTTGATGCTTGAAAGTACAGAGTAACTAGGGGGCCCCTGATGTTTGGCCCAAAGTCTTCCTTCCCTCATGTCATCATTGTGATGCATAGGGAAGTTAGCTCAGTTTCTATTTGTTGCTGTTCAGTCCTTTCATCTGTGTCTGACTTTCCATGACCCCATCTGAGGTTTTCTTGGTAAAAATAATGGAGTGGTTTGCCACCTCCTTCTCAAGCTCATTTTACAGATGAGGAAACTGAGGCAAGCAGGTGAAGTACTTGTCTGGGGATTGTTAGGATTGACAGGAATTGTCCAGGGTCAAACAGCCAGTATCTGAGGTCAGATCTGAAGTCAGGTCTTCCTGATTCCAGGCCCACTGTGCCACCTAGCTGTCCCCAGTATTTATTAATTAGTCTTGGTCTTTGGCTCATGTTGCTCCAGAGTTGACATGTACCAGACTTATGGAAGTAAACGCTGGTGAGAGCTGTGATCAACTACACCCACTGTATCTCTCCATACTTGCTGAGCTGATTGCTGGTTTTCTCACTCAAGAGAAAGGTGCCTAGGTTTTGCGCTCTTATGATGGTAAAGCCTTTTAGAGGGGGAGAGATAACCTTAAGAAAGGAATCTAGAAGACTGGACATGGGAACTTGTCAGATGGGGTTCAGCCAGAGCTCACTCATTATGCCTCCTTATTCTCCAGCAGCAAATACACAATTTCTGTTGAGGACATTATGGTACGAGACGTGAAGTTTATTTCAGCCTCCTGTACTTACCGAGATTTGCGAGCCTTGCTTCACGCCACTACTGTCAAGACCTTACCATTAGTAGACTCCACAGGTCAGTGGAAAAGGAAAAAGGCATATTCCCAAAGGAAGAAGGGGGCTGAGAGTATGCACTCAGAGAACACTTGTTATAATGGAAGAGAAGTGACCTTTTCTCCTTGTGGACATTCTCAGTTGATGGCAATTACCCAAATTTAGAGAGAAAAGTCTAAAGCTGAGACACAGACACAAGAAGACAATACCAAGACAGGCAGTGTTACACAGTGGAAAGTTTGCTTTCCTAGCTTCATGCAACTCCCAGCTTGGCTGCCATTGGCTACCTGTATGACACTAGACAAGGCATTTAAGATCTTTGGGACTAAGCTCCGTATTTGTAAAATGAGGGGGTTGGGCTGGATCACCTCTGAGGTTTCTTTCAGCTCTGAAGCCCCAATTCTAGAATTTAAGATATATTTTTAGCATAGTTAGGCTGTCTTCCCAAAGTCTGAATTCATCACGTGTCTTCATGGGTTTCATTGTTTGGTGACTTCACATTTGTCTTGCTGATAGACCCAACTTTATTATTTTTTAAAACATAAACTTTAGCAAGATATTTTGTTCTTTAGAATTTCTCCAGCATTTCTCCCAGTATCTCTCTCTTTCTTCCCAGACAACCATCCTTATAACAAAAATTCTTTTTTTTAATTTAAAACAGGACAGTTAAAAAAATTAGCAAACTCAATCAATACATCAAAAAAAAGTCTGAAAACATATTCCATGTATTACACTTGTGGACTTTCCTCCTCTGCCAAGGAATAGAAAGTGTCTTCTCATAGCCATTCTTTTGGGGCTATGCTTATTCTATATGATTTTACAACCTTCAATTTGGATTGTTTTGTGGCTGTTCTTTCTGTTGACATTGTTGTAGTCATTGTATATATTGTTTATAGATCATGGACACCAACTTTCAAAGTGTGTGGACATTTTATACCGACTGAAATGAGGGTGAAATAAAAGTTGAGGCCCAGAGAGGTGCTCACGTGGAGGAGACATGATTCTAAGACATTCTGGTCTATCCAAATCATGTACATTTTCCACTATGGCATGCACTGGAGTTGGATTAGATCAATCAGGAAATTTACTGGAGCTGGGCTTTTTTCTTCTGAAGAGCGCTGATGGGCCTCCTTTGCTTTTAACTTAACATTGTTGAACTTATGGAGGGCCTCCTGGTGATCATGGCTTTCCCCTAGACTCGATGATCTTGCTGGGCTCAGTGGAGCGATCAGAGCTGCAGTCCCTACTTCAGCGTCATTTGAGCCCTGAGCGGAGATTGCGGGAAGCCCAAGAGATGGCAAGAAAGTTGGCAGAACTGCCCTTCACTGGGCAAGTGAAGCAAGTGGGTCAGGAACTCCCTAGGAACTGTTCATCACAGGGTCGACCACAGTCCTTTGCCTTTGTG
This sequence comes from Potorous gilbertii, assembly GCA_028658325.1. Lineage (NCBI taxonomy): Eukaryota > Metazoa > Chordata > Mammalia > Diprotodontia > Potoroidae > Potorous > Potorous gilbertii. The sequence goes on along the minus strand of CM053770.1, from coordinate 81,574,584 downwards.
GATGAGGAGGAGGAGGAGGACATCAGCGGAAGGACAGAGGTGATGTAACTAGAGAGGCATGGGGAAGGTTTATCCCCTTTCTATTCTGGGGATGAGGGAACACGGCGACCAGAGAAAAGAGAGATTGGAAAGTAGAGGGGGGAAGGAGTGAGGGGGGAGGGAGAGAGAGGGGTAGAAAGAGAGAGCAAGAGAGGGAGAGCGCGAGAGCAAGAGAGAGAGAGAGAGAGAGAGAGATACCTAAGAGACTAGGGGCTTGTGACTCTAGAACTAGGACCTGGAGCACAGGTATTTCTGAGATTTAACATTCATCAGAAGATTAGGTTGTAGGTGATGGCAAGAGATAAGAGTACAGAAGGATACAAGAAAGACAAAGGAAATTTGTGAGGCCTTGCTTTTGATAGATTGGTTAGGATACATCTAGGATGTGGTAGGGGTGGGGGTTGTGGGTGTGCATGCCTCCTTGCTGAATTGACTTTGCTGTATCTTACAGTTGCCTCCTTCTCCTCACCCTTTAACTGCTCCCTTGCCCCCTGAGGAATCCAATGGGCCTTTGACTCCCAAAAAGTTGCAACCAGAAGCACAGGATGCTGCCGGTAAGGAGCAGCTATTTCTTAACTCTGCCTTCCTGTGGCTATCCCCAACCTCTTCCACCTGCTGTAGTGGGAATGGAATATTCCTGTGTGTAGCTATCAGGGAAGTCCTCAGGGAATAGGGAAGAGATGTCTCAGTTGAGAAAATGGAGGGAGTTATTTTAAGAGGAGGCCATCTGCAAGCATTGTCTGGAAGGACCCTAGCTACCCCCTGGGGGAAGCCCCAGGAAGGGTATCAGCCCTTCCCTCCTTCTATTAAGGCCAAAGGTTTCCCATCCTACGGTCTTTGCTTCGCTGCCTCCTGGGAAATGGCTTCCACACCAAGAAGAGGACGCTACAGGTAAGAGAAACCTCTGAGGGACATTGTGGGAGAGGATCTCAGGGATGAGGATAGCTCCATAGAAGGGAGGGTGCACTTGAGGGGATTGGATTGTTCCTCAGGTCCCAAGTGCTGTGTCCTTGAGGTAGGGCCAGGTGGCCCTTATCTTGGCTAGGTGGCACTCTGAGGTGACAGTGACCCCAAATTGATTCTTCCAGGATCCCATCAACTTTGTGGACAACATGCCACCTGAAGAGGTAAGTGTGGGACGTGGGTATCATTTGAATGAAGAGGAATGTGGGAAGTAATAGTTTGTGAAGGATAAGGAATAAGGCAGGAACCATCAAGGTTGAGGTTAGGGAAAGTCTAGGAATCAGATTTATGTTTTGGGTTCTATTGTCACTGAGTGACATTAGCCATCTAATCTCCCTGTAACTAGATTTTTTTTTAAATTTAAAACAAAGGTAATAACATCTGCCTTACTTATTATGGGACCATAGGGAGGCCTTCTGATGAAATTAAATGCCCAGTCCAGGGCTAATTTCCTCCTTTGTTCTCTTTTGAGAGCCCCAGGGCTTGATTGGCTGACTGCCATGGTCCACTGCCACCCAAGCTTTCTCTGGTGACTCATCCCTCAGGTAGTCCTTGGGGAGTGATTTTCAGGAATGCTATCACTACAGTTTCAGAAAAGGAAAAAAAAACACTTTACACATGGATACACACACACACACAGAGTAATAAAAGCGTGCTATTCACTCAAATTCCAAGAAGGTCCTCCTCTTGCACTTCTCAGGGTGTGTTGTATGGCTCAAAGTTGATAATAGATGTGAAAGGTCTTTCTTTGAAAATTTAAAATTCTATGCAAGATGGGGGTGGGGAAATAGGAGAGATTCCTTTGGCATAGGGCTGGGGAGTTGTCTGAAGGGGAGATGAAGGACAAAGAGGTATAGACACTCACAGTACACATCAACGGATCTTAGATTTAGGCCTTAAAAGTCATAAGTCTGATCCCCTTATTTTTTTTTGGATAAATAAATAACTCTTTTATTGCTGAGGGAATTAGAATTGGGGCTCCAAGCATGACCTAACTGCTTTTCTTCACAAAATAGTATTAAAGTGCCTATATATGTATCATTCCCATGATTAAATTAACATAGAATTTTCCCTTTCTTCCCCCAACCCTTCCTATGGCAGTGAGGAATTCATTTTGGCCAGGTGGGAGGAAAGGGGCTGCTCCATCATGTCCAGATGGCATGCCTGTGAAGGGGAAGGGACTGGTCTGAGGCAGACCTAGATAAGCACTCTCTGTGGTACAGAGGAAGATCATGAAATGTAAAGAGGACTCCCTTGTACTGACTTCTTTTCTCTTCTGGAGACATGAAGCCCTGGACAAAGAAACCCTTCCTTTAAGCAGCCTTTGTGGTTCAGTTCACTCATTTTACAAATGAGGAAACTGAGGCTTAAAGAGATTGTGACCTAGTCAGGACCATATAGCTAATAGGTATTTGAGGCAAGATTGAAAAGCAAGGTTTTCTTAGTCTAAGTCCTCTCCAAGGGTTCCATACTTCTCTGTCCATGAGGTGATGGGATTGTAGCAGGGAAGGTATAGAGGCCATATATAGTCAGTTATGTAAGAGCCTATAGTCTAAAGATCACCATTATCTACAAGTACCACTAGATCCACCTGTGTAGAAACCTAGGGACAGGCAGAGTCTCAGTCTTAATATATGAAAGAAACCGTGAAACTAGAAGAAGTAGTTTTGTTAATCACTCAGGGTCTTTTAGGGATGTGAGGTAGAACCCTGCCTAGATATAAAACATAAAATCCTATGGTTTTAACTAATATAGATCTTACCTAGACCCAAATGGTGCCAGACTGTAGGTGCTAATAACTTAAACATAAGAGCTCTGTTTAAAACTTGTTGGAGGTGGGGAAGTTAGTCATCCAGTCTTTACTTTAAGACCTCTATGGCAGCCCATTCCTCTAGTCTAAATTTGACTCTTTACAGCTTCCCGTCATTGCTCTATAGGCCCTTCTTGTCCTGGGAGTCTAAGCAAAATAGAACTAGTCTCTCTTACAGGTGAAATCCATTAAAAACTGGACTACAGCTACCACATTCTCCCTAAGTTTCTTTTCTTTAGGCCAAAAATACCCAGTTTTTTCAACCAGCCCTCAAGCAGCATGAACTCCTGGTCACCTTCTTCTCGATGGTCTCTAGCTTATTAATAATATCCTTCGAGTAACATAGCTAATGCATGCAAAGTACTTTGCAAACCTTAAAAAAGTTCTATCAGTGTTAACTATTATTACTCTTGGAACAGTTAAGTCCAGTGAGCAAGAAAACTGGACCTATGAGTTAGGAAGACCTGGGTTAAAAGCCTCCCTCAGAAATTTACTATCTAGGTCAGCCTCGATAAGTCATTTTATCACTGTTAGACTCAGTTTCTTCTTCTACAAAATAAGGATAAGATAGTACCTATCTGCCTAGATTGTTGTGAGAATCAAATGAGTTAATAGACATAAAGAGTTTTGTAAACTAAAGTGCTATGTAAATGCGAGCTATTATCATTAATACCATTGACTTCCTAAAATGGGGCGCCCAAACTAGACACAATACCATCGGTGTATCCTGATCAGGGCAGAGTACAATGATTTTGCTATGCCTCTTTTCATGAAGTCCTAATGAGTGCAGAAGAGCAGAAACTGAGATGGACAAATGACCTGCCATCGTGGCCGACCAAAGAGTTGGACAATTGTGACATGACAGGAAATAACCACAGAATCATAGGTTAATAATAATGCCTAGCATTTATACAGGACAGTAAGGTCTGCTTAGTGCTTTCCCTATGTTCTTTGTACTTCACAGTGACCCTGTGAGGATGTTAGACTTGGAAGGTACCTTAGCAATCATCTGATCTAATTCCCTTATCTTACAAATGAAGAAAACTAGGCCCAGAGAGTTTGTGATTTTCCCAAGATCACACAACTAGTAAGTGACCTTCAGACTCCAAGTCCAATCTTTTTCTAATGTGTGAAAAGTTTGGGTAATTTGAATATAGACCAAAGCAGGTCACTTAGCTCTCAGACTTGATGTTGCTTTGGCTCTTAGCGGAAGACCCTAAAATGAAAGCTACTAATATTGTAGGATATAATAAAAGACAGTAGCCACTACGGTAGTCTTTTGCTCATAGACATTCTATATAATGGAATCTTCTATTGGGGAATCATACACTTGGCATAAGACCAGACTCTTGTACAGTATTCCCTATACTTACAACTAATTCACTTAATTCAGATTCTATTTATAGCACTACTCATTTCTAAGAGTCTATTAGATCATTTTTTGGATAGCTGGGTTAAGGAATAGACAGGTGGGATCAATGCCCTTGAGAGGGTCCCTTCTAGTCCTCCTTCTCACCTTGTCCATATCACCACTCTTTCTTGTCACTTAGCACAATTAATTCTTGAAATACTTGGGATGCTACTTCTAGTGGGAATAAGGGCAGCTGCTACACATGGCCCTACTTCAGACCCTGTGCATGTTGCTGATGCCAAGCAACAAAAGCAAATACCAGTTTGCTTGAGCATAGCCTAGAGTAGCTTCCAGGAAAAGTAATTTTGCGAGTCCAGAGCAAAACTCATATGCTCCACCTACATATTAGTAATCTTGTCTAGTAGTATGGTACTTGGCTTGATGATTATACAATTGCTTAGCCCGGAGGTGATTGAAAATATAAGAATGGCACAGTATACCAACTAGATGCAGGCCTTTTTGAAAATAGGTAAACTGACATCATGAACTGACTGAAAAAGAATAGGACAGGAAAATATTTATTATATTCTAAGCTTCTACTGGTAGGTTTTGTTTTTTTTTTATAATGGCCCTTTTTCAGTTCCAGTCAGAAAGCTATCCCCATTTGCCTTCTGAATTAATTTTTCTTACTTTTTCTTATCTTTCCTAAGCCTTTGAAGGTTTACAAAGTGTTCTATGGACCCTAAGATAGATAGTGCGAATAATATTACCTCCACTTCCACCTTAGAGATGTGGAAGACTAGGACTCAGAGATGTTAAATTGACTTGCCTGGATTAATATTAGCAAGTGCTGGAGCTCCAGCTCAAATAATCTGTCATGACTGAAAACTAGTGGTCTTTCAAGTTAGACCAAGCTGTTTTATTTTGTTGTGTTTTATTTAGTTCAGGAAGAGTTAAGATTGTGGGGAGCTAGGTAATAATAAAGGGTAATTACCCAAACACAGCCTGGTGGAACACCTCACCAGGAGCAGAGGCTTTTGGCCAGAACAAATGATGGCTTGCAGGAAGAAGTAGTCCTAGAATTCACTTATATATTGGACTTGGTCCTGAATAGTGAACAAGAACTGGGGCAGGAGGTAACTGAAGGTGAGTGATAATAGCACAATGGAATTCAGCATCCTGGTGGCAGACAGAATGATTAAAAAAAAAAATCTATCATTCGGTTATTCAGTTTTGAGAAAAAAAGGAACTCTGACAAAATTCAAGCTGTAGGAAAAAATGGAAAAGGAAGAATTTAAAAAGGTAACCTACAGGAAGCATAGATTCTATTGTTTAAAAACAATTTCTTGGAAGTCCACAATAAATAGGTTTGAGGATGAAAATATCAAGTGTTCGGTTTGGGGGAGAGGTGAACCATAGATGACTAACAGAGGAAAAGACATTTTCCCCTACAGAATAGACTCAAAGGAAGAGAATAGTTCCCTATTTGGATGGAGTGGCATGCCAACATATAAGTGGGTTCTAGAACTAACTTTCTCTGAAGCCATCATGAGGACCTAATCTAAATGAGGAACACTTTGCAAATGACTTAAAAAACCAAAACAAACCCTTTGAGATAATATTTATAAAATGCTTTAGCAAAGTGCCTGGCATGCAGTACCTGCTTAATAAATGCATGTTCACCCTACCACCTTCCTTCCTTTGAATATCCCAAAGAGAAGAAGCTCAGTAGAGAATGCAGTGGCTCACTGATAATAGTGCAGAAGGCTTACCAAGAGGTGACAGAAGATAGGAGATAGAGAATCAATTCTTAACAGGTAAATTTTCCTCCAGACAATGTCAGGGAGATTCCCATTCCCAAAGAGGCTCTTGAAAGGAATAAGTCGAAGGGACTGTCATGAGTAGTTGTAAATGCAAAAGATATTCCTGACAAAATTAAGTAACAAGGCAGGTAAAGCATGGGGACCACAAGGATAACTTCCACTTAGGAATTTTAAAAGACTCCATTTTAAGTGACCAGGATCAGTTCTGTAGCCAATATTATTCTACATTTTAAAAATTGATCAGGACAGCTAAGTGTTCAGAGAGCTCCAAGATTGTAAGTAATGATGGCTAGCATTTAAGTATCATTTTAAGATTTTAAAATTGCTTTACAAATATTATCTCATTTTATCTCCATGACAGTGGGAGGTTGGTGCTATTATTATTCCATTTTGTAATTGAAGAAACTGAGGCAGTCAGAGTTTAAGTGACTTGTCCAAGGTCACACAGCTAGGCAGTGTCTAAGGCAAGATTTGAAGGTCTTCCTGCCTCTAGAGCTTTATCCACCAAACCATCCACAAATGATAGATTCAGGATGTTAAAGTCAGAAGGGATCTTTGAGATCATTTAGTTCCATCTTCTTGGGCAGCTAGGTGGCACAGTGGATAAAGTACTAGGCCTGGAGGCAGGAAAAATCATCTTCCTAAGTTTATATCTGGCCTCCAACATTTACTAACTATGTGACCCTGGGCAAGTCACTGAACCCTGTTTGTCTTAGTTTCCTCATCTGTAAAAAGAACTGGAGAAGGAAATGGTAAACCACTGCAGTATCTTTGCCAAGAAAACCCCAAATAGGGTCACAAAGAATTGATTGAACAACTCCCCAAAGTCATGTAGTTGACTAATGACAGAGCAGTGACTAAATACCAAGTCATCTGATATGAATTCTCCAGCTCTTTATACTATCCTGTGTTGCCTTCTTGTCCTTAAACTTATAAGGTGCTGCTTAGTGTATCTTCTTAAGGAATCATGGATATTTCCTTGGGGGATCTCACTGTGGCATAAAACCCATGGTGCTCAACATAGGATTCTGGGCAATAGAACAATGGCAACCTTCACACCTCTGGTGCCTAATGATACAATGCCTTGCCATAGAATCCATGGTATAAATGTTTGGTGAGCCCTTTGAGGGATGCTGAATCACCACCTGGAATTTCATGTGTATCTTTTGTTGTCACACTGCAAGACAGATATAATAGAAGGGGCAGGGGTTGCCAAGGGGAATCTACTACCAGTCTAGAATTCTTCAACTGGGAAAAAAAAAGATTTTGAGAGTGGTACAGTGCAAATCTTGTTAAATCACAAAGGAAACAGATAGGGTGACATTATACTGTGGCATATTTTAGTAGGGAATTTCCTTTAGTGCATGAGTTGGACTGGATTGCCACTGAAATCCCTTCCAACTCTCAAATTCTGTGTTTCCAGGTGAACAAGGCCTTGCTTAACAAATCCTTGTGTATGCTAGATATTGGGGGCATCCCCAGAAGCTTGAAAGAGGTTGTTTAGAGCAAACAATATGACATCTGATTTCACTCAGTGGATAGCAAACATCAGGAGTTCCTTACCCCTTATAGATAATACTGATTGTGTATATGGTGTATGTGTATAATATACACATGTGTATGTACATATATATGTGTTTGTGTATGTATAGGTATATATACACACATTTTATATTCATATATATACATTCTAACTTTCTCATATATATGTATACACACATATGCATTCTATATTTGTATTCATTTATATACATTCTAATTTTCTCTTATACATGTGTATATACATATAAATACATACATTCTAATTTTCTCCTATACATATGGTCACATATATACACTCTATATTTATATACACATTCTAATTTTCTCCTACACATTATGTATACAAGCACACACATATATCCAGCCTACAAAATGTAGGTCAGCATCTGTTCTGTAATATATAGTCATAGAGCGTTTCCAGGTTTACTGAGAGGTTCAGTGAGCCAGTATACATCTGAGGTGACACTTAAATCCTGGTGATTCTGACTCAGAGGTCAGAACTGTCCGCTCTTTCACACTGCCATGTTTTAAATAAATTCATAGGCAGATCCATAATGAATTATCTAATATAAGGAAGAACTACAATCTAACAGCTTTCTGCTACACATATACATATGCTACTGTCAGACATAAGAACATATGGCTAGAACAAAGAGTGACCCAGTGTGTCAGCTTTATGGTTTTAGGGAGAAGTTTATGGGAGTCTTGTGTTTGTTTATTGCTTCCTTCAGATCACAGATCTAGAATTAGAAGGGACTTTAGAAATCAGCTCATCCAAGTTCCTCATTTTATAGACAAGAAAACTGAGACTCAGAGAGGTTTAGTGACTTTTCCAAGGTCACACAGGTTGTAAATGGCAGAGACAAGGAAAACTCAGGTCCTATGATTCCAAGCCCATCATTCTTTTCGATGCCCCACAATGACAAAGCAGGTTCCAGGGGTTGGAAGGGACTCTGGAGGGACAGAAAGGAAGTAACTAGGTGTGAGGAGCTTTAAGTGGTAGTACTTGAGTAATGAATGGGTGGGGGGCAGGGAAGAAGGAATCAGCATTCTGTTAAATGTTTGCTACATGCTGGGCACTATGCTAAGCCCTTTATAAATATCTCATTTGAGCTATACAACAACCCTATGAGGTAGGTGATATTATAATCTCATTTTACAGTTGAAGAAGCTGAGGCAAATAGAGGTTAAGTAAGTTGACCAAGGTCACACAGCTAGTGGGTGTCTAAAGCTGGATTAGAACTCAGGTCTCCCTGACTCTGGGCTCAGTGTTCTATCTACTGAGCCACTACCAGCCTTTGGGCAAGAAAGGAAGGTAATATTTTTCCTGAAAGGTCTCCATGGGCTGAAAGAGTTTAAATGACAATAAATTTGATGATGATAGTGGTTGAGATAGGAAGCTGCATGCTGGGGCCAGGAAGTCTCTTGGTGGGGTAGATCAGGAGCTCTGTGGCATCAGAGTTGGGTATAATCGAGTGCTATGGTGACTCTCTGACATCCTCTATTCTCCTTCCTGGCCCTACAGATTGAGGCTTGGGAGCAGGAACAGCTGAACCAACCTGTCTGTTTTGATTACTGCTGCATAGACCCCTCTCCCTTCCAGTTGGTGGAGCGGACATCCCTGCACAAAGTTAAACCCTAATGCCTCCCTTCTTTCCTTGGTTTCCAATGTGACTTCTCAGCCCCGGATGAAAATGGCATAATCATTCATTCGGTGGGGGAGGGAGGGAGGTACAGGCAAACTGAAAAAGCAGTTATAGCTTTTGAGTCTTTGGTGGGAGGCATGGAGGGCTGCCATGCTATTGATCTGACCCTAATTCTCTGATCCTTCCACCCAGACTCACACGCTGTTCTCACTACTTGGTCTCCATCTTGCCTATGTGACTAGCATGGGGAAACTCCGGGGTGTACTGGCTTTGGAAGAGGTAATGGTGACATGTATCCCATCTCTTTCTGAATGGAATAAGATACAAAATCTGGGTTGGGGGACATAAAGAACAGGGTGCTGAGGACAGGTGAGGTGCCAGTGCTCTGTCAGGTCCCCTTGAGCATGTTAACCCCAATTTTCCTCCCATGCCTCCCCAGAGAGTCTAAGAGCCTAACTTCTCCCACTTCCAATGCTGAAATCCAGAGTCCTGATAGACTCTGGCTTCTCTTCTGTGGCCATAGTCCTGAAGGGGGCAGAGTTCCTCATTCTAGAGATGCTCTGACATATTTATTCATAGGATAATGGTTGGGGAGATGACTTAGGGCGCAGCTTTAGTCAAAGGGGAAGAGAGAGAGGGAATGATGAGGAGTGATGGGGAGGTGATATTAATTAGGTAAGGGATAAAAGGGGAGGATGTAGGTACAGAGTATTGGTTGATATGTTCCATTCCTCTCTCCATTCATATTTGCTCTTAATGCTATCTCCCTTGATTTCTGCCCTATTGGTCTCTATTTTACTCTGTTATCTTTTTCTTTCTTCCCATTTCCCTTTCCCTGTCACTGCCTTCCACCTCTCTGTTTTTCCACATCTTTTTCCCTCTCTCACATCCTACCACTCTGTAGTTACAGAAAGCCATTGAAGGGCACACCAAGTCAGGAGTCCAACTTCGACCCCCCCTTGCCAGTTTCCGTAATACTACTACTTCCCGGAAGACCCCAGATGGGCCACCCCCACCCTCAGATGGTTGGAGCCTTCCAGAAGACAGCACTAGGGGTGGTGAGATAGAGGGCATGATGGTTCCAGCCTATCCTGAAACTTCAGAGTCACCCTCCCCTGTCCCTCCTGCCTCCCCAGGAGGACTCCCTGCAGAAGGAGAGCTAGAGGAGCTAGAGCTAGGGGGAACCTCTGGACCGGAAGAGGACCTGGCTGACATTTTACAAGGCCCCAGCCTTCGATCCACTGATGAAGAGGATGAGGACGAACTGACCCTTTGATATCTAACCCAGTTACCTCCTCATTTGTAATGGAGGGATACCCCTAAGGAAAGGCCCTGGGCTCTCTAATGAAGGTATAATAGTCTTAAAGAAGGAGTTGTAACCTGGTCAGGGAATAACCATGATCAGTATCCCAGTTGCCTTCATCCACCCCACCTGAGTCCTGGCCAGGTGGTCTTGATCCCAAGATCTTCCTATCTTTCCCCCTCCCCACATCTGTCTGTGCTTCAGCTTCCATGAGACCAGGCTGAGGGGGCCCAGAATGGTAGTTCTTTCAAGCTCTTCTGTTGAAGAATTAGGGAGAGGGGCTCCCTTTGGGGTCCTCTCAATAAACCTACAAACTGGAGAATCCCATCTGTTGTTGGTGCCTTCCTGATATCCCTTCTTCTTCCACCCATTCTCTTTGCACTTGATCCCACGTGCTTCCCATTGGGATCCAAGTAGGAATGGGGGCATAGATGGTGCATTTTATATGATGGTTTGGGCAAAGAAAGAGCATGGATCTTGGCAGAGGGTGCAGAGTGGGAGGGAATTAACTAGCTCTCAGAGGGGTAAGGGGAAAGGAGGAATAACACTAAAAAAATTTACTGAGGTCCTCTAGTCAAGACTGTCCCTTGGGGAATGCAGAGCAGACCACGCTGAGTGCCAACACTTTTTATTCAGGCGAAATTTGGTTAAGATGAATGTCAAGGTCAGCCTTCAGGAAGAGAGAGATGCCACAAAAGGGCTGGGGGAGGAGGCTGTTGTTGCCAGGCAGCCAGCACCAGTCCCCCCAGTCATGTGCCCAAGCTTCATGGTTTTTGTTGTTGTTTTTAAGCACCAGCTGGTACAGCCACCACTTTCTCCCCCCTCCCCGACTCAGCCTCTTTGCAGCATCAGCTGCCTAGTCACCCCTAACATCTTCCTTGGGCAGAGAGCAGGACGATCACCTCAGTTTGCCACATCTCAAAGACATCTTAGAGGGTCATCCATTCATTATCCTTTGTACTGGAAGTCACCCAGCCCAGCTGGAGTTACTGAATGTTAGAGCCGTAAGAAAATTCAAAGACCTTCCAGTTCAATTCCCTCCCACCCAAACCCATTTTTCCAAATGAAAAAATGGAGACTCAAGAGTTTAGTTAGATGATTTGCCTAAAGTCACCCAATCCTTCTTAATGCCTGGGATATCTACAGGAGTCATCCCATACACTCTTGCTTTCAGCTCCCTTTCTCAGTTTGACTGTCTAGTTGTTCCCCTTCCTCAGATGGCCACTCCTCCTGTTCCCGCCCCACCCTTGCCAAATAAACCACAGTCAGAGTCAAAATATGAGACCACATCCTGTTTAGTGCCAATGAACATGATCCCTGGCCTGCCCCCAACATTATTCCCCATACCTCCCTAGTATGGAGAAGGGGCTGCAAAATGCAAAATGCAGCCTCCTCTCCCTGAAGGAGAGGGGGCTGAGGCAGGAATACAGAAGACAGAGGGTAGGATATCCACTCCTACCCCTTGCCCATATACATATATATATATATATATATATATATATATATATATATATATATATATACTTCAATACTGAAGTAAGTCTGAGTTTATATAATCTGTAATATCATTTATATATATATATATATATATATAAAATTTTCTCTTTGATATATGTCATAGAATCTCTCTTGGGGATGGAGGGATGGTCACATTAAGAAAACATGCAAAGAAAACTGGCCACAAAAGTGCATGTTCCCCAGAGCTGGAAGACAGAAAGTGTAGGATGTGTATGTATATGGGGTAAGGTCCTCATTTCCCTCCGCCTCCCCAAACATGCCCAGGAAGACTCCCTCCTTCGTGGAAGGATGAGGAGGAGGAGACAGGATAAAGTGACGAATGAAGGTGTATGTTTTTCCTTGTTAAATAAAGTGAATATTGATTAAAAATGCCCCCTCCCACCCCATCATTAGCAAGAGCAATTTCATTCACAATATAAAAAAATAGCCCCCAGCAAAACGTGCTGCAAGATCTGGCCCCCCAAGGAAAGCGCCCAGCACCCACCCCAAACATCCTCCCTTCCGCACATGCCCCTCCCCCTACAAAAATGTTATAATTAACCCCTCATGCATTCCCCCCCAGGCAAAGTCAAGGGGCAGATCCTCCCCCAGTCCACCTCCCTACGTCTCCTCCTTTATGGTGGTATGTGTGTGTTGGGGGGCGGGGTGCTTGGCAGAACGGCAAATAACTTTCCTGCCCTTTGGCCTGCAATGATCCCTTTCTAGCAACCCTGAGCAGGTAAATTCTTTTCCCAGAGATAAACCTGCCTATTTACCCTTATTTTGGAATTTCCTCCCCAGCATGGTTTCCCCTGGAGGAAGGCTTGAGCCTTCAGCCTCTTGATTTCCTTCCCAATGGCGTCTACTAGAAAGGAACTGCAGGAAACAGACTTCACGTAGGGTGGGCCTCTCCCTCCCTAGGGGACCGCTAATGGAATGGGGGACAGAGATGTAGACTTGGTCCAGAACAAAAAGGGAATGATATATTTCTTGATGATAGGTTGGGTGAAGAGAAACACTGGATCCTGGATGAAGAGGAGAGATGGAAGATGAGTTTTTAGGAAAGTAAGAGCAGGGGAGGTTGGGGTGGTGGGAGGAGATGCACAGTACTTACTGAAGCACCTGGAAATGCACTCCTCCTGTGGATGCCTCAGTGAGTCTGGTCATTCACATTCAAATACCTCTTGGTTTTCTAGGAATTGTCATTCAGGCAAGTCTGATGGCTAAACCCACTCCTACATGCCCCTCAAGATTATTATTGGAGTGACTGTCTCCCTTTCTTCTCCAAGTCTTCCAACCCCCAGAGGAGACAGCTAGATAAGCTCTGCCATGTGCTTAGTGGAAGAGGATGGTCACAGAACAGGCAGACAACCATCCCAAGACCCCTGATTCCAGATGATAATCAGAAAGACCTCATGGTCACCTCTGCTCTAGACCGGGCCTACGGCAACTGGAAAGAATGTTTCCCAAAAAGTAGCAAGTCATGTAACACACCCAGGAGGACTGCCATAAGGGCTGGTACCTGGGGAGCAAGGGAAGAGGGGAGAATAGAGGAGACATGGCACCTTAATTGACTTCTTAGACTTCCTTCCTTTCCAGGGTGCCTTATTTTGCCAAGGATTTATATAATGAGTGGCACACTGGAGGTATAGAGGGGTATGTCAGTACAGAAGAAGAGAGATATAGGAGGGCAGAGTTCAGTTTAATTACCTGTTCAGTCCCCTAGTAGCTGCCTCATTCTCCCCTCTTCCCCTTTAGGTCTCTGAACTACCTATCAAAGCCCTGGGGTCCTGAAGCTTAGACTGGTCCCACAATAGACCCAAGGGGTCCCAGAACAACCTAAACACTCAGGAGATGTAAGAGAAGGATGATTTCTGGAGTGTGTGCCACACCATCAGACCCCTGCCTATGATGGAAGACCCTTGATCACAGCCTATCACTTTGGAGTGGGAAGGGTTAAGCCATATAAATAGCACTCTGTGGGGTTCTAGATGAAGGGGCAGAACAGCCTCCATCCCCAGCAAATGACCCCACTCCAGTCTGGACACTAGGTCCCCCCAAACCCAACCATCTCACTCATCCCTGAGTCCCCAAGAATATATAAAAATGTAGAAAAGGCAAAGAGAAAAGTGTAAACAGCTCCAGAGAAGAGAGGGGAATGGACAGGGGACACAGCTCCAAAGCTCAGCCCCCTTGCCAGGGCACCTGAATCAGTATACTGAGGCCATGTCCCACTTCTCTGCCCAGGGGTGGGTTCCCCAGGCAGAAGCCAGTGGGGCAGGAGGGGGAAGGATGGAAGAAGAGAAGGCTGACACTGAAAGCCAATCAATGCCACAGCCACCAACCCAGTTAGGGCAGCCCTTAGAGTCTTAGAATCACCTCTCTGACCAAAGCATGTTCTACATCCCAGATGCCAAGCCTGATCCAGAAAGTGATGCTGCTATCTCTGGACAAGTTCTTGACCTCCACTATGATGTCCTTTGCACCTGGATGAATCACAACTGGACATATCCAAGTGTCCTGGCAAACACATTATTGATCCTCAACCTCTGCCTGAAGGCAGCTTCTTTATCCTGGCTTTGCAAGTTTCTTCCAAGGAGAGAACCACACAACCACTAACAAGATGGGGACTCTTCTTTCTATGTAGCTTCTGCACTCACTTCAAAAGTGGATCCCTTGAAGCAGCATCCACTAGAATTATAGCCAAGTGCTTAGGTGATCTGTTCCTTAGTGTAAGAATAAGCTGGGACCATGGCTACAAAGAACAGTCTTTGTATCTGGCCATACTGGGAGGGTGGCAAAGAGGCATCTAGGCTGCCAAGAGCCCAGGCCTGGAAGACTAAATGAAAGGGAATGAAGAATTGAGGTCCAATCTGTATCCACAGGCTCCCTATTCCTTATCCAGTTTCTATCATCCATAGACATTGTCTCCATCTCCATTGCCACAGGCTTCATCTACAGTATGGATCAGTATTTGCAGGCCCCATGTACCATAGTCACAGCCTTGACATTAACTGCTCAAGGTTCCATATCCACACAGCTGTGTCTCTGTCTCAATTATCATCCCCACAGTCTTTGGATCTTAATCAGGGATAATTTCTTTCCTGATATCTTCCATTGCAGGGGTCATGGGGAACTCCCAGGTCCCTCACTGCCCTATGACCCAGCCTTGGCTGTGCTGTTCCCCTTTGCCCTCGGGATGTTTGATGCAGCGATGCCCCTCTGGTAAAATTGGGGAGAGGGAGGGCAGGAGCACATAGATGGGAGGGAACTAATTGTTGGCCTCTCCCTCCTCTTCATCAAAAGACTGTACCCCTGAGGATGTAACATCTGATACTTTCCGACTGAGGACAGCAGATGCCTCAGGCTCTTCTCGTGGGGACAGTGATTCCAAGTCCCGGCATCCTGCATCTTCCTCCTCTTCAGCAGGCATTTGCCTCTTCTCAGGCAGATCTTTTATGGGGTCTATTCCACCCACTCCTGAAGACCAGTCAGGGTCTCCTCCCAGTAAGGGCTGGGGCCCCTGGGCTGACTGCCCAGGTGGAGGCTGGGAAGGCCCTACTTCATGCAAACTGGGTTGGGAGTCATCAAAGGCTGGACCAAGGTAAGAACCAGTGGCTGGAGAGGCTATGAGAGACTGGTCACTTGCCTCCCAGGCATCTGAAGAACCCAAGCAATACATGCCTTGAGATACATAGGAATGTGGCCATCCATCCAATGGGGCCTGGGCTAGGGCATCTGTGAAGAAAAGGATATAAGAAGGGGAGGTCACACAAGTCACAGGCAGCTAAAAAGGTTAGATGGTGGCCATGGGAAATATAGAGGACATGTGGGAGAATCATGGAGCAATGGGTGATAGGACTAAAAGAACTAGGACACCCATTATAGTCTGGGCGTATGTGACAAGGTTTGGGAGGTCTTAAAACTCAGGAAGAAGTCCTGATCTTTAGGAAATAATGTTCTAGAAACATCTCTTACCCTGACTTTCCATCAGCTCTTGATAGTTATCACTGTAGTTGCAGCCCAGTGGCTCCTGGGCAGAATTAACACTCATATCTTCACCATCCATGGAAGACCAAGCCATGAGTGTGGCCTCAGAGATAGCAAACTGTTCCATGACCCCTGGGAAAGAAAGACAATGAATTATCACAGGAAACACTTCTAACCATAGACATAGAACTTGGGTCATCTCAATACAGCTCTCAAATTAGGGATAAAAATGAGGAAAAATTCCTAGATATGGCAATTGAGAAATTCTAAGTGGAAAGGGTAGGAGCTCCTGCTAAGGAGTCCTTGGGGATAAGGAAGTTGGAACCAAGGGGGATTCCCAGAAAGAGGCCCTCTAGAGATTGAGATTGAAGATAGTCAAGGGTTTGTGTTTGAGTGTTTCTAGGAATAAGGATTAGGGAATTTTGGTGAGAAGCTCCTAACAGATCACAGTTCAAGGTCTTCAAGAGGGACTATGGGGGGAAATCAAGGTTGGGGAGCTTCAAAGGTCTTAATGGTGGGAGGGTGACATGAGAAAATTTCTCCAGAGATTAGGTGAGTTTAGGGGCCCTGATTGTAAGGAAATTTGTAAAGAAGGAACTTTATTTTGCTAGGGTCAGGTTCCTCATTAAATCAACTTCCCTCCTATGTTAGCATTCCCACGTCCTCCATATTCTTCTTGACCCAACACTCTAAGGCTCCCTTAGCTAGAACGCAGAACCCTGCAGTATGGTTTGCTATCCTGGAATGTCCACTCCAGCAGGTGCTCCATATTCCCCACCCAGGGAATGTAGGAATAGAAAGGACTTTAGAGATTATTTCATCCAACACCTCCATTTTACAGCTGAAGAAACTCAGGTGTCTCTGCACCTGAAAGTAAAGTGACTTTCTGAAGGAGATTACACAACTAGTAAGATACATAGCTGTGATTCAAACCAGATTCTACTGCTAGCTAAAACTTACCTGTCCCATATCTCATACCCTTAGGACTCTACTCCCAATGCTACTCCTATTACTTGTCATTGCTACTTATTTTGATAAACTAATTTGTGGCAATGCGCTAATAGATGAAGGATCACTACCAATCCTCCTGTCTCCTTGGATAATGTGTTTGAACAGTGGCCTTCAGGGAACAACCTTTGTCTTTATTTGCAGATGTAGGACATGGAGGGAGTCACATGGAGGGAATATGAGAAATAAGAGAAATATTCTAGGGTAAATAGGCACTCAAATCCCACAGAATTCTGTCTCTGTGTAGGCTTGGCCCCAGTAGGGGAGGACTTGAGTTGGAAAGGTCAGGGTAAGAAGGTCAGGGAGACTTTTGAGTGATGTATGTCTGGGACCAGGATGTTGGGTGAAGATTTCCAAGACTAGCTATGAAGTTACCTGCAAGGAATCGAGCCTCCTTCTCGCCATCACTGAGATCAGAGTAGGCATCCGTATCCCTTCGGACAGACTCATGACTGTGCTGTGGTTGAGCAGCTGGAGTCTTCCCCCAGCCCTGCCATTCGATCATGTGGGCCACTCGACCTTGCCCCATGGCTGTAGGCTTTGTCACGTGGTCCTTCATACTACGTGAGATCCCTAAGAAGCCAAAGGTACCCATTCCCTCCAGGCTATTGCCCAGGTCCCCAGACAGATCCTCTAAACCACCCATAATCCATGACCCTCCAACCAATAGACCCAGTACACAGGACAAACTCAGGGTGCTACCAATGGGGGCAATTTCTCAAAAGGCAATGAGGAGAGGTAGAAGACTCTGAGAGGGAGAGTCTAGAAGTAAAGATAGGGATGGCATTGGGAGAAAATGGAAAGAGTTCACAGTAAGTGCCAAGGATAACGAGACATATGGTTGTTGGGAAGAGGATTCCTTGTGTACCAAGGTGCTATATGAGTCTCAGGACTGGGGTCTCACCTGAGAAAGATGACTTGGCCAAGGCCCCAATACCATAGGCATTGGAGTTCCGCTTCAGCTTGGGAAGGATGGAGGTTGTGTCCTCCATGGAAAGCTGAGGAAGGTGCAGAGAAACAACAAACAAACAACAGGAAGAGTAATAACTCACATTTATATAGCGCTTTAAAGTTTACACAGCACTTTCAAAATCCTGCGGTGTGGCTACGGCAGATATTGTTATCCACATTCTACACGTGAAGACCCCGGGATTCAAGGAAATCAAGTCACATAATTAATAAGTGCTGGTGCTAGACAAAGGATGTCTGTGGGGGGGGCAGGGGGACTTGAGTATGGGTTCATTATATGCACAAGAAGAATTCAGGGTGTCCAGGGGAAGGAAAATGAGATTTACAGGGTTAGGTAAAAGGAGGTAGGGAGAAGATATTCTCCCAACAATCCAAATGAAGCAGTCTTCTAAACTAAAAGGTAGAGTGGGTATGTATGTTCATGAGGGTATGTACTCCTGATGGTGTAAAAGACTGTGTGTGTATTTGTACTTTGTTGCTGAAGAAGACCATGCCATCAGAGAAATGATGACATGACTTGCACTTGACTTTGTTTTGAGTGAGGGAGGGCTGTGAAGGTCACCAGCCTCACTTCTCCTCCAGAGTCATCTGAATCCAGTGAGCAGATATTCATCAGGATGACTAGAGATGACCCAGGATGAGGCAACTGAGGTTAAGTGACTTGCCCAAGGCCACACAGCTAGTGAGTGTCAAGTGAACTCAGGTCCTCCTGACTCCTGCACTGGTGCTCTATCCACTGCATCACCTAGCTGCCCCATGAAAGACTGAGTCAGGTAGAGAATGGATAAAGGGGAGGAGCTAAGTAATGAAAGGAAGGGGAGATTCTGGGAGCAGTGAACCTTACTACTGGAGTGACAGAAGTTACTGTTAGTGGTTAGGAGCTGGAGGGATAAGTAAAGGTAGACGGTCCCATGCTCCTCATTGGAACTCAGTAAGACTTGAACTCAAGAGTCCTAGTTCTGACTGGGCTGTGGATGAGTGGAGTGAGAAGGGGAGAGGAAGAATTTTGCTTTTGTATTGGGGTAGGAAAATGAGAAGGAAGTTAGGAGGGAAGCAGGTTAGGCCAGGGAGACTCCAGGACAAATACTCACATTGATGCCATCCCAGGAGAAATCTGTTCGAGTTTGCTGTGAGGAGACACAAGAGAGAGTACATTGTTCAAAGAATTGCCAGTGATGGCTGTGGAATCATTCCTTCCATTGAGCTCCCTCTTCACTACCTAGCAGGGCCGCCCATGTGTGGTGAAAAGGGATTGAGGCTAGTCTTAATTCTAAGATGAGAATCTGGGGCTCCCTGGGGAGAGATTCTGGAGCATTCCTGGAGAGAGCATCAATTTAGAGGATTGATAGGGTAACAAGTGGTGAATACATGGGGAGAGGAATGGAGATTCTTAGGTCAGGACCTAGGAAGGTTTAAGAGGGGCAGGAGACTATACTACAACTACAAAGGATAGATCTCAGGGGGTTTGGGAGATATAAAGGAAGTTCAAGGCAGGGAGGGAACATTTGGGGTGGGGTTGGGGTGGGGTGAAGGCCTCACCTCAGTGGATGGCCGGTGGATGCTACTCCCATGCAGGGAGCTGGTGCTGTCCATGTTGATTTGGTCAACATCCTTCAGACCTTTCCAATCCACTGCAATCACCTCATTCCCTAGAGGCAGCCAGGGGCCAAAACTCAGCCTCTGGCCCCCCATACTCCATCTGGTACCATCACTGAATCTAATCTGGGTACCAGCTCAGCCCCACTTCCATTGAAAAGTTCAGAGTCCCCATTCCAACAAACTCCACCCCACCCCAACCCTGGCTAGAAAAACCCTGCCCTCTAATCCCCACCCCTTCTCTCTAGTCCTCTATTTCATTATTCAGTGACTATCCTTATTCCTCCCAACGTTTGATAGGAATAATAGTAATACAATAAGCCAAATCTTAGCTTCAGATGAGCTAAAGAGAGCACAGTATCGTAAATCAAAGAGAAAACTTTCCATTGGGACTTTTTTTTCCCAGTAGGGGGTTACTAGTGAGGTGAACATAGAAATGAGGTGGTCAGTGCAAAGGATAGGATAGAGGAGTTTAGCCTAGGTTTAGGGAGGGCAGGATGAAGCAATTAATGAAGAATGGGCTTTATGATGGGAACAAAATTAAGAGTTGGGGGAGAAGGGAAGCTGTGGGCCCGGAGAGAATCAGAGGAAAGCTAGAGGAAGAAAGGGAGGACTTGGAGAGTCAAAGTGCCTCCTTCCTGAGGTTCCCAGCTTGGGGAAAAGGTGAAGCCCATGGGATGACTGGAAACATCTTGGTAAAGAAGTTGTCTGTGGCTCTGATATCACCACTGGGACCTCCTGGTTGGGGACAGGTCTCAGGGGAAGAGAAACTATTCAGTTTAAGATCCTAGTTGGTATAACTTGCATAGGATGGGGCTATAGGCAAAAAAAAAAAAAAAAAGAGACAGCTGAGCCCCTTATGTATGGAAAAGCTTCCAAGCACTGTTAGAAGTGTGGGAGTGGGGTGAGGTTTGGGGGAAAGCTAGTGGATCCAAAGGGCAAAAGGTCCAGGGGAGGGCAGGGAAAAAGAATGGGAAGTCTCAGAAAATAAGAGAGAATCTGGGGTGGGTTGGAGGTTCAGAAATATGCTTGATCAGTGTAGCAATCCCTAGAGTAGGGAAAGGGGGAAGAAAGAGAAGGGGACATTGAATTTGTAGCAATAGGGAGAGCTGAGTCAGAGATGTGGGGGGCAGGAAGGGGAGGGCTGAAGAGAGGAGGTGAGAGTAGAGGAGTAGGGGATATCCATGGAAATGAATAAGGTTTCAAAGAAATTAGGAATCAGGACAGTGAGAAGGTGAGTAAGGCTGGGAATTATTCTCTCAGCCTGAGGTTACTGAGGGGGCTAAGTACGAGAAGTTGGGAATTGCGGTGAGGACAGTTTTGTAGATTGAGAAAGAGGGTCAGACTTAATGGCCAAGAGTGAAGGGTATGGGGGAGGTTTCCTGAGACCTCTTTTGACCAGCAGGAGCAAAGTGGAGGGAGGAAAGTAGAAGGAACGTTCCTCTACAACACCCATCCCCTAAAACCAGGTAAATAAAGTCAGCGCCCCATCAAGCTGTCCCCACCAACACAGGTTCAGTCTTGTATATAGTTTTCCCCTAGATTCCTCCCTTCCCACCCCCTCCATCCCCCAACCCAGAGTCAAACTCTTCTTCCTTCCCAACCCCATTCCCGTAGGACAAGGAACCCACCCACCTCCCTCAGTTACCGAATCCCCAGGGTTGATCCCACCCCCGCCCCAGAGGAAAATGCACGTGAACAAAGCAAATCTGGGGGAGGAAAAAAGAAAAGGCAGAAGAGAGGGAAAGACTAGGAGGGGGTAAAACACAGGGAGACAGATGAAAGGGAGGGGAAATGAAACGGGGGGTATGAGAGAACCCAAAAGACACTCAGAGAAATTAAGCCAGGCGGTTGAGGGGAGACCGCAGTTAGAAGAGGAGACTGTTTTAGAAACGAAAAAGAGGGAATCCAGAGAAGGAGGCAGGGGCAGGGCGGGGGGCTAAGGTGATGGAGAAATGAGGAAATAGGGGTTCTGGGAGGAGGATGGAGGGAAGGGATGGGGACAGGGACAGAGGCGTGGGGAGGAGATGGAGGGAGGGAGGATGGAAGGAGAGACAGAGACAGGGGGAGAGGTGAGTGATGGAGAGAGGCATGGAGGCACCGAGGGGGCGGAGAAAGGAGGATGGAGAGAGGGATGGAGACGGGGGGAGATGGGGGAGGGGGAGGGCCGAGGGAGCGGGCTGAGCCCAGCCCCCGCGCACTCCCCCGCCGCGGTACCCACCCACAGTCCGGGAGCCGATGCAGCCCATGACTCCGGGGGGCCGGGGCCGGGGCCCTCACAGCCGCTGGGCGGGCGCTGGGGGGGGCAGCCGGGGCCGTGCCGCCGCCCCAGCCGCTCTGCAGCGCCGCCGCCGTCTTCTCTGGGCTCCGGCTCCGCTCCCCCCTCCCTTCTCCTCCATCCCTCCCTCCGGCAGCCTCCGTCGCCGCTGCCGCCGCCGCCGCCGCCGCTTCGCTCCCCCCGCCCCAGCCCAGCTCGACTCAGCTCCCTCCGAGATGGGAGGGGGTGGGTCTGGGGAGTGGCTGCTCCCGGGTTCTCCCCGCCCTCCGCCCCCGGCCCGCTACCTGCCCCCAGATGCCCGCTCAGCCTTCCCTTCGGGCTCCATCCTCTGTCCAGCCCTTGGGCTCTTTGGACCACTCTGTCCCTGCCTCTCCCATTCCCCTGCACTTGCTTCCCACAGTCACGGTGCATCCTCCCTGCAGTGCCCCTGCCCAGCTTGGGGCGGAGCGGGGGGTGGGGAGGATGCGAATGCCCAGTTGGGCCCCCTGTGGCTGCACATTTAAGGATAGTTTGATTCATTGCTGGAGAGAGATTGGGAGGGGGCGGGGAGACAGGGGCGAAGTCGTGATGAAGGGCCTTGTCCCCAAGGTTCCCATACGTTGGCTTTTCCTTCCAGAGATCACACCTGGGACACATACACCAGGGCAATGACTTTGTATTGTTAGTTTATTGCTCGGTATGTGTTAGCTTTGTCTTCCCAACAAGACTGTTAACTCTGCGAGGGCGGCGCTCATGTGTTAAGCTTGGTTTTGGACATTCCATAAGTATTTATTGACTCGTAATCCCCGCGCAAGCCGAAGTGGAAGGGGCTAGAAGAGGGAGATAATCCAACTTCAGGACTATGGGTAATGTATGTGTGGGAGAGGGGGAGGGTGGGACTGTCGGGAGCGACAGGAATGATCCAAAGCCAAGTGTATTAGGGTATATGAAAGAGAGAGAATTCAAACCCAGGACCAGATGGGGAGTGAATTGAGGATATTCGAAATTTGTTGAGCGACTTTCGTAGCAGATAAAACATATATCCTTATCTTCTGACAAAGTAAATATCTTTCCTTATCGTACCCCTACCCCATTTCATCAATAGTTCTCCAGGACAAAGATTGGTCAGAGTTCTATTGTCCTTTATTGTTGATTTTATTTACAATTCTGTAATAATAGCAACAATATAGTAAAATAGATATTTATAGAGAACTTTAAGGTTTGCAAACAATAATGTTGTAAAGTAGATGCTGCAATACTTATGACCATGCCTATTTTATACATGAGGAAATTATGACTCAGAGAAGCAACTTATATAGCTAACATTGTCACAAGTGGGGTTGGAAGCCAGATTCTCTCTAGTCATTACATATGTATTGTTCTTCAGGTCCTGTTCTCTAATCATATATACTCTTCTTGGTTCTGCTTATTTTGCTCTGGAATAGCTCATTCAGGTTTTCCCATATAAATTCCTTATATAAATTGTTCTAGCCTATAATATATCATCTATTACACTCATATACCACAATTTCTTCAGCCATTCCCCAATCAGTGGGTACCCACTTTGTTTCCAGTTTTTTACTACCACAAAAAGTGTTGCTATATGAATACACATGAGGAATTTCCGCCTGTCTTTGAATTAACTCACTGTGGGCATAGACTGAAAGGGGATTCTGGGAGTCTTGTTTACCTTGAATGGCGGGCTGAATGACATAAGGTGAATGTAATAATGACAAATGTAAAGGCATGCATCTGGGTTAAAAAAGTCAGCTGCATGGGTACAGGAAGATGTGGCTAGCCTGTAGTTGGTGTGGGAAAAGACCCTGGAGAGTTTAGTGGACAGTAAGATCAATGAGTCAATAGTGTGATATAACAGACCTTTAAAAAGTTAGTTCAATCTTAGGCTATATTAATGTAAGAAATGTGTTTTTCTATTGTAGTTGGGTAGACCAACCTCTTAAGCATAACTGTGGATCTCACTGACTCAGGAGTCTTTATAGTGTTCCAAAGCTCAATGCAATTACCATTTGTGTCATTTGTGAAAAGGAACGCTTGGAGAACTGTGACACCATTAGAAAATTTTACTTTTTCCTAGGAGCTAAGAGATTTTATGGCAAATATGACATGGTCCCTGATTCCAGGGAGCTTACAATATAGAAAGAAAAATTATATACAGGCACACAAATAGAACATAAAATAGGTCACGATAAGTAAAAAGTGCAATGAGCATTTTGAAGGAGAGATAATTTTTGGTTGGCAGAGGGGGATCTTGGGAAACTTCATACTAGGATGAGAACTGCATGTGACATAGTGGAAAGAGCACTAGACTTGAAATTAAGAGAACCTGTTCAAATCTAGACCTACTAGCTGTGTGATCACCAGCAAGGCAATCAATCTTTCTCTGCCTCAGTTTCCTCCTGTATAAAATGTGGGTAATAATAGTTAAGGGCAGCTAGGTGGCACAGATCACTGAGTCTAGAGTCAGGAACATTCATCTCTCTGAGTTCAAATCGAAACTCAGACACTTTCTAGCTGTGTGACCCAGGGCAAGTCACTTACCCCTGTCTGCCTCAGTTTGCTCATCTGTAAAATGTGTTGGAGAAGGAAATGGCAAACCATTCCAATATCTTTGCCAGAACCCCAAATGCAATCACAAAGAGTCAGACAGAACTAAAACAACTGAACAACAACAGTGATGGTTGAACTACTTGCCTCAAAGTGCTGATGGGAGGAAAATAATTCCAAAATATTAAAACATCATGTGAACATGAGCTATTATTTGAACCCAGTCTTGAAGGATAGTTAGGATTTTAATGGGAAATGAGAAAGTAAGAGGGCATTTCATGCTTAGGGATTTAGACTTAGAAAATATTGAAAGATTTTGATCAGGGGAATGGCATGATCAAATTTGTAGTTATGTCATAGTGGAAAGAGCACTAAATTTGGAATCAAATAGTTTGAGTACAAATCAGGGATCTTGATTTCTATCTATGCAAGTCCTTTCACTGATGTGGGCTTATATGTAAACCTGTATGTAAAATGAGAGAGTTGAATTGGATTTTCTATCCAGATACCTAGATCTGTCTGATCCCTTCCAACTCTATGATTCTGTGATAAAATTATACTTATCATCCTGAAAGGCCAGTGTGCCTCCAATTCATGCATCCTATTCTTCATGATTTTGAAAAACTTTTCCTTGAATTTTCCCCTAGGCCCATATTTGCCACTACCTGGGTAGGCTCAAATCTTCTGATTTCATCTGGTTTTCCTACCTCACCAATTTTTTCTTTCTGAAGGTCATGACTTTTGTTCACCCAATTTTTCTCAGTTGTGAAATGAAGGATATTACTAACTATTGTATGATGGCAAAGAACTTTATATATTAAAACAGGGAGGATATTATTTTGGCCAAGATGTCTATAATGTTTCTCTTTCATTATATTATACTGAATTTCCATCCATAGATACTATTACATTTCATCAGTTCATATTTTAGAACTCCTGGACACCATGGTGCCAGGTGGGGCAAATAGGCACACCTGGTTGAAATAGAGGGGTGCTCCATGCCATGTCTAACAATTACCTAGATGTGTGCCTCACTGTGGCGTTCTCTTATGAAAATCTCTGGTATATCTGAAAGGGGAACTCCTTTCTCTTTGATCATCTTTAAGACACTATTCATGTTTCAGTTCAGTGACTTTAGAAAATGTTGATTCAGATACCTAGTAGTAGGTCCACAGTGTTATACAGATTTACTATCTACCTACATGTTCAACTGAACTTGCATATTGCCACAGTCAAATCAAACCTACAATTTCTTTCATCTTCCCTAAGCCAACACTAGACAATACCTCCATTACTATTAATACCAGAGCAACCAGAAAAATGGTGTCAGTGTAGTTCATGTAACCAGTGGGAGGTTCATGAGACTTTAGAAAAGTACTGGGAAACAGCTCTTGTACTTTTTCATTCACTTCACTAATAGTGGACAGAGATGTCCCAGAGACCTTCCCTGAAGATTGTAAAAGGTTATTTTATTTTTAATTTTTTAAATTGTTATTGACATTTGTCATTCGTTAATTTTTCAGTCATGTCTGAGTCTTCATTATCCCATTTGGGGTTTTGTTGGCAAAGATACTGGAGTGGTTTGCCATTTCCTTCTCCAGCTCATGTTATAGATATAGAAACTGAGGCAAGCAGGGTTAAGTGACTTGTCCAGGGTCACATAACTAGTAAGTGTCTAAGACTGGATTTTAATTTAGAAAGATTTGTCTTCCTGATTCCAGGCCCAATACTCTCTCTGCCATGCCACCTAGCTGCCCCGAAATATGTTAGTGACATATTTTGTTTTAAAAAATCAGCGGTACATATCCCTTTATCCCTTGTACCCATTAAGCCATATCTGGTAACAAATACTTTCTTTTAAAAAAAGAGGGGGAAAAAAAGCAGTTCAGCAAAACTAACTAAAACATCGATGGAGTCTGACAGCATATATGAAGTTCCACATTCATTTTCCATCACCTACACAAGGACAAGGGAGAGTGTGCTTTTCTCATCTCTTTTTTGGCCATTACAATTACCTAATGTTTAGTTGTTTTTAATTATTCCAATTGCACTTATATTGGAAGTTGAATTGGTCTATATGGCCCATTCTAGGGATCATGTGTTTGGAACTCTCCTGGAAACTTCCAGGGACTGCAGAGACATAGTGACTCAATGGAGCAGCCTTTTGGGATGACGTTTTCTGACTGCTTCAGGCCATGTGATAGCCCAGTACTGGAAGGACAAAAGAAAACCCTCAGTAGCCCCTTTGTCCTCTCCCAGTTCCAATGGTGGCTGGGAGGTGGGGTGATTCTGTATCATTTAAAAGAAGATAGAACTTCTGATTGGTTGTCTCTTCCTTCACTGTTTCAGGTTCTGTGATGTAACTCCAAGACTTCCAGTGAGGGATGAGGAATAGGATAGCCCTTTCCCACCCTGGTATCATGGCAGCTAGAGAAGGGGTGACTCCACTTGGGGAACTTGAGGCTGAACCCGTGGCTACTCATTACACTTTGTTTCCTTTCTTGAAATGGTGCCTGAGCATCAAACTTGAAATGGATATGAAGGTGAGCTATGGGTTCCAGGCAAGTTTGTTCAGTTCTAGTTGACTGACAGGAAGGTAAGTTTCTTCACTAGAATGTCAACAGAATTGCTAAGCGTGATTTGGATAATGTGTAGAGCAGAAACTAAATGTAGCTGTGTCAATTCAATAGTCTCACATATTCCTTGATGTTCTTATGAGGCTTAATCATCAGCATCCTGGAGAGATCATAACAAAAGTTACTATTTTAAGTGATTCTGTTAATGTGTGCTGTTGAGTCTTTTGTGTTTTAGCATTTCTTTCAGGTGTAGGAAAAAATACCTGTCCGATGCCTGATTTATATTTTATATTATTTTTCTACTCTCCTTTTTGGGGTGAGAGAGTCCTTAGATGTGAGCTAAAACCTATCTTTCAAGCAAATTGTCACACCCAAGGGTGTAAGGAAGGGAGTTTAGTTCTCCTTTCATTAATTGCTAGACTCTTGCCATACTGAACCCAGTCTAACAGTGTATATGGGTCCAGGGCTGAGAGTCTCATCATGTTACTGGATAAGGGAGTGATCATATTAGGTGTGATTGTGATCATTGTGTATACTGTTTTCTTGATTCTGCTTCTAGTTTATAAAAATTCATGGGAAAACATTTTAGTTAAATATGTGAATATATATTTGTATATAAATATGTAAATATATAAGAATTAAACTGAAAGCCATGGTCAAGTGGTGAAGTTACCAACCAAGTGTTGGAGATATCCAGGCACTCTCCTCTCTATTAAGTTTCTCTTTTGATCTGACTCTGGACCAGAATTAGAGTGCTTCCCTTACTTTTCTTAGTTCTTTCATTTTAGCAATGGTATCTTCTCTCTTTTGCTCCCTTTTTTGACTTGGGAACCCACCCTTTAACTCCTGTGGTGCTCTTCCTGCCAGTTTATTTGCTTTATACCAGATCTTGATATCTGGAGAATCTGCTCTTGGCTCTTGTGCTGAGTGCAGTTTCTTTTAGGAATAGAAAGTGGAACTCTGGCTACATGTTTTAGAGAAGAGTTGCTATAGAAAACCTCTACATGATTCCAAATGCCTCCTGTTGCTTTAAAAACTGCACAAATATGAATTTTTCCATCACAAATATTTCTGGGGTTCTATAAGGGCATGGATGACAAATTGCCAGTAGATAATGGAAGATTGTAGGAGTTTTACCTAAATCGGGTTGTCAGTTTTCAAATGACAACTGATCATCTCCATTCGAATCCCGTGTGTTACAAATACATACTCTTTGGATTCACTGGGTTTCCAGTAGGATGAATACTTTCTGGAAAATCCACAATGTTTCAGAGATACTCTCGCCACTTTCCATGTCTGTGAGTGGGCATGGTGTGGGACACTTCTGTTATTCATACATATTAAATATGTGTTGATTGAATGAACGGATGAGGACAGATCTGCTAGCTCAACTACTCCTTGCCCAACAACATTCCAGGAGAACTTTTCACTATTAGCTCCACAGATGGCACCAAGAGAACATTGAGGAACAGAATGCATAACATCATGCATAATATCCCGTGCTCAATTACTTTGCTCCCTAGTCAACTGCAAGTCATGTCATCATCTTGATGTCAGAGTCCTCTTCAAGAAAGACGGACAAACACAACTTTGCCCCTTTTGGAGATGCAGAGATCATTTCTGGTAGAAGATAGTGAGAGGCTATGTTTTTAGAAAATTTTATCTTCCTTTCTTATTAGACTATCCAAAGGAACTAGATTCTGGTTCATCTTTTGTTCTCTGGTTCTTATGCTAGAAGGAGAAATGTGAGCAATCCAAAGAAACAGGTTAAAGAGGTAGGAGAATTGACAATTGTAGGAGATGGAGTTGAATGTAAGACCTTGGAAGATATTGACAGGCGGTGACCAGGTGTGAGGCCCATGGGAGATAGTGTTACAATAAAGGAGCTGTATAGTTTTCCAATGTACATTGTACCCAGTGGCCTAATGCCATGTCTCTTCTGATGTTGACTGACTGGGATGACAGAGGAAGGGTAAGCAAATCACAGGCATTCATTTACTGGGGACTTTGGTAACTGAATCTTGGGGAGATTTGCATCCATTCTGAGGTGAAGGGACCTCTCCCTTTCTCTCATCAGATTGTCTGCATCCTCTTCTCTGGCCCAAACTGAGCATTTGAGAAGAAAGGTAGCCAAAAGTACATTACAAATTAACAAGAGATTCTTCAGAAGAGTCCAAAAGGAGCAACCTTCGAAGACTTGTCTCCTACTCTAAAACAATCAAGCTATCAACAATAGAAATTCTCACAGGAGAGATAGTGCCTGAAAAGGATATGGTTGGAATAATTGCCTTTTTTTACTTCTTGTGTCTGGGACTGATTGTGGAGAATGGCTATATCTTTGTGGTGCTGGCCAAGGAATGGGCACGGTGTGGTACACTTCCCCCAAGTGATAAGATCTTGACTTTCTTGAGTGCATCTCGTTTCTTCCTGCAGTGGGTGATATGTGGAAGAAACCTGTACATCTTGCTCTGTCCAATGGCCTTCCCATACAACCCTCTATATCAGTACATTTACTTCCAGTGGGATTTTTTTAACTCTGTTACCGTATGGTCTTCTGCTTTGCTCAGTGTCTTCTACTGTGTGAAAATTACAACCTTCACCTACCCTGTCGTCCTCTGGCTGAAATGGAGGATCTCCAGGTATATGACCTGGTTATTACTTGGCTCCCTTGGCCTCAGCTTTGCTATTGCCTGCCTGTTTTTCATAGGCAACTATTATATCTATTATGTCTACTCAATGAGGAGTCTTGTATTTGAGAATTACACTAGGAAAATTTTGAAAAGAAAATTGGAAATATACTACTTTTTTCCTCTGAAAATAATTACTTATTCAATTCCAGCCATCATCTTCTTTATCTGTATGTTTTTGCTTATCGCTTCCCTGGAAAGACATAGACAGAAAATGCTACATAGTGATTCTGGCCTCTCGGACTTCCAGACCCAGGTTCACACCAGGGCTCTCAAGACACTCATCTCCTTCTTCATCCTATTTATCTCCTATTTTTTAGCAGTAATGGTCAATAGTGCAAACATCTTGCCCTCTTTGAAGTCATGGTACTGGGGATGGCAGATTTTGATTTACCTGTGCACAGCAATCCACTCCACAATTCTGATCCTGAATAACCCCCGACTAAGAGATGTGTTGAAGAGGAAGAGCTGCTTGAGAGATGGGATTTTCTAAGTCCCTTTGGATAAAAAACAGGGAGACCTTGGGGCTACAGATACAGAAGACAAGTTCCCTCTGCTCATTTTTTAAATTATTCTTACTTTACCATCGTTCCAATGAGATATCATTCTAATCCCGATGGAAAGAAGGGAATAAGGATGTCCCCAGAGTGCCAAGAGATATAGACTTAGAAGGAAAAGGGACCACACGGCTGTACTCTGGCAGTATCTATTTTGTGATACTTGACTTTTCCAATCAAAGAATCTTTGAATTACATTTTCCTATTGCCCTGTCTTTCTGTAATAATAATCCTTATTCTGGGAACTGGTCATGTGGATGCTCATCCACCCACGCATATCATCTGTTGAATCATCCTGGAGAAGACATTTAGTGAAATGGCATCCAGTTTCCCTAGGTCAGCCTCAAATTGGGAATATGCTTTCCTTCCTGTGTGACAGTGTTTCTCTGCCTGTTATCTGTTAATGCAATGTACAACTTGTTCCTCTGGGATGTTTTCCTCAGAAGCAATAAGGTATAAAAAAGAGTGCAAAATGTGGAGTTGGGGACCTGGAATTTGAATCTCGGCACTTCCACTTATTACCTATGTGACCTTGAGCAAGTCATCACTTTTCTAAGCCTCCCTTCCTTCATCTGGAAAATGAGGGTGTTGGATTAGATGACTTCGAAGGTCCTTCCAGCTCTGAACATGTGAGCCAATCCGAGAAAGCACTGTTTCTCAGTTGCTGATGGATACTGATGCAACAGCATCGGTATCATCTTTGTAACTCGTACCTAGACCCTATTCAAATACACAAGGTGTAATTATCTAACCTAAAAATACTCTTCTACATTTTAGCTAACTACCTTCTTCTGCCTATAGTCTTTTCAACACTGAACCCATTTCTAGCATTTCAACTCTCTTTGGTTCATGTATAAAATATGACTTAATAATTAATGAGTTAATAATTAATGAGCAGGTAAATGAAGGGAGGATTCCTTTAATAATTATAGCAGCTAACATTCATATAGACCTCCAGGGTTTGCAAAGCACTTTGCATATGTCAGTCTATTTGATCCTCCCAATAGTCCTGTGAGCTAGAGGCTATTACTATTCCCATTTTTTCAGTCATGTTTGATTTTCAGTGACCCCATTTGGGGTTTTGTTGTCAAAGATACTGGAGTAGTTTGCCATTTCTTTCTCCAGCTCATTTTACAGATGAGGAAACTGAGGCAAACAGGGTTAACTGACTTGCCCAGGGTAACATAGATAGTAAGTGTTCAAGGCCAGATTTTTAACTCAAGAATCTGAGTCTTCCTGACTGCAGATCTGGCACTCTATCCACTGTTCGACCTCTTTACAGATGAGGATACTGAGACTGAGAGAGGTTAAGAACTTGCTCAGGATAACACGCTTAGTAAAGTGCCGGAATCAGGATTCATACTCAGGACTTCTTGACTCCAGGTCCAGCACTATATTCCTTTTGTACATTCTTTTTTTGTGTGAGAAAGGTTGCTAGGCACCAGGAGTTAGCCTCTAGACTCTTCCAGCCTTGGTTCATGTCACCTCCAAGAACTCTTTGTGTGGTCATGTGATCAGTTAACTCCTCTGTGTCATTGATTCAACCTGTACTCCAGTTTTACTACTTGTAAGCCTTCATCTCAGTCTTGCCATTCACTCCCTTAGCACTTGACTAGAAGACAGTCATCTATGAGCATCAGAAATATCTACAGTCTATGCAGAACAGAGAAGAATCAAAGTTTATTGGATTTTTAAAGACTGGGTCTAGTGGTTTTCAGAAATACGTGCAAACATTTCTTATGTAATCCATGGTGGTGGTTGAG
Organism: Potorous gilbertii; assembly: GCA_028658325.1. Lineage (NCBI taxonomy): Eukaryota > Metazoa > Chordata > Mammalia > Diprotodontia > Potoroidae > Potorous > Potorous gilbertii. The sequence goes on along the minus strand of CM053770.1, from coordinate 81,542,642 downwards.
GCCTCTCTGCCTTTTATGTGGTGAGTGATTTGTAGTACACTGAGATAGTTTGGCAAGGTAGGATGTAGCTCTTTGAGAATGATTGTTACTTTCTTCCTAGAAGGCTCAGAAAGACAGCTGAGTTGGCTTCAAAGATAGAGCACTCTGAATTAAAAGGAGAGAGTCTATGACAGCCACATTGTCCATAGCATGGAAGAAATAAATATCATTGAAGGGAAACTACAAAGAATGATGATGTGTTTTTCTGTGGGATTATTACAAAGACTGAGGCGGCTAGGTGGCTCAGGGGAAAGAGTGCTGGGCCTCGATTCAGAAAGACCTGAATTCAAATCCAGTCTCGGACACTTACTAGCTGTATGACTATGGGCAAGTCACTTAACCTCTGTTTCCCTCCATCCACTGGAGAAAGAAATAATAAAAGCACTCTAGTATGTTTACCAAGAAAACCCCATAGAAAGTATGGTCCATGGGTTCACAAAGATTTGGCCACGGCTGAATCAACTGAACAATGGCAACAAATTACAAAGGTGCTGCTCCTGGGTGAGACTCTGGATGAATGTAAACCCCAGAGAAGATGGCACTATGCCAAGCTTACACAAGGATCCTGACTGCTGGATGCATCTCTGTATATGTCTGGAAAGAAGTTGTGATCAAAGGAGATGAGCCCTAAAATGAAAAAAAATCCTTATCACTTTCTGTGGGAAAGATCAGTAGTCATTTCTGTGACCGTCAGAGAAACTCTCCTGGTGCCATATCTATCTGTGCCAGCTACATGGCACAGTGTATAGAATGCCGAGCAAGAAGTCAGGAAGACCTGAAATCAAAGGTGGCATTTGAGATTTCCTAGTTAGATGATCCTGGGCAAGTCACCTAATCTTGGCTTCAGTTTCCTTATCTGTAAAAAAGGGATAATTACAGCATCTCCTTCCCAAGGTTGTCATGAGAATAAATGAGATGATTATTGTAAAGTGCTTAGCACATAATAATTGCTACATAAATACTAGGGATTGCTCCCCACAACAATGTAAGGATGCCCTGAATGGAGGGAAGATCCTGCAGAGGAGTATATTGTGAATTGAAATATTGAGGAAAGCTTCCTTTGTAGGGTAAGACTGTTCACTCCTGGATTTCACGTGGTAATGGGAAACACTCATTTTGGTATATCTAGATCTTGGATATTAAGTTACTTATGGCAGAATACTTAGTGTTTATTGTTTTTGCTATAGTGTGTCCACAATAGTTGTACTTGTAAATTAGAAGCGGATACTAACCTTTTGGAATCTCTAGCCCCCAGAGAGTTTGCCCAGATTTCTGGGCTCAGCCTTCAGGAAAGATGATTTTGATACCTGGGCACTTCATGTTTTGCCATTAATTTTCTTTTACATCACTGCACTCTCCGACTCCCATAGAACTTTTTCTTGTAACAAAAAGAAATAGTTTATTAACCAAAAACCACCAACCATGTCTGATGGTGCATGCGGGATTCTGTACCCATGGTTCACCTCATTTCTATGAAGAAGGATGAAGCAGTTTCATTGAGTCCTCTGGAATCAAGATTGATCATTAGATAACTGAATTTTGATGTCTTCTAGTAGTATTTTCCTCTATGTTATTGCTTCTGTCATGGATATTGTTCTCTTGTTTCTGCTTTGTTTGTTGTGTATGAGTTCTTTAGACCAGGCTCTGATGAATAGGTGACCTCCTCATTAAGGCCAGTCCCTCCATATGTACCCTTAATTCCACAACCTCCCATGTTCTGCAGCAGATTGCCATCCACTATCATTCCTTCCCTGCCTGATCTTTTATTAGTTCTTACCTGTTGTTTGTAAATATATCCAAATCTCTCTCATCCTTAAAAAAATTCTCACTACACCCTACAATCCCTACTAGCTTTTGTCTTATGTCTCTCCTTCCAATTTGAAACTCATTGCGTCCATTTCCTATTTAATTCTCTTCTAAACCTTCTGCAATCTGGCTTCTAATCTCACCTCACAACTAAAACCTACTCTCCAAAGTTCGTGGTGATATTTTAATTGACATGTTTTAAAGGCTTTTAACTCCATCTCCTTGATCTCTCTATAGCATCTGGCACTGTTGGCCACACTCTACTTTTGGACTTTCTCTTTTCTTTGGGTTTCATAACATTGTTCTCTTGGTTCTCTTGTGTGTCTGATGGCATCTTTTCAGTCTGCTTGATTATCATTCAAAGGTACATCCCCTAACTTTGGATGTATCCTAAGGCTCTGTCTTGTACTTTTCTCTTTTTTGTCTCTCTGCTCTTGCACTTTACGACCTCATCAGCTGCCATGGGTTTAAGAGTCATCTCTATGTAAATGATTCTTATAACTATGAATGTACCCTTAAGTAGGCTATCAACTTCCACTCTCACATGAACTGCCTATTGGATGTTTCAAATTGGATCTTCAGTAGGCATCTCAATTTAACATTAAAAAACAAAACACTTTGTTATATTATGCCCCAAACCCACCCTTTTCCTGAACTTTCTTATTTCTGTCTAGGGTATCGGAATCAATCAGGTTAACAAACAGCAGTCATTAGCCACTCTTCATTCTTACCCCAGAGATACAATAATTTGCCAATTCTTGTGCTACCCGACATCTCTTACTTCCTTCTCTTTCTCTCCATGAACACATTCATGATCAGAAGCTTTGATCTGAGTTGGGTACCTCATTACCTTTCACTTAGCTAATTTTATATATATATATATATATATATATATATGTATGTATGTATGTATCCAATTGTAGTAACTCTAGGTCAAAAAACATTAAGTGTTTAGTAACTTTCTCACATAATTCCACATTGTTTTTTCAAAGTGATTGTAACAATTCATAGCTCCAATAACAGTATATTAAAGTGTCTGTCTTCCCATACAAATGTCTATGCTAATGATTTCCATCTTTTGGAAATTTAACCTAGTAGGTTTGAAATAAAACCTTAAAATTGTTTTAATATAAAATTCTTTTATTATTGGTGATTTGGAACATTTAAAATTACAGTTATCATTTGCATTTTTTCTTTTGAAAGCTGTTCATAGAAGAAACAGGAGAACATTGTACATAATAATATCAACATTGTTCTATGATCAGTTATGAATGGCTTAACTCTTCTCAGCACCACAAGGATCTAAGACCTTTTCAAAAGAATTGTGGAAAATGCTACCCACATCCAGAGAAAGAACTGATAGAGTCTGAATGCAGATCAAAGCATACTATTTTTCCCTTCATTTTTTTCATGTTTTCTTTTTCTTTTGGAAACTAGGTTTTGTTTTGTTTTGTGGTTTTTTTGCAAGCCATTTCTTCTTCCACAACATGACTAATATGGAAGTATGTTTTTTTGCATCATTACACAGATATAACCTCTATCCAATTGCTTGCCATCTTAGGGAGGGGGGAGGAAAGGGAGGCAGAAAGAAATTTAGGACTCAAAATTTTATTAAAAAATCGAAGTTAAAAATTATCTTTACATGTAATTTGAAAAAATAAAAAATTATTTTAAAAAAATTGTTCATATCCTTTTGGTAATGTATTTTTTTTGGTAGAGCTTGGAGATACCACCACTTACTGATTCCTACTCCATCCTTCACCCACCCGCGAAAGCCACCAAGTTCAAAGTATATTGTGAGTCTGCATCCACTCAAAACTATACCTTAACATATCCTACCAATGCGCTTAATTTGGATGAGCACATCAGAGAATGCAATTAGTTAAAAGCAAGAATAATTAAAATAGCGTTGTAATAGCAATAATCCTGGAGCGCACACTCCCACAAATGTATATAGTATCAGTAGGAAGAATGAAGAGAATTATACAAGCAGGGAAGATATACTCTTAAATAGTATATATCTGATTACCCTTATCCACTGATAGCAAGAAGATGCTTAAAGTCAGGGCAGTGGACAAACAAACATTGTCCTATGATCAATGGTCAAACCCTAGTTATGCTCATATATGCATCTGCTCAGCTATATCTAGACCTGAGATAACCTTTGTAACCTCCCGACCTGAACTTCCTTTTAGGTCTGGATCCTTATATTTGTAATAGAGCTCCACTCTTGTTTGTATACTTAGATTCCCTGTTAACGTAATTTTTCCCTTGCCTGTCCTGGAACTTGGAACCAATCTCTGGTATACATTTACACTCTGCTTCTGCTTGTTGTCTTTTCCCTAGTCTATGTCTCTGTATTGATTAAGCAGAGTCTACATCTTGACTGTAATATCTAGTTTTTCGGGACATCCCAGGATTTTAATTGATCTTTATCCTCTCCCTTCATGGTATCCTTGCCTTTCCTTTTGTCTATGTAATGATCACCTGCTTGTGGGTACTTCAAACTCTCTGTCACGCCCCATTGGCCTGGTTCGAGTCTTTGTCTTGGCCCCTCTTGGAGTGTATCGTCTCACAGTCACCTGTGATACATATCAAGATTCAACATTAAATAAATCTTTAAAGCTTGTTTATCACCTCCATGATTTATACCTCATATGGGCATTCTACTGTTGACATCCTCAAACCTGGCCCTCTCCTTGCTTGTTGGAAGAAGCCAGGGGAGAGGAAGAATGACTATAACTATAGTTTCTATATATGTAGAGTTTTAATATTTTCAAAGTGGTTTTTATCTCAAAATAGGCTCACTTTTCTGAGCCTGAGTCCACTGGTTTCTTCCATCATACTACAGTGTCAAGATGCCAATAACCATACTTACTCAAGTCTTATATCCAAATATGATGGGAGTTATTATTGCCTATTGTCTCCAATATTTCGAGGATCTGTTATTTAATCAGTGTGCATACTCCCTTCACTGTTGCAGATTTCAACTTCTCTTTGCCTTATTAGATGATCTTCATGAGCTGCTGTATAATACATATATGTATTTTAAATCATGTTATTCATTTGGCTGCCAGACTCCAGTGATGAACTTCTGTAACTAGGCTGATCTTTGGATATCAAATGGATAGTTTTTTCTTTGACCCAGCTTGAATGACCTGGCAGGGTCCAGTAAGCCCTTTACTGACCTAGCCTGAGAACCCAGGAGCATCCCTAAACCATGAGGAAGCGCACAAGCAGAGCTTTAATGGAGCATCCCATTGTCATACTGTATAAAAGTGCATAGAACTCTAAATAAAGGAGTAGAGATGTTGATGGATATAAATGTCTAGAGGACCCTTTTCTCTTCCAGGCAATTCTGCTGGACTCTGTGTGGTGACTTCAAGGTATAGTAGAATTGGCCATGAAGATACAGGGCTTTGATCCAAGATCCTTTTCATCCTGGAAAAAAATGAATGCAAATCTCCCTTAGGCCCAAGTCACTGCTGTCCCCTTTGCATCTCTTTGATTTACATTGCATTTGACTAATTTCTTATCAAAGCTGAGTCAAAATGTGCCTGCCTGTAGACTGAATCCATCCACCTCTTTCTATCATGCGGATTCTGGTTTTTTTTTTTCATTTTTACAATTTAGTACTCCTCCCCAGTGTCTTCCATATACCTCTGATCCCTTCAGTGTGGTTATTTATCCTTCTCGCCTTTAACTATGACCATAGAATTTACATTCATAAATTATTTTAGGGTTTTTGAAACTAATTTTTATCTGGTGATAGTTATCCCAAGTATGAAATACTATGTAACCATAGTCCAGCATAAAGAAATAGATAGGTACTCCTCCCCGCCCCCCCTCCCACAGAAATGGTAAAGACATCACAATAAAATCACTAGCCCAAGAATGGATCTATATTTAAATAGTAGCTGTTCTACCATTGCTTAGGACTCACTAAAGAAGCTCCATAAGCTGTGTGACTAATGTTTTCACAGTAGATGTTCCTTATTTAGGTAGCTAAGTTCATCAGTCCATGGCTTATTTGACCAACTGAATCTTTCAGGAGCATCCAAATGTCTGCCTAGAATGTCAGCCTTTCTTTCTACTTATCTCAAAGTAGATCAAAGACCAGCGTTCTAGACTGGGGTGGGTAATCTGAGATCCCTGCTGAAAGGACAGCACAGAGGGAGAGGCCCTAATTCTACACTCTATTCTAAAGGAAGACACAGTTAGTTAGGTCAGTATCCCCTAAAACAAAGGACCCTTGGAGATAAGTGCACAGAGTCTCTCTGGAGAGTGTGAATGAAAACACTGCTTCCGAATTGGATACTGTGGATGAGAAGACAGTGATTCAATGATAGGCACTCTGTAGAGGAATCAGGAGTGGGGACTGTGTTAAGGGATAATGAAATGCATTTAATGTGATAAAGTTGTTCCACATGGGGGTAAATAAAGGCGGAAATCCAGTCCCAAGATCTATGGACCTGAATCCCTAGAATGGAGTATTCTGTAGGAATCCAGATGGCATAAACCAAGAGAGACAGCTACCTAATCTTTGAAGGGCAACACTGCTGTTAGGCAAGTATTAGAATGTGTTAACAGTATAGAACCAAAGGCTTCTTCTTCAGGGTGGCCAGGTTTCAGTGAAGCTCATTCGACAATGCTGTCTTGTTTATAGTATATTTAAAATTTCAGGTTGGTTTCCATTTGTCATTCAATACCCTTGACTCCTATTGTCACCAGGTGCGTACTCTGAGAATGCAGTTTTGTCTTAATAAGTCTTTGAGTCAGACAATGAGGGATGCAGGGTAATAATTTTTTTTAATCTCATATTGAATACTCAAACCAAATGCAGGGAAACTTTTTAAAAAGAAGGGATTGGAGAACAAGATTAACACTTACCTTGTAAAATATGTTGTGTCCAGCTTTTCCAGTACGTGATTGTTGTTTTGGGGGTGGTCCGAAAGGCACCATGGTAAAATTGAAAAAAAAACAACAAACCAATGGATTTTAAGTCAATAGACTTAGGTTATGAGTTGGCTAAATGACTCCAAGATCCTTTCCATCTCAGAGACTCTGTGTTTCCAGCTCTGCCACTAATCGTGAGACCTCAGGAGAGTTATTGAGTCTTATTTAGTCTCAGTTTCTTAAACTGTAAAATGTGAATAATAATGTTTGGAATACTTACAGAGGTTTGATGAGGCTAAAATGAAAGTGTATGTAAAAGTAATTTATAACCTCTAAAATGTGACATAAATTGAGCTATTATTGCCCCCATTGTATCAGAAACTGTATGTTATACTACAATGTAAGTGATTTCTTAATTAGCTCTTTTTTTTGTTTTATCTGGACTACCATTTTCCCTGCATTGGCACAAATAATGAAAAGGTAACTTCAGGATGAAACATCATACTATCCAGTTAGTTTTTTAATGTTTGTTACAGAGGCATTGCTTCGATAAGAATCACAGGACATTTTAAGACTCTCTCACTGATCCAGCATATTGCCCTTATACAAGTAGAATCTGAGACTTCTTGAATCTGAAACTTCTCTAAAGATAACCACCAGTTTTCTTTATAGACACTCACAAGGGTTCAAACATAGAAGAGGTTTAATTTGCATACTAGAGGACACATGCATATTTACATACACCTACATGTATACATACACATGTGTACATACAGGTATATGTATACATGCCCATGTATGCGTGCCTGTTTATACCTCTATATATGCACATGTGTGTGTTAGATACACATTGTACACACACACACACACACACACCTAGGCAGCTACATGGTGCAGGGGTTAGAGTGCTGGGCTCAGGTTCATGAGTTCAAATCTGGCCTTGGACACTTAATAGCTGTGTGATGCTGGGTAAGTCACTTAGCCATGTTTGCCTCAGTTTCCTCAACAGAAAGTTTCAGAATAAAAACTGAAAAAAATACTGAAAACGACAAAACAAAAACAATATTTACACAATATACATATACGTAGATGGAGGTTATATATATTACATATACACAGGTACATGTATACATATGCATATATATGTATGTACTTTATATCTATCACATATGAGCTCAAGGGTCTCAGGTGGTCTCCTTTCCATGGTAGGTTGCCCTCTTCCCTCTAGGGAATTTTCTAGTCCCTTATGACTTGTGATGATTTGAGGTTCACTTTTCTTCATTGGTACTCGCTATCATATTGCATTGCCAGGGATCCTGGGTCTTCTTGCTGTTAAGCCAATATTGTCTATTCCTAATCCCTGTTCTCCCCTGTTTGATTCTCCTCCCTAGGATATCTTACAGACTCTTAAACAACAGCTGAACAATGAAGGGTTTACTCTGGAGTCCTAAGTGACAGAGGAGTAGTGTTTTCATGTCTCTAGACACCTGTTATTTCATACCCTGCTCCTACAGTCTTACCCCTGACATAAAAAGGTCCCTTAACATAGCTGTGGAAACTTCTTTCTCCTTGATCCTCCAGTGGTCTCTGCCTCCCCACCAAAATGGCTTACAATTAGTCTGTAGCCATTTACCCTCCCTCCTTACCTGGGTCCATTCCAGATCTGAGACCTTACTTGTGACAGCATCTCCTACTAATTCTTCAGTTTTGCCGGTATCCAAGTGGCCCACATGAAAGAGTCCTGAGTCTCGAGCCAGAGGACCTGGGCTCAAAATCTGCCTTTGATACACCTTCCCTTGAGTGATCCGGTGTGAGAGTGTTAGCTTCTCTGACTCTCAGTTTTCTCATTAAAATAAGAGGGTTGGACTAGATCAGTGGAGTGAAACTTACAGCCGGCAGGCCACGGAGCCATGAAAACGGATTACAATATAATTGGGAAATGTTTAACAAAATAAAGTAAAAGGCACCACATCAAAGATAATGTGGTTTTCTAAGTCTACATGAGGTTAGCAGGAGCTGGTTTCTATTTGAGTTTGACCCTACTGGACTAGATGGTCTCTAAGACCCTTTCTAGCTGGAGATACATGGTCCTATAACCCTTCCAGGGAAGCTAGGCTGGGCCATGAAAACTACCCCGAGGCTGTTTCTTGTAGCCTGCCAGAAGGGAAGTGAAGAACCAGATCCTTCAGAAGTAGGTGCTTGTAACCAAGAAGGACCTGCACTGAGGGAGAATGTGATTTTAAAAGATTTGTGCTACCCTTATTTCTGAATCCATCTCTCCTGATGAGATCTACATCTCTGTAGTTGATGCCTGTTAGGGGCCACCTTATATATATGTATCAGAGCAGTAGAGCTTAGTACAGTATCTGGCACATAGTAGGTACTTAAGAAATGTTTATTGAATTGAAATGAATATATTCTATTAGGAAGAGGCATTTTTAATACAGAGGCCAAAGGACAATTCCCAAAGGCCTGGAACAACTGAGGTCTCTACGGAAACTGGGGAAGGAATCTTTATTGTACTTTTAAGATAAACTAATTTCTAAGAGAGAAATGTGTGTGTGTGTGTGTGTGTGTGTGTGTGTGTGTGTGTGTGTGTGTGTGTGTGATGAGGTTTTGGTGGTCTGTCACTTCAGGCTGAGTCTTAGGTTCATTTTTTTCACATACTTGTTTTAGAAACCTCTAGGGTAGAGCTGCTTCAGAATCCACCATGGTGACTCCTTACTTGGGCCTGCATTACTAGAGACTCCTCTTGCCCCATCCAGAGGGAAAGCGTGTAGCTGCCAGTGGTATTAGGTCAGCCCCTAAGAGGCCACTCCTGGGTGGCCTCAAGGACCAGAAACTCCTTCCCTAAGGCAGAATTGATGAAAAATGCCAGGTGAAGCCTTAGGTATCAGCTAAGTGGATGACTGTCCATGTTGAATGATTTCAGGGACAGAGGGAGGCCCTCTAATTCTCTCTCCCTTAGCTAATACCTTAAATTCTATTAACATTTTACTCTAAAGTTTTTGATCGCTGTTTAAATATAAATACCTCAGGGAAGGTTTCACCTGAAGCTTGTATTAGTTGTTTATACTATAATGAATAAAGAACTTGAGAATCAGAAAAACATGAACACTAGACTCAAAGCTGGGGAAAGAGCCTCACTTAGGGGATAAAAAGAAGCTGGAGATCTAGAAGATTGACTCCTTACTAAATAATTTTACCTTGAGCTGACCCTAAGGAGTCACTGATTTTTGCAAGTTATTGACTTTTCTACTGAATTTCCATCTCTGAAAATTAGCGCACCACCCTATAGAGTTCAGTTCCCTTCTACTCCTCCCCTCCCCAAGTCTTTAGAGGGAAAAGAACAAAGGCTTAAAATAACAGTAAAAGGTAAAAATTACAAAATTGTACAATTTAAAATTTAGCTCTTGTCTTTAGGGCTAAATTTAGGGAGGGATGCTAATTCATCTAAGTCCCTCTTAGCCTCTAAGGGCTGGGCAACTCTGGGCCACCCAGAGAGTTATCTGATGGAATACCCATGCTCACAGGACAGTATTGTTGGGAGGTTACATGGTACAGTGGAGAAAGCCATGGATTCAGCAGATCAGAGCTCTGATGTTTACTTCCTTTACTTAATCTTCTTGGGCCTCAGTTACCTCATCTGTCAAATAAGTTGCACAAGATGTGCCCCCAACCCCCTGTTACAGTTCTGCAGTTCTTGTAATGGATCACTCAGAGCTCAAAGTTCAAGCACAGAGTCCTTTTATTACAAATGTTTGAATACCCCAGATAGAAACAGTTCCCAAAGTGGTTTAAAGCATGTCAGAAACATAAAAACACACAAGTTTCCAGAAGGAAGAGAAAAGGTAGTTGGCAAGGAGATTCTTAGGGGTCTCAGGTGTTCCTTGTCATGGTCTTAAAAATGTTCTTCTCTCCAAAAGGTCTTCAGCTACATCCTAGAGCAATCCACCTGGGAGCAAAAGTAACCCCAGTTGCCCCAGTCTGCATGACAGTTTCTTTCCTCACAACGGTCGTAGCTGGTCTATGAGGTTAATTCGTACCTCCATGGTTCCACCAGTATTTTGACCCATAACAGCCTCTGAGGTGGCTTTCAGCTTCACATCCATAATTCCATGATCCTGAGACTGAGTAAAAAAGAAGGAAAATTAGCCAAGTGTTGTTGCAGACAGGTATGTACCATGTAATCAGTAGTCAATAGTCAGCCTTAAGTGCCTACTATGTGCTACACTGTACTAAGTGCTGGAGGGGGGGTGTATAGGGAGGTGGGAGGGGCAGCGAGGGATATAATTATAAATAAAAACAAAGGCAGTCCATGGCGTCAAGGAATTTATAATCTACTGGGTGAAGAAAACACACAAAAGGAAACTGAAAAGGCAGGGTGGAGTGAGGAATATATAATCATGGAAAATACAAAAGGTACAGCAATTAAGTTATTAGAATGTTGTTTGTATTGTAAATATGTTTATGATTAACTGGTACTGCTTTGTTCGTAATGTAATGCCTAATTATTTTGTTTTTGTAAAGTGCTTGATTAATATGTAATACTTGATATGTATGTGATAAGCAAGGCATTTGGTAGATAAATTAAGTAGGTTTTCTGATCCTCAACATTTATCAAGAAAATTCTCATATACCTGCTCGTAGGACATTCATGTTTTCAGTTTAGCCAGTGGGAAAATTCTCTTCATGCATTTTTTTCTCCTTGATTGACTGAAGGCCTGGTTCCCTCAGCTGGGTTTCCAGATAAGAATCTTCCAGATAAGAATGAAATGTGTCAACAAACGGATAGAACACCTGGTTGGAAGAGAACAATTGGGAATTGCTTCTGCCTCCGGGAAGATTAGGAGAGTTTAGCTCACTAATGGCCCTGCATTCAGCCAGAGTTCACTGGCTGTAAGATGCCAGGCCTTAAGATCCAACTGATCTGAAGCTGACTTGTCTCCTGAGAGAGGCCAACTGGAGTCTAGGGCAGTCACCTACAAACCTCCCAGGAGGCTCCTCTGAGAGACCCTCAGCTCAGAGAGGACCCACTGTGCAGTGCGCAGCCGTGGAATCCGTCCAGTGTCACATGAGCTTTTCAAAACAATGAGCTATCCAGGGTTCGTCAGAGCTATGAGGTGAATAGCCTTGATGCAGTAATGCACTTTGCAAACCTTTCAAGAGATACTTTTGGGATTCAAAGCCTGGTCTAAGCTTACTTTCAATGTTTTTCTCACTTTTCAATTTTTTCTTACTATTGTTGCTCAGTTTCATTCAACTCTGCATTTCCATTTGGGACTTTCTTGGTAAAGATCCTGGAGTGGTTTGCCATTTCCTTCTCCTTCTCATTTTACAGATGAGAAAACTGAGGCAAACAGGGTAAATCACTTGCCCAAGGTCACACAGCTGTGTGAGGTTGGATTGGACCTCAAGAAGAGGAGTTTTCCTGGCCCCAGATCCAGGTCTCTATCAACTGCACTACCTGGCTGTCTGATTTATCCCAAGATAGACACAAAAAATAGGTCCCTATTTTAGAAGTAAGAAACCCCAAGACAGGAATGCAAAGAAATATAAATTATGTCCTTACCCTTGGGCAGTTTGTAATCTAGTTGGGGCAATAAACACATCTGAATGAGTTAGAGGCATATGAGCAGATTCTACCTGGTGAATATGCTGTGGAGACTGAGAAAAGATGGAATTGTATTGTAATCAAATGTCATTTACAACAGTTAATTTGATACATTAGCATAGTCATTATTTATGCATCGTGGCAAATGTTAGAGAAATGTCTCCGCTGTGTTCCATCCACCTTACTCTCCAGACAAGTGCTTTGTAATCCACACTAACAGTAAGTCTTCGTTCCTTCCTTCCTTCATCCATTTATGAACTACTTGTTGTGTGTGTATGTTTCTGTTATTCTTTTTTTCCTTTGTTGTTTGGATTTGTGCATGTTCACCAGCTGGCCTCCCTGTACCCCAGTTTCCGTAACACTTGCTGCCAACTAGCTCCCAGGACTCGTGTGAAGAGGAGATGCTATTGTATTCAGAAAGCTAAATGGAAACAACGCTTATTATTGTGACCGTCAGCCTGACCATGGGACTACTAGCTTTGCTCTGCCCTGCTATTGATCTCTGGGCTGTTTTGATCTGATCTGGTTCACCCCTGTGGTATTTATGTACTGTTCATTTGTATGACTTACCTGGCCTTTGACTCATCACTGAGTAGATCCTTGTGTTTTCTGTAGACTTTGCTTCCAAGGTCCGGGCATCCTGCCTGCTCTTCTCATCCAACTGCTGCCCATGATCAAATATGACAGGAAAATAAGGCTATCCTTCAGGCTCTCAGCTGGGGAGCACTATAGATAGACTGACCATATTTTCTGGACTAAAAATTAAAATATGCCTTCTGGGATTCATGGGGTTAATAGGATTTTTTTCCATGATCCATGACTTTATTAATGTGAAAAGTCTTACAAAAGTATAAAAATGAAATCTCATGAGATCTATATTTTAAACACCTTGAAAATCTTAAAGGGTCATAGCAATATCATCTATTATTGGTACTGTTGCTACTAAACATTTTAAAAAATCACCTTGATAGCTTTTACAATTGCACAAGCTCTTATATTAGTACAACCAGTGTTGTCTTACTGGCTTGACAAGTAGCATTGCCTCAGCTAATTGTCACCCTTGAAATGGAGCCCTTACCACCATCTGTGCTGCCTACACTACATGCACATGTGTGTACACAGCTTTAGATGCTCACAATATGGGCTTAGTTCCTATGCCTGCTTTTTTTTGGTGAGTAATCATGAGGTTTTTCAGCCTGTGATTCTCCATCTTCTGTGGCTCTCAATCTTTCTTGACTTATATGTGTATATACATATATATATATATATGTATATATATATATATATACATATATATATATATATAATATCACAATGCTTACTGACTTGGTTCATGTAGTTGCTATTTTTAAAAATAGAATTTCCAATTCTCTCTTTGGAGAGAAATTAGAGAAGAAAACTGGGCTATTCACAGAAAAATCTAGCATATATGTTCTGATAGGATCAGTGTTTTCCTGATTCAGTTTTTTTCTTCCTACCCACAACATGGAGAGGCTTTACCTAAAAAAAAGCTAAAGCTTCCCTGGGGACCTGATTGACCCCCCAGTTCTCTGATGCAGCTTTCTGATCATCTAAGGGCATAAAAAGACCCTGATATATGGAATCTAGATCTCTCAGACTTGGTGGATTTCTGAAGAACACATGAGTCACCATGTCCCTGACCCATATCCTGCCCTGTTGACCAGACACATTTCCATATAGAGAGGCTAAGTGACACTGTATCCTAACCACTTATCAGTGCCATGTTAGGGCAAAGCAAACCTCCCTCTATTAACTATTCAATGACTCATAAGTGTCTAATTTCATCCCAACATTGAACTTGAACTAGAAGAATGCTGGCATTATAGCTACCTCCAACATATGCCCATAAACCAACAATGTACAAGTCTTCCAAAACATTCAGGATATAGCTGTGTTCTAGGCCAATGATGCCTCCATGAGCCCGCGTCAGAACAGCTGCTACTGCTGCAATATCTGACAGCCATCCTGCTGCCCTTGCCCTGCTTTGCTGAAATATTTTTGATTACAGGGGTTGTTCTGCCAGCTAATTCCAGCTTCTTTTCCAGTCCTGCCTACCAGCCTACAGCTCAGGGAGAAGCTGGCATGGACTCATTAGTTTAGGCACTGTTGTGCACCTAGGCATAAATTGCTCCTCTGTGGAATGAGGGAATTAAAATAAGAGACTCTATGGAAATTACAAGGGACAAGCTTGACCCCAAAATACACATCTTAGAAGATATGTCCCCTTGCTTCTTTATAGAGATGGGAGTCCATGAGGGTAGAGCATTACATATAATTTTATAGTTTTAAAAATGTCTTGATTTTTTTTTTCTCCTTCTTACTCTTTAAAAAAAAATTCAGTTATAAGGGATGATTCTTGGAGAAAAAGATAGAGACAGAAATGTAGGGAATATAAAAACAAAAAATATCAAAAATTATTAAAAGAAAAAAATTTTAAAGAAAAAATTTACCTTTACATTTCCTTTCAGCTTTAAATCTATGATCCTACAATCTGTAAAGTAGGGATACTAAATCATACAATGGTTACTTGGCTTTTTTTTTTTGCAAATAAAATGATATAACACATGTAAAGTACTTTGCAACCTTAAAGCACTACATAAATGTTAACTGTTGTTGTTAACAACCTTTTTTGCAAGGAAAGGAAAAGGAGACACAACTTTGGGGAATATGGGCCAAATGATCAGGATATGGATATGGGTTTAAGCTCAGGACAGGTAGCATCCAAGGACCAGCATCAAGGGAAATATTCAGTTATCTCACTGAACAACTTTGAAGTTTCATCTCATATCAAGCAAATTAGCAAAAATAACAAAAGATAGGTAGGTAATAGTCAATTTTTGAAGGACTGTAAGAAGATAGGTTCACTTCTCTCAGGTCATGATGTTGTTGCTTCCTTAGGAGAAATGGGAAAATTTGGACAAGTTGAGTCTGAAATATCTTTAGAAGATCCAATTTTAAAAGCCTATGATAACGATGCAGGATTAAAGTTCAAGGAAGAGATGGGTTGAATTTATAGATCTGAGAGTCATCAACAAACAAGAAAACTGGTGAGGTTCCTAGAAGTGTGGGGAGAGAAGAGAAAAGGATCCAAGACAGACCCTGGGGAACTCCTACAGGGAGGTGTTCCTGGAGGAACACCTACGGAGCATGATATGGATGATGATCCTGCAAAGAAGACTGGGAAGGAGCAGTGAGAGGAGTAGGAGAAAAACCAGAGGAAAGGAATGTCACAAAGCTTAGAGAAGTGAATAAATGCAGGAGGTGGTCAACAGGGTCCCATGTAGCAGCTTGGTCTAGAAGAATGAGTCCTGAAAAGAGTTCATTATATTTGTCAATCAAGACATCATTAGTAACCTGCCACTCAGATGATGGTCATGTTTCTGTCCACAATGGCCACAGCAACAGTGGCTGTTCCAAGCAGAGACATCGTCCCGGTATTTCTGATTTACTGTGTACCAGTCCGCAGTTCAGATCCAAGATGAGTAGAAAGAAAAAAGGAAACTACTTCTACATGCTATTAGGTATAGCAGATAGTGTAGACCAGCAATCCACCCCCACCTTACCCCCACTCTCTCCTACCTCGTGGATTTCTTCCCTGGAATGGACTTGAGGCAGAGCAATTTCTGTTTTCCTTTCTCTATCCTAGAGGGAACTTGAGCTATGTCCACTTACTGTTCCATTCATTTGTCTCCCTTTGTGGAACCTTCCTAGGTTCCACGGATCCCCCCGCCCCATGATGATAAGACATGAGGAAAGTCTGGGTACAATTATTATTAATAATGGCAATACTAATAATAATAAATAATTACTCCCTCAAAATCCAACCGTGTCCATGCCATGGATATCGTGAGGGAGGGAGCCAAAGTACGGGAATGTCAGCCATTGTGATCAGCAGGGGGGATTTCACCATAGGGGTTGGGAGGGCCTCATAAAAATCCTGAAACACTGTTGAATAGGGCTCTGGTGACATCTCTGATGGTGTTAGCATGCTGGTCCATATGATTCAGTTACTCCTAAGAATCACAGAAACAGCCAGGGTAGCCCAGGACTGCTGGCTGATCCTTTGTGAAACCATCAGCCATTATCTTGGCATGGTATATAGCAGAGTGGTTGGCACTCTTTCATGTTCTGGTACCATAAGAAGGCAAGAAGTCAGAACAAATCAGAAACATCAATACTCCACATGCTGAAAATGTTTCAGTGCAGATGGCACTGATGACCAAAGTAGGCAAACGAATGCCCAGGAAATGGACTGAAGACACAATCCTTTCCTTGTGTGCTGGAAGCTCATCTGAACAAAATTGGAAACATCTCACTAGTTATAGGTAAAGGCTTCATATAACTTTTTGTAAATAGCACTCTTAGCCTAACAATAACAGCAGCCACTACCACAATAACACTAGGCAGATATGAGATACATGACACTGAATTTGTCTAATACAGAGTTTCTCACACTTCTTCTCACACACACTTTAAAAAAAATTACTCAGTGCCCCCCTGGGAATCTTCTTTCTTTACCTCTTTAATAGTTTTTTTTTAATTTGCATCATTTCAAAAATATTAAGTATATATATTTAAAATGACACGTCTTAAGTTTAATAATTTATTGTAAATTTGTGGGGGTTCTCTTGCATTGAAATTTTGATGATGCAATATTGTATCATGTAACTATATTGTATCACTTTGTAAACAAGTCATTGCATGAACATATTCCTGCCTATTCATGCTGGACTTCCTAACAAGCTCACCTGCCAACACTTGCTTGTTAAGATTTGTCAGTAGACTGGACCACTGATTGGTTATAACTTTCATTTTGTGTGTTTATTTGCAAATTAATATAATCACTACAACTTTGACTATGTTACACAACAGACGAAATGTGTGGATGGGTTTTTCAAATTTCTTCTCTTCTTTCCTTATGCTTCTATTGCCCCCTTATTTTTATTTAACATCCCCTAATTACACCCAAGGCTACTATTGGTCTCCCTGGATTGCTCCACCCAACTGTCCGAGCCGTACCCCCTCCCTCCCAGGAGAGTTTCACCCACTTTGGGAACCTATGGAATATAAGCAAAAGTGGATTAATTCGATGGAGTCAATGAAATAGCTAAGGTCCAAGACTGGACTCAAAAGGCCTGCCATGGTTAACATCTGCATGGTGTGTGTTTGTCCTTTGTTGCCAAAGAAGACCATGCCATCAGAGAAATGATGACATGACTTGCACTTGACTTTGTTTTGAGTGAGGGAGGGCTGTGCAGGTCACTAGCCTCACTTCTCCTCCAGAGCTATCTGAATCTAGTGACAAGATATTCATCAGGATGACTGGAGATGACCCAGGATGAGGCAGTTGGGGTTAAGTGACTTGCCCAAGGTCACACAGCTAGTGATTGTCAAGTGACTGAGGTGAGATTTAGACTCAGGTCCTCCTGACTCCTGCACTGGTGCTCTATGCATTGCATCACCTAGCTGCCCAACATCTGCATAAATACAGCCAACAACACATTGACAAAGAGGCATTGAACAATTGACTGAGGCATGCAGATTTATTTGTGGAAATGGAAAAGTTTATTATGACAGTTCAGGACCAAGTATTACAGATGGGTTGTCTTTAAAAGTACAGATTTAATCAATGCATGTTATGCACAGAAATCATAGAAATTGTTCAATGTACCACTTATAGTCAGGGATGTGCTGTTAATTTAACAACTGGCTTTCTAAGGTAAAGTGTACAATAAAAACAGTTTTAAATTTAATCTGCATTATAAATATTTTCCCCCTTTCTTTTACTTTCTCACTCCTTATTAACTTTCTTAAGTGTAGACAATCAAAAAACAATAAATCAAGTCCTGATTTATATAGTCTTTGGTGATTTTGAAATTATAAATGCTCATGTTAAAAATTTAACAAGGGCTCTCCCCAGGTAGGAGCTGGTTCCAGCACAACATTGCTTATTGCTGAAAAAACAATCAGCACCTATTGAATATCTAACAAGATATGATAAGAGGGCTAGAAATATGTTTTAGAAGCTTTTCCTACCCTGTGAATACAGATTGCAAAATATCCTTGAGAACTCAATCAAAAAAAAAAAACCAACTCCAATGGAAGCAGAATATTGATCTATAAAAATATAAAAACTTTAGAACAACATATTTAGTAGATGTGACTATTTCAAATACTCAAAATCTCCCAAGTTTCAGGAAACAAAACACTTTTGACAAGATAGAGAACCAAAAAAAGAAATTAAAACTGTATTTTATAGGAACCGAATGAAGTCCATGTCATTTGCGTCATCCTGTCTGCTTCTGGATTGTACCAATGATGCTTTCACCGAAATTATAGATAATTTTATTCATCGGCAAAAAATTATTTTACCCACATGCACAGTAGTCCACAGGATATTAAAATGAGAGGAGAAGAATAACAGGACTGCTACTTATCCCAAGACCATTTCCATCTGAGCTCCAATGAACAGAAAGAGAAGAGTAAGATGATGATGATGATGACTGGCCTTCTTGAGAAGTTAGTAAATAATCTATTTTAGAACTAGACCTTTAAAACAGACAAAACTATTGCCTAATAATGCACATATGATCTAGAAAACTGAATGTTGATCTATAAATACTCAAAAACAATACTTTTAATAGATGTTGCTATGACAAATATATTCTCCAAACTGTGTGGAGTGGAAAGCTTTCAAAATATAGAGACCTAGCATAAGAAATCAAAATGTGAGAGAACAGTACAAGGTACATATTATCACTCTCTACCTATACAGTAGTCCACTAAATACTAAACAAAAAAAAGATAGGATAATGGTTTGTCCCAAGATTATTTCTACTTATCTTCCATAAAATACAAGATGAGAAGAACAAGAATATAAAGAACATATTTCCTAGACTGGATGCTAGTCAGGTAGGATTGCTGAACATATATTTCTCTGTCTCTCTGTCTCTCTCTCTCTGTCTCTGTCG
Organism: Potorous gilbertii; assembly: GCA_028658325.1. Lineage (NCBI taxonomy): Eukaryota > Metazoa > Chordata > Mammalia > Diprotodontia > Potoroidae > Potorous > Potorous gilbertii. The sequence continues at coordinate 81,523,295 of CM053770.1, read as the reverse complement.
CTATCTCTCTCTCTATTTATCTATCTCATCTATCTCTATCTCTATGTTTATATATACATTAACACATATATGTATGTATATATACATGTATGTGTATATATACATGCATGTGTATATACATGTATATACACGTATATATCAAATACTAGGGAGGAAGATTTCATTCAAAAATGAATGCTAAAAATTGTCTTAGTATTAAAAATAACATAATAAATTAGTAAGAAATGACTGGATTCTGTAGTAAATCTTGGCTGTTTGGCAACTCTAGTGTCAGGACATCTAACATTATAAGAAAGTAGGTGGTGAAGCTGAACCTACAGTTAGAAAGACCTGAGTTCAAATCCTGTATTAAACACTTACTAGCTTTGTGACCCTGGGCAAGTCACTCAACCTCTCTCGGTTTTCTCATCTGTAAAATATTAATAATAGTATCTACCTCATAGAATTTTTATGAAGATCAAATAGATAGCATATGTAAAGTGCTCTGTAAACTTTACAAAACATTAGATAAATGTTTATTGTTGTTATCAGTATTACCTGAATCTTGGTGCTGTGTGTTTATCAGTAGCCTTTGGCAAAGGTTCGTGGACAAAGAATCTCACTTCTTTGAGACAGTTTCTATAAAATAAAGAAGTTGCATTAGATGATCTCTCAAGTTTCTTCCATCTTTAACATTCTATAATTCAATGAATTTAATTGTCTTACCTTGGATTCTAATTATAAGTGCCTTATACTTTCAATGTCAACACTGATTCAACCTCTGTTTTAAAGATGAGCTCATTCAAACGTCTTGATTGAATCAGAGGATTTCATTGACTAAAAATCATCAAATAGCACCAGCCAAGGCTAACCCATGAAAAATAGGAGGAGTAACCCAAGATTTCTGTGTTCCTTACCTCTCTTCCCTAAAGCCTTCCTCTCCAGGAGGACTAACGGGAATTAACTGTGAAGCCACTCATCTCTACCACATCCTATATCCTCTATATCCATCAGTAAACATCTTTAGCTTTATAAGTATCTCAAGTAAATTGAACACTTTGTATTTCAAGTCCAAGGACCTTTTGACTGGTCCTTGGGGCTAATGCAGGGCTTAAAATCCTGCATGTTTGTTGTGCTCTGAATAAAGTTACACTTTTAAAAATGGCTCCCTGCTTATTTGCTTTCCCAAACTATATAAACTGTATATTCCAATAGACCTAAACTCTTCATTTGGCTATATCTTTGGGTTTCTTTACTGAAGCATAGGGTAGTAGTGGTGGTGGTGGTGGTGGTGGTAGTTGTAGGGTGTGTGTGTGTGTTTTGCTTATTTAGTTTGTGTCCACATGGATTTGTCTAGATTGAGTCATGAATACACAGCTCAAAGTTCTACTCTGCCCATTGTTCTCCAAAGGAGACTTTGTTTCCTACAGGATGGAGGGTAGGACATTGGAGCCAGGAGACTAGAGTTCTGCTCCCCTCAAAGAGGGGGAACTGGGTTAAAATTTTAATATATGCAATATTCTACACTCTATTATACATTATCTATATAACAGAGGATATAAATGTATATATACATACATATGTTGTGTGTGTATATATACTCTAAATATGGTTAGTATGGGGGAAATAATTTTTAGGTTAAAGCTGTGCTCTTGATCTCTATCTCTTAACAAGGAAAGAGATCTCCAAACTATATATCCAAGGTTTGGGCCCCTTTCCACCAAAGGGACCACACATAGTGAATAGCTAATAAAACCATTTATTCAAAGTGATATCAAAGAAAAAGCAAAGAAATCACATGTACAAAATTATATTAGACAATACATAAGCTTTCTTATTGGAGCAAGACACAGCTAAACTGAGACAGCATAACTTTCAATCATTTCCAGACCATGATAAAGCATCAAAGCAGGGCTTGGTTAAGGCTTACTTGGATTGTTTAGGGAAGCTATAATGTGGATATTCCCTCTATTAGTGAAAATTGCAACCTATTTGTACCTTCTTAGAATTGAAGCCTATAGTATTAAAATATGCATTAATTTCTTTGTAGAACTTCTAGCTGAAAGACAATTACATGTTGTTCATCAAGGGGGAAATTAGCTCAATCAAATTAAGGAATTATGGAATCACTGTTAAATGACCTCTGGAGCCATTACTGTAGTTTTCTCCCAAGTATGCAACTTAGCTTGACCATGGAAAAATTCCTTATTCACAGTTATATATATATATACATATACACACACATATATATATATATATACACACATATATATACATATATATATGTATGTATGTATATATATATATACATATATATATATATGTATATATATATATATGGAAGATGGGTGGAAGAAGAGCAGATATATATATAACAAATCAGGAAATACAGTTTTGGTCAGAAGCGTAGTAAGTGCTTAATAAATACTAATTGGTTGATTGATCTAATGAGCTATAGAAGATTCCTTATTGATGATGACATTATCCAAATGCCCTTAGCCATAAATCACGTTGTGTTAGTAACATTAAATCCAGCTACCTTCATTCAGCTAGATGGTACAGCGTTTGGAGACTGGGTCTCAAATCAGGAAAACCTGAGTTCAAATCTGACCCCAGACACTTTACTAGCTTTATGATTCTGGACAAGGCACTTAACCTCTCTGTGCCTTTGTTTCCTCAATTGTAAGATGGGGACAATAATAGCAGGTACCTCCAACAGTTATTTTGAAAATCTAATGAGATATTTGTAAGGTACTTTGCAAGCCTTAAAGAGTTAAATAAATGCTAGAGATGATGACGATCTCATATAACCTCTGTCTCCATTTTCTCAACTATAAAATGGGGATAATTATAGTACTTAATTCCCAGGGTTGTTGTGAAGAGCAAATGAGATACTATTTGGAAGCACTTAGCACACAGAGCCTGGGCAGCTAGGTTGTGTGGTAGATAGAGTGTCAGGCTTGGAGTCAGAAAGACTCATCTTCCTAAGTTCACATCTGGCCTTCGATACTTACTAGCTGTGTGACCTGGGCCAGTCACTCTTTCTGGGCCAGAAATTGTTTGCCTCAGTTTCTTCATCTGTAAAATGAGCTGGAGAAGAAAATGGCAAGCCATTCCAGAATCATTGCCAAGAAAATCCCAAATGGGGTCACTAAGAGTTGGACACAACTGAAAAACAACTGCACAACAAAAATAACAAAAGCTCAGTTCCTGGCACATAATAAGCATTTAATAAATTCTTGTTTCTTTCCCCTTGTTCCCTTCCCTAACACTATAAAGCTCTGCTCAAACAAAATCTAGAGTCATTTGAGAGACACTACATTGATCAACTACATTAAAAATAGTCAATTAATTTGTATTTATATATTATATAAATATGTAATATATAATATATATTGTTATTTATATTGTATTTATAACAAAAATGTATTTGTGTATATATGTGTACATACATGTGTATTATATATGCATATATATACAGATTTTTACATCCAATCGGCCAAATGAGTTAGCCTATCAAAATATACATCGTCTGCAGGCACTACAGAAAGTCAGCAAGTGGAGCATAGGAGTAAATATAAAGAAGAGATCAGGCTGGATTTCATTTGGGAGATTGTGCAGCCCTTTCAGCACTCTCAGGCTGCTCCTTGACACAAAGCGAACATTTTTCATAGCAACATTCTCCCAGAGATGCTCTACAGCTGAGAATCTTGAAACATCACAATCTCTGAAGATTCAAAATTGTAGGTTACCTAAAGGGCAATGGAAAGACTTGTCCTGGGTGTAAGTAGACTGCTGCGTGTTACCAACAATACATGAGAAATAGCCTAAAAGCTGAATAGGTAAGACCAGAAAAGTAAGCTGACCAGTTACATGGTGAAAGTGAGGGATGACATATGGATAGAGTATATGCTGCACTAATTGCTTTAAATATTGCAAGAAGCAAAGGATTGGTGCTATCAGATTGGATGGAGGATTTTTAGAAAGTCATGGATAAAACTGATGGAAAGGAGTAGAAATGTTGGGATCTGCACAGATTTAAGGAATACACATACAGCTGGGACAATAGATCAGAGAATGCAAGTTTACTTAAGAAATATATAGTCATTTCGATTTTCTGAGAAGTCCTATCTATGGGAGGTAACATGGTGCACTTGAAAGGGCATTAGAATTTGGAATTCAAAGATTGGGTTTGAATCCCAGTCTTCTGAATTATTACCTGCATGACTGTGGATGAGTCACAACCTCTCTGGGGTTCAATTTCCTCACCTATAAAGCGAAAAGGTTAGACTAGAGGGCCTTTGAAGTTATTTGGAGAAGCAGTGTGACACAATGGATATAGTAGCTGGATTTGAAGTTAGAAAGATTTGGGTTCAAATCCTGTTTCAGATATTTACTGGCTATGTGACCTTGAGCAAGTCACTTAGCTTCTCTGTCCCTCTTCTTAGTTTTCTCATCTTAAAAATGCGGGGTTTGGTTCCAATAGCTTCTGAGATTCTATCTAGGTCTAAATCGATGATCCTATTTGTATTTGTAAAATGAGTGAGTAGGATTAGATCATAGGTTTTCAAATTTCTTTACACTCTTAAAAATTACTGAAGACCCCAAAGAGCTTTTTGTTTATGTGGGTTATATCTATTGATATTTTTGATATTAGAAAATAAAATGTGTTAGTAGTATGTAAAAATAGTTTTGACCTCTCAGGATCCCTTAGAGGGTTTCAGATCTCAAGGGTCTAGACCTCTTTTTGAGAACTACTGGATTAAATGAACATAAAGGTGCCTTCTATATCTCAGTATATGATACAGTGAGATTGTTATTTACAAATCAGTCTCTTAACAGTCGCTTGTTAATTGCCAGCTCTGTCCCAGATGCCATGCTAAACACATACACACACACACACACACACACACACACACACACACACACACACACACACACCCCAGTGCCTGCCCTCAAGGAGCTGATGTTGTCAGCAAGTAGACCAGATTGGCTAAAACATGGAATATCGAAGGGAGTTATGAATCATAAGGTCTGAAAGTGGATTGGACTCAGGTGGAGAAGGGCTTCAGATATAAACAGAAGAGTTTGTATGTGAGTCTGAAGATAAAAGAGAACACATGAGTTTATTGAATAGAGAAGTAGTGTGGACACACTTGTAATTTAGGAATACCATTTTGGCCGTTTTGTAGTGACACCGTTGACCCTCTCTGAGAAGGAAGCTGAGCAACAACCACAGAGAATGAACTGGAGTAGGCAGAGACTAGAGCCAGAGACTAACTAAGGGTCTATTTAACCAGTCTAGACAAAACATGAGGAAAGTTTGAATAAAGACAGGAGGAGGAGTGGAGAGAAGGGGTAGATATGAAAGGTGTTGCAAAAATAAAATTGAACAGGTTTTTCTAAATCTGCAAGGTGAGAGAGAATGAGTTGAGGACTCTGAGGTTATGAAGCAGGTTGACTGGGGAGACAGTAGAACCCTTGACAGAGGGAAGCTCACAAGACAGGCGGGTTTTGACAAATTGAGTACAATTTGTTATAGGGGAAAGGGAGCAAAAGTCTTAGTGCAGTTCTTTAAAACCTCCACTAAAATTTTTGAGACATCCTGCAAACCACTGTTGAACACAATATATATCTCCATTGTTGAGTATGATTTACCAAAGCACATTACCGTCATAGTCAAAAGGTCCTGAGACTCTTGGTATATGTAACATCATGGAAGGAGGTTTAATAAAAGTACAAAGTATTTTCTCCAAAAATGAAAGGGAAAAACTACCTTCTCAAAAACTGGGGGAGCTTAAGGGACTGGCTCATAAGAACATAAAGATAAATTATGTGAACAATACTTGGCAGAACAGAATTCTGACCAACGTTATTTTTTAAAATGACTAAATTCAGGAATACAAGGTCTGACTAGTTAACAGTCTAAATCCTAGCAAATGACAACTGACTGAGGGTCAGGCTCTTCCTCTCCTCAAATAATCATGCTCCTTGAATAAATATGTGACTATAATAGTCTTTTGTCAAAACAATTAATTTGCATATTTCTACAAAGGCACCAAAGTAGAGGAGCATAGTGTGTGTGTTTTGATGGAAAGAGCCAAGGATTCAGAAGGGCTCAATTTCAGCCATAGCTCTTACTATCCCTTAGCAAGTCATTTAAGCTCTCTGAGCTTCAGGGTTTTTTTAAAGTTTTATTGATGAATTTTGTTTTTCTGTTACAAATATTTGCAGATCATCCCTACTCCATGAGAGCTCCCTTGTAGTAAAATAAAACAATTCCACAAAACTAACAAAACAGTTCATCTGAAAGTATATGCCACATTCACAATACTAACCAATGTCTAATTTGATACAACACCTACTATGTGCCAGGTATGGTGCTAAGTACCTTATAAATAATATATAATTTGATCCTCATAAAAGCTTTGCAAGGTAGGTGCTGTCATTATCACCATTTTATATTCACAACTGTAGTAACCCCCAACCTCTCTATTTTTAGTTGGTTTTTTTTTAAACAGCAGGAATCTATTTTTTCCACCCTCCATCCCATTAAAAGAAAGAAAAAAGGAAACAAATTCCTTCTAACAAATAGACCTAGTCAAGCAAAACAAATTCCCTTGTTGGCTGTATACAAAAAATATGTCTCATTAGGCATTCTAAACCCACAATTTTCAAAGAAGCATGGGTGAGAGCTAGAATATGAGTCAACAATTTGATATGATACCTTATCAAGCTAAGGTGATCTTGGGCTGCAGCATCAAGAGATTTAGTGACAAGATGAGGGAGGTAACAGTGCTCCCTCTGTCCTAGTCAAAAACCACATCTAGAGTGTTATGTTCAACTCTAGATACACATTTTCATAAGAGAACGTATAAGTGAGACTGTACAGGGCAGAGGGCAGCTAAGTGCACAGTGGATAAGCCCTGGCCCTGGAGGCAAGAAGACCCACCTTCCTGAGTTCAAATCTGGCCTCAGATGCTTATTAGCTGTGTGACCCTGGGCAAGTCACTTAACCCTACTTGCCTCAGTTTCTTCATCTGTAAAATGAACTGGAGAAGGAAATGGCAAACTACTCCAGTTGCTTTTGCCACTAGAACCCCAAATGGGGTCAAGACGAGTCAGACACAACTAAACAAGTACAGAGAAAGGCAACTGGAAGGGTGAAAGACTTGGAGATCAGTTAAGTTGTCTGAGGATTAATGGAAGGAATAGTTAACTTGTAGAAGAGAAGATCTTGGGACAGAGATGTGAAAGGTTATAGTATGTGGGAGAAAGTTTAGATGAGCCCTGCTGGGCCTCAGGGCAGAACTGGGAGCAATGGAAGGAGGATGCAAAAACACTAGCTGGAGGTAACAAAAACAAAACAAAACAAAACAGCTTCCTGGCTATTGGAGCTGCTCAAAGAGAAATGGGCTGGTCCTGAGATAGGGATTTCCCTCCCCTTAAAGATCTTTAAGGGAAAGCTGATTCGAAACTTTTTAGTTATGTGGTAGGGGAGATTCTTGTTCAGGTTGTGTTAAAGACCTTAGCTTGAAAAGGCCAAGGTCTCCCACTGCCTCCTGGGCCACCTCCAGTTGTCCTGATGAATATCTGGCCACTGGATCTAGATAGCTCCAAAGGAGAAAGTGAGGTTGGTAACTTTGCCCAGCACTCCCTCACAAGTTCAACTCACTTGCATATCATGGCATCACCTCCCTGATGTCATGGTCCTCTTCGAGAATGAAGGATAAATAATGACAACAACCGGCCTCTGAGGTTCTTTCTAGCTTTAGAATTGTGTGATTTGATTATTGACGATCTTAAATGACAGATAGAGGGAATTGTATTTTTTCCTAGGTGCAATAGGGAGCAACAGAAGGTTATTTAGCAACTTGAGTATGAGGAAGATTATTTGGTTAAATATAGGAGGGATGAATTAGAAAAGAAAAGGGATTAGACATAGAGAAACCTATCTCTAAGTTTAATTTCAGTAAAACAGGTCAGGAGGGGGAGAGTGACATAATGGCACATATAGTAGGAAAAGAAGGAAAAGGATAATTGTACACTTGGAGCTAAAATCAAATCTGAAGCTCTCCTAGAAGAGGAGGGCACTCTGTGCATGATCTCTAAGTAATCAAGTTTCATCAACAGCAGGTTACATCAAACTAACTTTATTTCCTTTTTTGACAGGGTTACTAAAGTAACAGAACAAGAAAACGCAGCTAAAATTATTTACCTAGATTTAGTAAAGGATTTGATAAAGTCTCTCATACTACTCTCTTAGAAAAGATGAAGAGGTACATAGATACATAGTTTCAGGACTGCTTAAATAACTGGATTAAAAGAGTAGTCATTAATGCCAGTTTAGAAGGCAATCGCTCATGGAGGGCCCCAGATATTTGTGTTTTACCCTGTGCTAATAATATTTGTATCATTGACTTGGATGAAGGCAGAGAAAGCATGCTCATCAGATTTCCAGATGACATCAAGTTGGGTGGAATACTTAAAATACTGCATAATGGTGAGGATCCATGTAGATCTTGACAAGCTGGAACATCAGGTTGAATTTCATAAGACAATATTCGGTAGGAAGAAATGTAAAGTATTATACTTGGGTCCAAAAAATCACAAGTACAGGATAGGGGAGGTGTGGTTAGAAGTCAGTTTGTCCAAGAAAGATTTAGGACTTTTAATGGACTATAAGCTCAATATGATTCAACAGTGTGATGTGCAGTCAAAAAGTTAATGGAACTTCGGGCTACATTAAGAAAGGTATAGCTTTCAGCAATAATATAATAGGTTCTCTGTCTTCTGCCTTCTTTGGACCACATCTGAAAGATTATATTCTGTACTGAGGAACACAGTTTTAGAAGGACCATTGAGAAGGTAGAGATAAACAGAGGAAGGAAACTAAGTAGGATGGTAAAGGGCCTTGAATCTATGCCTATGAAGATCAGTTGAAAGAAATGGGAATTTATAGCCTGGAGAAGTGAAGAACAAGGGGGTCATAACTTTGTTCAAGTATCTAAAGAGCTGTCATATGAAAGAGGAATTAGAATTGTTCTTCTAGACCCCAGAGGGCAGAACTTGGAGCAATGAGTGGAAGATACAGAGAAAAATTTAGTCTTAATGTCAGGAAAAAAACAAACAAACAAAACCCCCAAAACAACTTCCTAACAATTAGAGCTGTCCAAAAGTGGAATCAGCTGCCTGCATACATGCTGACATAATTACTATCCTCAGAAAAGAGACCCACTAGGGGCTTGTTATCATCACAAGTCTAACATCACAGTTATAGAGGTCATTATGGAACTGTTTAACTCCTGTGATAAAAGGTCAAAGTTCCATTCTGCAGAGAGCATGTTCTTGAGGATTTAGCAGTAGATGCCTTTTTGGCATTTTGTGATTAAGCCGTGCTTTGACATGGTAAGATAAAGCATCAATGGAAAAGTAATGAACAGACACAAATTCGGAACTGTTAAACTTTCCAGAACTCATCTTCATACTGGCAAGTCAAGCATCACAGATTGCATTCTCCGTCAGAAAAAGAAATGACTCAGCCTTTTGTGAAGAAAAACATAGCAGAAAAGTGAGCAGTCCCAGGAAGGATTTACTCTCCTTTTGGAGTAAGCATATCCTGGACACATCATGATAGAAAGCAAATTTGGATTCAAGTCCAGCTTTGTCATGGCACATGCTGGCTGTGTGCTCCTGGACAAGTCACTTAACTTCTCAATGCCTTGGGCAACTTTCTAAGATCATAAGTTGCAGTGAAGGCTCCAGCCTACATTGGTAGAGGAATGAAATCACAGTCTAATTCCTATCTCTCTCCTTGGAGCAAGCACAGTAAGGGTTGTATGTGTCCTATAGGAATGGTGGCGATGATATAGGCGAAATGAGGTTGACACTGCATATTTCTCTTGGTCCCCTCAGATTCCTAATCCATTGAAATACTTTTAGGACTTCCTGAAGTCTTTCTCTAAGCTGACTTTGTATTGATTTCATGATCAGGAAATTGTTAAAATATAATACTACATACATGAATGCACTGAAATATTAGTGCCGTAAGAAATGAAGGTGAAGAATTCAGAAAAGCAAGGGAACGCATACAAACTGATGCAGTCTGAAACATGTAGAATCAGGAAAATAATATGCACAATGATTACAAAAATGTAAAAGAAAAGAGCAAAAATGACCTGGAACCAAACCTAATGCAAATATTATGACCAAGCTTGGCCCTGGGGAAGAGTGAAGAAAATGAACCTCTCTCTTTCTGCAAGTAGAGGACTGTCTCTGTGGAACAGTACATTATGGTGTCAGGCATAATATTGTCATGGTTGGTTGATTTTACTGAATTTTTTTCTTTTTACTGTGGGGGAAGGAAACATGCATTTATTGAGTGTCTACTATATGCCAGGCACTGGTGGGGTTTTTTGTTTTGGGATTTTTGTTTTTTTTTTCTTTTTACAAATATCACATTTGATTTCCACAAACCTGTGAGGCTATTATCGTTTCCATTTTTCATCTGAGGTAACAGGTGAAGAAAATAAATATATCAACAAAGATTTTTTTTTAAATACTATACTACCCCTAGAATCCTAGAAGGTTGAGTTTCCGGAAAGCATTGCAAAAACCATAAGAGTAATAAATTGAAGAGTTTACTTTGGAATTCCCTTTGATGGGAGGATCGGAGGTCTGCAGGAGCATCAATGATAATCAGTTTCGGGGAAGCTCGTGATAAGTTCAAGTTTTGTAAAGGTATATCTCTAGCAAAAACCCCATGGAATTAAATGACCACAGGCATTTAATATGGGTGCTTCATCAGCACCTTATTAAGAGTGCATTTTATCTTTAATAGTGGCACAATTGATATAACTCATTGAGTTTTGTGACTGGTTTGTGGATATTTTGCTTGAGTTAATTCTACTGGGAAAACTATAATAGGCACTGGGGTACATAAGATACAATAAGATAGTCTTTGACCTTATAGAACTTAAGGTCTAGTAGAGGGATAATGACTGACACACAAAAGACTTTTTTTGGTGGTGGTAGTAGTAGTGGTGGTGGTGGTCTGGACTTGAGATTTCATTAGTTTAGGGTAGGGTTTTTAATTTGTGCTGTGGACCCCTTTGGCAATCTATTGAAGCTTATATATCCCTTCTTAGAATAATGTGTTTTGGGGTTTTAAATTTTTTTTAAACATTAATACTTGAAGGAAATGCTAAATTACAATTAAATGTGGTTGAAAATGAAGATGTAATTTTTTTGATATTCAAGTTCAGGGATACCACAAAATCTATCCATAGAACTCTTGGAAGTCTATGAACTCCAATTTAAGAACTTTCTTATTAGAATGTGCTTGGTGAGAAAACTTCTACCAAGACATCTCTACAATTATTCTATAACGTACATCTGAGACAATTGCCTAAAGTACTGAGAGGTTAAGCAACTGATTCGTCCAGGCCACACAACCAGGATGGGTGAGACCATACTTCCGTACTCACAAAATGTTATAATTCAACATGGAACCTGAGAACTAACTAATTTCTAACTGAATGGCTCCAAAAAGGCTTCATAGAGGAAAGGACATTTGAACTGAGTCTTAAGGGTTGGCTAGAATTTCAACAGGTAAAGATTTACAGGTGTGGCAGGGAAGGCATTTTTAAGGGCAGAATAGCCTGAGAAAGGCATTAAGATGAGAAGAAACTGAGTAAGCATGATGAATTGTGAGAAGTATAACTGGCCAGAGTATAGAGTACTATGGGATAAAGCTAGAAAGGTTCTACTTTATCCGTGTTAATATTAACTACTACATCATCGATGTTGTTGGTACTGTCACTATAACGGTTACAATAACAGTAGATGCTCATTTCTGGAATGTTCTTCAAATTCTACTAGACAACTTGGAGGAGAAGAGACATGTGTCTCTTTCTAAAGTTCAACAGGACCTTTGAGAAGTTCAAATGTGACTTTTGCTGTTATAACCAATAGCCCAGAGCTGAAGCACTGTTTACACAAATTAGGTTAAACTCTGAGAAATATCCTTAAATATCTCACTTTTTGCTACAAGATCCCACTTAATTTCCCTGGAGAACATCAGAATATAGCGTTTGTCTAGGTCTCTTTCAAAAAGGTCATGTTTTGCAAGCCAAAACAAGTGAAGGTTTGCCATATAAGCTCTCAGGCTAGTAATACGTAACATATAAGATGACTTTTACTTTACTCAGATGAAAATAGGAAACCCAGAGGACTTTCAGGCAGACCATCAGGACATATACAATCAAGCCTACTCTCCTTCCCTCTTTGGTGGGTCTCTGTTTTCTCCAGAGAGCTCTATGGTCCTCCTGTCTAGTGCTAACCTGAGATTGATGTTCCATGACAATGGGAAGGTACTGAGGGGTCACTACAGCATTGACCTTCCATTCTCCTCCTAGACCTATACAGTCCACATAGTTTAGTGTTAGTGGAGAGCAAGATCCATATGCAACCACCTTTGCCTCCCCCTCGCTGCTCCTACTTGGTTCTGTAACTCCTCTTCTTTAAAGACTTCGTCCTAGTATTTCTCTGCTGCTACCTCATGGTTTCTTTCCCCTAGAAGTCACACAGTTTCTTGGCAGCTTCATAGATCAAGGAGCCAAGTGTGAGTCTCTGTAGCCATTCTCTGAATTTCTTAGCCCTGTTTCTCTCTGTCTCTTTGACTCTCTTTGAAAGGTTAAGTCTAAAAGCCTAGCCCTAGTGGGGTGAACTGTCCATGAATCAGTCAATCACCCTTGTTGTTGTTTGTTTTTCATTCTAGAAGAGGACCATGACATCAGGAAGGTGATGTCATGACTTGCAAGTGAACTGGATTTAAGTGAGGGAGGAATGTGCAAAGTCACCAGCCTCATTCTCTCCTCTGGAGTCATCCTCCAGTGCCAATATATAGGTGGCAAATTGGGGTGGCCCCGGATGCAGTAGGAGACCTTGATCTTTATAAGCTAAAGTCTTTAACAGATCTCAATTTGACTGAGGCATTACCCTTATGGTAGTTTCAAAGAGCCAAAGAGTACTCAGGGTGAGGAAATTTAACATCCCCAATGCCAATCCTATTAATAAAGAGTTAATTTTGACCAGGCACCTCCTGGGAAAATCCTTTACATTGGAAACTCTCAATAACGAGAACTCACAGACCTAAATCTACAAATGCCAACAGGACTTATATTGTAGAAAAAGAAATTGTTACTATATTTTGTGTGTGTGTGTGTGTGTGTGTGTGTGTGTGTGTGTGTGTATTGCCTTTTGGTTCAGAAAATACAGATGATCTTTTCAAGAAGTTTGGTGGTGAAAGGGAGGAGAGAAGATTAGAAAGTATTTCAAGGAGGTAGAAGGGTAGAAAACTTTTTAAGGCCTGGAGACATCAGCACACGATCTCAAGATTAGGTACGTGGAAAGAGAAGGGTTCTGGTGTTTCTCAGGGCACACTGCTGCTGACCTGGTGACACAGATTCATCATTGCCCAAACCTTTTGATGTTCTCTTTTCTGGGAACCTGAGACAATTCACAGAACAGCCTGGCACACAAAACTTTCCCAGGGACACATAATAGGGGAATGTACAGAAACACAGGGAAGGCTCAAGGAATTTAGAATAAACTGCAGTTGAACTATTCTGTCATACAGATGTCTCATTTGACTTCCTCCTTTTCAAAATAAACAGCTCTACAACAGCAATAGAAAAGGAAGTCAAACAAACATCAGTCCAGAAATTTTACCTTTCTGCCTTTTATTGGCTATCCTGCAGCTAGTCACTGAGAAAAAAAAAGGCAGATGGGCTATATTGTTTTTGATGTTTCTACAATTCAGATACTCTCATTTCTGCAGTGTGCTAACAGTACGCCTTCTAAACCTTTCCCTCCGGGTGATGGGAGTGGTGAGAGTGGCTATACCAGTTTGACTGAAGCCTCAAGGGCTAATTGTGTCAACTCTACTATTCCCAATGGACTTTTACTCAAAGTTTGGATTTGAGCTGAGAAAGGACTTGACTGGCAGGAAGACTAAACCAGAACATTCTCACTATAGGCATTCACTCACCTGAACCGTCACAACTCTTCTTTTTAGTGTAGGCAACTTCACCAAAAGATATTAGTCTATGCCCTCAGCAAATGAGGACAGCGTGAAGGGGCCCTGCTCTGATTACAGAACAACCCAACAGCAACAGGGACTCCAGTCTTCAGAGCAGCTGGAGAGTGTCACACTTCTGATGTCATGGCACAATGCTCTTTGCACATCAGCAATATGCTGTGGAAAGGAGCCACCAGCAAGCCAAGAGACAGCCCCAGGGATTGGATGAATGTGCATGTCTTTTTTTTAATGTAGTTTTTAAAAGCCACAATCACTGAAAGGCACAAACTTGATCCAAATGACCTTTATCATTCCCAAGTAATTCAATCCTAAACAGGCATTACAGAGAGCTCCGACTGAATCTCTCAATCAAGGCACACTGGGCAATCATGTTTGTTTATTTGAAGAATTCTTGTTTTTGTTATTCTGAACTTGAAAGACACCAACAAATGAACCTTTCCATGTACAAAGAACATTAAAAAGAGGATTATATGTGGAGCTTTGAATCTCCATTAGGTATAGTTTATTTTTTTAAAATGCATAATAAATTGAACACGTTCATTTCAAAGTTGTACTGCTTTGTACTGTGTCTCCCTGTGAACTTCCTCTGATGTCTTCTGTGCATTTTTTATAAATGCTTCAAAGACACTCAGATAATATTTTTGGCATTATTGCCACTAACCTTTCTCCCTCCCAAATCCCACCCTTCCAATTTCAGACAATAACAACGAACCTTCTCTTATAACAAATAAGCAAAATAAGAACTCAAATGAGCTCTTCTTTACCTCATGTTCATCACCTCTCTGTCAGAGGTGGTTTGCATGCTCCATTCCTGATCCTCTGGTTTCACACTTGGTCATTGCGTTGATCAGAATTCTTTTATAAGACTCTCAAGTTTGTTTTTCCTTAGAGGGTTGTAGTCTCCTGTGGTCCTCTTACAAGCAAGCCAGTTGGGGCATATAGCTTAACTAATTGTAGTACAAAATTGTAAATCAATCATTTAACAGAATACTAGCTAATCATACAGGAAGCAGGTTAGGCATCACTTCAAGTACCATCTGCTTTTTGGCAGGGGTCCTTTGTGGCCCAGGTATGGTATGTCCCCCTCTTATGGAGAGGAGGGAACAATTTTAGGAATTGGCAGGATAAGTACCCATGAGGAGAGAGGTAAGCTAAGTCAGGAAATAGAGACAATCTGCCAAAAGCAAGTCCCATGAGCCTCCAATGACCGTGTCTTTAGGACTGGTATAGTAACCTTGCCTCTCTGTGTACCCCTTGCTAAAGGCTGAAGATTGGCAGGTGGATGGATATGGAATCTATTTAGCTCCTATAAAAATTTCTCCTCAAATCAAATAAGAAAATGTAGATAGAGTGTTTTGCAAATCTTAAAGGGCTTTATAAATGTCTATTTTTATTCTTTTTACAGCACTCACTATAGCTTTTCTTTTGCAGCTCTTCCTTTTTATTTTTTCTTGGATACCTGAATTGTTCTAAGGGACACTCCAGGGATTGCCTCGACCCTTTTTGTATTTTCTGGAGCCTATGAGGACAAACTGCTGAACCCTGCACCTTTTCTTCAATTTCTCTCTCCACCTGGAGCAGGGACCCAAACTTAAATGTTTTATCCTCTGGGAGCTTCTTTTCACCCTCATAGTCCAGACCTCTTAGGACAATCCTGCCAGTTCCAGAAGATCTTGGTTTTTCTTTTTGGGGTTGCCATCACATGACTTCTTTTCCCATGGACATAGGAATTGGACTCCTGCTCAGAGAAGTCTCAATCTTACTGTACCCACTCATGGAGACCCACTCCTCTGGGAAAGGAGTTTTGACCTGATCTCCAGTTAAGGTGAGGCTTCTGCTTCCTGTACCATGGGGCCATGTGGTCAAGAACACTATTTGGAAAATGTAGTTCCAGTGTTTTGAGGACAGCTGTGTTGGGAGGCCTGGGGCATTCAGTTTCTCCCAAATGGTCTAGTTCTATCTCTCTTATGTTTTTCTAAGGGTTACTTTCTATTGTCCCACCAGGGGCCTCAAAGATAGTGCTAGTATAGATGATCAGGACCTGAAGCTCAGACGATGGTGTGTAGTATCACTAACCCTGAGAAGTCCATAACAACTAGATGACCCCAGCTGCTCCAAGATGTTTTACCTGTCCAATAGTGCTCTACCAAGATGATGATGATGATATCATGTGTGTGTGTGTGTGTGTGTGTGTGTATAGAGATAGGCTTTGTAATCTGTATGTGTATGTATACCTAAAGGACTGTGTCTGGACATCCTATGACCTTCCCTGGGGAAGGACATAGACATTAATTAGAACTTATTTAAATAGGAATAGAATAAATAAATAGAAAACTGAGATCCCAGGGAATGATCAGGAGATTTTCAAATTAGTTGAGATTGTAAGCAAACTTTGCCACTCCTATGATGCTCTTCTTTAAGAGGGTGTAACCCGGCCAATTCCACATCTTTAGGATGAAATGTGGGAGTAGGGCATGTGACTTGTTACGAGGAAAGACCGTGTTATCTTTTTCTCTTTTTGGATCATTTGGGATCAGAATATTTTAGGGTCCCAGAGAAAGCATGACTAGAGTAATTGACCTAGGTAAGTGCTAAGTAGTTAGGGCAGTAATAGGAATTTGGGAGCGAGGAGAGAGCACTATCTAGTACATTGCACTTCCTCCTCAGGGTTATATAAACAGTTGACTAAGATAGTTTTGAGTTTTGCTTTGCAAAACTTAATATTTGTTATTCAGTCAGGTCCACCTCTTCACAACCCCATTTGAAATTATCTTAGCAAAGGTACTGGAGTTGGTTTGCCATTTCCTTCTCCAGCTCATTTTATAGATAAGGAAACTGAGGCAAACAGGGTTAAATAACGTGCCCAGGGTCACACAGTGCCTGAGGCTGAATTTGAACTCAGGTCCTCCTGACTTCAGGCCTGGAACTCTATCCATTGAGCCACAAAATATAATATATGTAAATACATGCTGTCATTTGATTCTTCTAATCCCAAGAGGTAGATACTACAGTTATTATTCCCATTTTACAGACAGGGAACAAAAGCTCAGGTTGAACTAAATGACTCCTAAGATTCCTCTAGTTAACTTCCATGGGCATCACTTTCCTCATGTGTAAAATGAAGGCATTGGATCTGGCCATCTGGTCCAATCTCTTCATTTTTAGAAATGAAGAAACTGAGGCATAGGGAAGTAAGTCATATGTCCAGGATTATGCATTTAAACCCAGATCATCTGACTTCTAATTCAACACTTTCAACTACTACATATCATCTCCCCATGACTGTGTCTTAATAACCAGCTCACAGTAATCTAGGGAAGTTGGTATCTGCTCCCACTGCCTCTGAAATACAGATGGAAGTAAAAAAAAAAAAACCCATAACAAAGAAGAACTCAGCCAGAGGTAAAAGTAAAGCAGCTGTGAGCCTTGGTAGTGGTGCTGCCTAATCACCTGCATAGGTCACTCCTGTTGTGCTACAAACTGACCAGTCACTCCCCACCTTCCCCCGATGTGTCTGCAGCTGTTCACTCCATTTTTATATTCTTTCCATTAGGCCTGCCATAGTAGCCTCCATGATACTCATGTTATAGAGCTCATGATGCACATCCACCTGAGAGAGAAGGGCTCAGAAGGTTTTGTCGTATTATGTTAATAATGTTAATGACCTTGTGACACAGTCATCCTTTCCCAAGCACTTCAGTGGTCTCTGTGCTCAGGACGTCAGCTTGGAACCATAGGTTGGCACTTAAGACTTCCAATATAACAAACATACTATAAGACAATAAAGAGATACGTAAGGAAACAGCAGTCCCTATGGGCCCTATGGGCTACATTGTTTTAACCTATTATCAATGTACAGTGGAAAGCACACTGTACTTAGACTCAGAAGACCTGGATCCAAATTCTACCTCCTTTACTTACTGCCTATGTGATTTTGAGCAAGTCACTATCTGAGCCTTAGTTTCTTCATCTGTAGAATGTGGGAGTTGGACCAAAATAGCCTCTGAGATTCCTTCTATTTCTAGCTCTATAATCTTATGACCTTTCCTTTCTAAAAATAGAGCTATTGGTTCTGCAATAGCAAGAGAATGATCCAGACTAAGAAACACCAGCCTACAAATTCTATCTCTCTGTTTCTCCCTACTACCTGAAGTCAGCCTCAGAATGAGTGAGAACCTTGGCAGTATTCAGGGCTACCATCTCCAGATGTTGCTTTCCTTCCCCAACAATGGAATTCCTTGGCAACAGTGGCATATCTGTTAACAACTTCCTGTAGTCAGACTGTGTAAATGATATGAATGGTTTGGATGCTGAGTCCTTGTGGTGTAAACTATTTTGTCTCGAGAGACTATTGCAACATTCCCTTGGGATGACAACAAAAGATTTTCGTCAAGGAGCCACCATACTGCGCATTCCCGACACGGCTTCCAGTTATATGAATCTAGCATATTGAATCACTATAATCTTGAAAGATGCATAGTAAAAGAGAGTGGTAGGTAAGAGATGGGGGCAGATTTTAGAAGAGGAAATGTGGGCTATCAGTAAATATTGTTTTTAATGTTTCAAATGTATAATAATTTTAAAATGCAAATTAAAAATGACTTTGAGATTTCACATCCTACTCATCAACTTAGCAAAAACAATAAAAGATGAAAACAGCTGATGTCAAAAGGGCTATGAGGAGTTAGACATACTGGTATACAATTGGTGATGTTGTGAACTGGTCCAGCTGCTCTGTAGAACAATTTGAAATTGTGCAAGAAAAGTCTCTGAA
The DNA here is from genome assembly GCA_028658325.1 of Potorous gilbertii. Lineage (NCBI taxonomy): Eukaryota > Metazoa > Chordata > Mammalia > Diprotodontia > Potoroidae > Potorous > Potorous gilbertii. The sequence continues at coordinate 81,504,441 of CM053770.1, read as the reverse complement.
CTATTCAGGCTCTTGGATCAAGCAATCCTACCACTGGGCATATACCTCAGGGAGGTGAAGGACAGAAAGAAAGTTACCTTATAAACCAAAATATTTGTAACAGGAATTAAAAAAGTACATTTACCTGATGCATTTTGTCTTTTTATCAGAGTCATTTCTGGGAGAGGTAGGGAAATCCCTTGTCACTAGAGATTGGATCCTCCCTGGTGATAGTAACAAATAAGCAAAAACCATCTGATACAGTGATCACATCTGACAATGTGTACAACATTCTGTCCAATTAGTCCCGTCTCAATGCCATAAGGAGGGAGATATGTTTCATTATCTACTCTCCAGAGTCTTCATTGGTTTGTTATTGTTACTAGTGTTTTTGGATGAGACATATGATTTCCTTCATAAAGGAGATGCTTAGGGAGGAGAATCCCCCCACCACTGTAGACTGGTACCTGATGTACAGTTTATGGTCTTGGTTACATAGGGTACTGACTTGCCCAGGGTCATATAGCTAATATGTTTTAGGGGCAGAATTTAAACCGAGGTTTTTCTAAAGTAGAGGCTACTTTTCTATCTACTATATCCTACTGCCTCTCTCCCTCATTGACTTTTTAAAAATTACTCAGAGTTTACTTCCTTTTCGTGATCTTTGTAGTTACATTAACATATATGTGTGTGTGTATAGAGAGAGAATTCTTTTAGTTCTGCTTATTTCATACAAATCAATTTCCCTGAATTTTTCATATTCATATTTTCTTGCTCACTAATACTTCATTACATAAATATACTATATTAATTTCATCCATTCCCTGAAAGATGGGCACCATCTTTGCTTATAGTCCTTTACAAAGCTCTGCTATGAAGATTTCACCATTTCATATATTTTTCCTTCTGTCTTTTCTTCTCTGGATCACAAACCTTGTCTGTACAGTTTAATCATTTCTATTGTATAATCCCAATCTGTCAAAGAGCATAGATGGACAAATTTATAGCTTCACCAACAATAGACTACTATGCCAGTCTTCTCACATCTTGTCCAACATTGACTTTTTGTTTTTTGCCATTTTTGTCAATTTGCATGATATGAGATAAAAATCTCAGAACTTTAAATTTAACTTTCTCTATTATTAGTAATTTGGAACATATTTCCACATTGTCATCTACATCTTGCAATCCTTTTATAACATACTATTTATTCATGTCTTTTGACCACTTATCTATCAGGGAATGTTAGGGATTATGTATTTCATTAATTCCCCATCCATATAGCTAGTCTATCAGACTTTTATTTATGATATTTGATAGAAATGGTTTAAATCTCTAATTCCTCTCCTAATTCTGTATTCATTGATTTTAATCATAAAAAGCTTTTTAAATTTTATGTTAGCAAGACTTTTGTGGTAGTGAAAGACTGGAAGCAAAGTGGGTGCCCATCGATTAGAAAATGACTGAATGGATTGTGGTTTATGAATGTAATGGAATATTGTTGACCATAGAAAATTATAAAAATGAGAAATTCAGAGAAACATGGGAAGAGAGAAGAAGGTAAACAGAATCAGGAGAACAATATCCATGATGGCTACAATAATGTAAAAGGAAATGGCACTAAAACAGCTGAACTCAGATGAAATGCAAGAAACAATCATGGTCCCAGAGAAGAGATGCTGAAACATTCTTCTCTCATTTCATTAACTGGAAAAGGGTCTATGGGCACAAAATATTAAGCACATACTGTCTTATGTGATTGCTGAGTTGGTCAGTTTTACAGAACCATTTTTCTTTGTTCCATGGAAGGTTTTGAATAGAGGTTACTAGGGATGTTATATCAGGAAACAATTGTAGCATTAAAAAAAAATTAAAGAATGAATGGAAATCAAGTTTGGCCCCAAAGAAGATTTATGAGCAGACACTTCCTCCAGATTCTTGGCAAAGATGGGGAACCATACATATAGATTTTTTTGGATATATTAGGTTTGTTGAACTTTTTCTTCTTTTTATTATAAGGGAGAAAGGGTAGAGAAGGGACACAATGTGGGTGATGTAAAAAGAACAATATTTTTAAAATGTGTTTTTTTTAAATGAATAATGGACCCAACAAGTTTTTCCAATGAGATTTGTGTGGAAATATTTTGGAAATGAGGCCTTTATCACAGACACTAGTTGCAAAAATTCTTTCCCAGTTTTCTGCTTCCCTCTTAATCTTGGTTGTATTGTGTTTGTTTGTGCAAAAACTTTTCAATTTAATGTAATCAAAATTATCCATTTTGTACTTCATAATATTCTCTATCTCTTGTTTGGTCATAAATTTCTCCATTCTCCATAAACCTGACAAATACATCATTCCTTGCTCCTCTAGTTTCTTTATAGTATCAGCCTTTATACCTAGATCATGTATCCATTTGGACTTTATTCTTGTGTGGTGTCAGCCATTAATCTATACCCAATTTCCACCACACTATTATGCAGTTTTCCCAGCAGTTTTTGTCAAACAGTGAGTTCTTATCCCAGAATCTGGGGTCCTTGGGTTTATCAAACAGCAGACTGCTATATTAATTGACTACTGTGTCTTGAGTATCTAACCTATTCCACTGATCTACTTTTCTATTTCTTAAGCAGTACTAAGTGGTTTTCATGATTGCTGATTTATAATACAATTTGAGATCTGGTAGGGTTGGACCTCATTTCTACCAGAGGCCTCATTTCTAAAATATAGAGAGAACTGAGTCAAAATTACAAGAATACAAGTCATTCCACAATTGATAAATGGTCAAAGGATATGAACAGGCAGTTTTCAGAAGAAGAAATTAAAGCCATCTGTAGTCATATGAAAAAATGCTGTAAATTACTATTGATTAGAGAAAACAACTCAAAACAACCTTGAGGTACCACATCACACCTATCATATTGGCTCACATGACAAAACAGGAAGATCATAAATGTTGGAGAAGATGTGAGAGAGTTGGAACACTAATTCATTGTTGGTGGAGCTGTGAGTTTATCCAACCATTCTGGAGAGCAATTTGGAACTATGCCCAGAGGGCTACAAAAATATACATACCCTTTGACCCAGCAATATCGCTTCTAGGACTGTATCCCAAAGAGATCATAAAAATGGGAAAGGGTCCCACATGTACAAAAATATTCATAGCAGCTGTTTTTGTAGTGGCCAGGAACTGGAAATCAATGAGATGCCCATCAATTGGGGAATGGCTAAACAAGTGGTGGTATATGAATATAATGGAATGAACACTATTATGCTATAAGAAATTATGAACAAGAAGACTTCAGAGAAACCTGGAAGGACTTATATGAACTGATTCTGAGTGAAAGGAGCAAAAACAGGAGAACACTGTACACAGAAACAACCACAGTGTGTAAGGAATTTTTCTGGTAGACTTAGTACTTCACTGAAATGCATGGACTTAAAAAATTTCTAACGGACTCTTGAGGCAAAACACCTTCCACATCCAGAGAAAGAACTATGTAATTGGATCGCAAATAGAAACAGATCATTTTCTTTTGTATTATATTATGTTTTGTTTTGTTTTATGGTTTCTCCCATTCATTTTAATTCTTCTATGCAACATGCATTTAATAGGAATGTACGTGTGGAACCTATATAAGACTGTACGCAATATCAGGGAGGGAGAGGGGAGGGAGAGAGGAATAAGGGGGAGGGAGTGGAAAAAAACCTACGATGTACGGAAGTGATTGTCGAACACTGAAAACGAATAAAATAATTCGATTTAAAAAACAAAAGAATGTATGTATAAAAACCATATACGATTGCATGCCATCTTGAGGAAGGAGTGGGGAGAGAGGAGGAGAAAATCTAAGACCTATGGAAATGACTGTAGAAAGTTGAAAACAAATTTTTTAAAAAATGAAATATTATGGAAGGTATCTTTACTGATTATTGATGTACCACAGTCAGAGCCAACTTCTATTTTCTGTTCACAGCCAAGTATAGAGCATATTGCCATTGACCCTGTGGGTATGATAGAATTCTGAGATTCGCTGATTATCCAAATAGTCAAGATCACTTGATTCCAAGTGACTTGAACAGCTATGACAGTTTCTGGGCTTTACTTCTGTGAATTCTGAATGGCATACCTTTTCAAGGTGTCCTTGTATTTGTAGCATCTGCCTTCCACATCTTAGAGCCTACGATTAGAGCATCAGCCAAACCTGCCAAAAGTCAATCTGCTGATATTACAGAACCTCTATTACCTGTGTTCTTATCATCCTCTTGGTGAGAAATTTCTGTCTTCATGGTACAAATAACACTTACAGTAGCAGCTGTTCCTTTAGCCTCAGTGCAAGGTAATAATGTAGCCTTTTCTTTGGTTATTAGAAATTATAAATATGACTTAACTGAGACGTGCCATAGAGGACTTCATCATGCATTTTGTAAATATGATCCCCCAGCTTGTTGTCTAAGAATTTTCCCACATTGCAGTGTTGAGAAAAACGATGCCGCTGTGCAGTATAAATAGCAATGCCTCTAGCAGGCTGTTCATTCCATTTGTGAAATTTAAATCTCTGCATACCCCTGATGGTCTCACTGAGTACACTTTCAATAATCCCACAAGGTCACCAAATGTCTTGGTCTTCTCTACAGAATAGAAATTGAAATATTAGGTGAGATATGGGGGTGATCAAGAAGCTTATTATAACAAATGTTTGAGGCCCCAGAGATGGCCAAGACACAGTAAACTTCTGTTCAGGGCCCACTTAAGTTTCAAGACAGAAGTAAAGTCATTGTGCACAGTAATCCCAGGTCAAACTCTTCAATATGACTTAAAGCAGTCAGAGTCTGCTCAGGTTTCAGAGGGAAACCACTAGCAATTGTTTAGTGGGAGTACAGAAGTGTGGATGGATACTATTGGTGGTTACTCAGTTTTAACAATACTTCTTCCTCTGTCAGAAAAGTTGTCATATTTACTATTAGTCAAGAGTTTAGTAAAGGATAAGCAAACCTTCACAGGAAAGAGCCAATTTTCACACGAGAGTGCTTTCGTTGATGCGAATCTACTCTGGACAAGACACCAGCCTAAAAATTCTTACACATATGGCCACTGGAAATCCGAAGGAATAAAGTAAGTAATAGGAATCCAAAGGAATAGATATGGGAAAGGTTGCATCACAGTGCCCCCTAGCATACACTACAGATAAAAAAAATGTTTTGAAACCAGTCTTTGGTTTCAAGGTTCATACATCACCAAACAACAAACCTCCCAGTGACCTCCTCAATTGTCTTGACAAACCCTGTATTGTTCTGCATCTGAAACCTAAAAGTAAACAAGGAAAATCTATTCTCAGGATGGACCTGCTCTCAGGACTGCTACAAGGGCAGGAATAATATAAATGATTTCAAATCCATTACTTAAAAAGAGTATATAGAAAATTATATTTTCTTATTTCTTTGAAAGCATATGGATGAAGGCTACTCATAGAAACCTGTGTACCAGATTCACGTCTCAGCCTTGTTTGAGCTTTCTGTCAGCAGGATTTGAATAAATATAGACTTTGAAATGGAATAAAGGCCCTCTGGTAAAGGAAGCAGTTTTTGGATCGTTTTGTCCAAGTTCTCACGTCTCACAACCATTATCTATCACTTAGCATAACAGGAGTCTTGTGTAGATGATAAGCCGTTCATTAAATAATTAATGTATATTACTTTCTAAATGTGTATTGGTTGATGCTTTTTAAAACAAATCAAAATAATTTTCTAAAAATGAGGTTCTGAAAAACAAAGAGAAATGATTCTTCTTGAATTCTTTCAATACATCTATTAGCTCATCAGTGAGAAATCTATTCAGTAGTACAGAGAGCAAACCATTCATACTTTGTTATTCTGTACAAGTTGAATCCATATTACCCCATAAATCCTGCACATGAAGTCAGTCCTCTTAATCAGCAAGAACCTTTTCTCGACTCTTTCTTTAAATAAATTTATTTATTTAACTTTTTACATTCATTTTCACAAGATTTTGGGTTCCAAAATTTTCTCCCCATTTGT
>CM053770.1:81477693-81497925 GCA_028658325.1 Potorous gilbertii | reverse complement strand
GGAATGGCGCAATTATCTGTTCCCCAAGAAAATAACCTTCTATGGTCTTATTTTTTTTTCCTTTTCTGGGCATTTTCCCAGCCAGTTACTTGACTTCTGAGAGTCCTCTCCACCCCTGGCCTAGGTCTGCCCAGCTAGTACTTGGGGTCTGAGATTCAAATGCTGCTCCCCAGCCTCAGGGCTTTTGGTGGCAGGCCTGGCTGCTATTCAATGGGAGCTTAATTTCTGGTGCTCAGGTTGGGGCAGGGCCGCCTCCCAGGCTCAGTTCCCTCAGGGGGTTTATGCAGAGACCTTTTGTAATGGAGTTCCTGCCGAGCTCCTGCGTGCTCTGGGAGCCTTGGGCCACCTGCTGCCTCTGCTGCTGCCTCCCGAGGGGGCCTGAGTCCTGGAGACACCCTGCTCCCCTTTCAGCCCGTCTCTCTCACTGACCTGCATGTCTGTGGGTGGAGGGACCTTCGCGGCCACTGGAGATTCCATCCCTGAAGTCTGCTCGGATCTGCTTGCTCCTCTCAGTGCCACGTGGTCAGGGCAGGGCAGGTCTCCGCTCCCGTCTGGTGAGCAATGGACCTTTGGGATCGGTTTTTCAGGGCTCTCTGGAACGGAAATCTCCTTCACTGTGTTGCTGCGCAGCTTCCACTGTTCCAGAATTTGTTGGGAGTTCTTTTTTAGAGGAAATCCATGGGCTGTGGATTTGGAGCTAGCATATGTGATTCCTTCTACTCTGCCATCTTGGCTCTGCCCCCTCTCGACTCTTTTAACATTATTTGATTGTCTCAAACCTTCTCTCAAACCGAATCTTCCTTCTTCTTCACTCAAACTATAGCTTGAACTCTGTCCTGGGGACCCCTGGCTCTTAAGTCTTCATGCCCTGTTCTGACCATCTCTTCACTATGTTGTTTATATTCTAGCCATCATCATCATCTCCCTCACAACTACTATTTTGGACTCTACCCCAACTCTGATAGATAAACTTTTTTTCTACCTTTCCCTTGCTTGGAACTAATTCCTGGGCATCTCCACCCCATTCCACTACGTGGGTACCTCCTCTTTTCAGTTCCCCTTTATTTGTTGTTTCCTGTCCTCTCCCCCACTAAATTGTAAACTTAAGGGCAAGGACTGACTTGCATAGTTTTATTTGTATCCTTGGCACTTAACATAGTTCATGGTACATAGTAAGTACTTAATAGAGGATCTCTCTCTCTCTCTCTCTCTCTCTCTCTCTCTCCATTGATTAGAATATAAGCTCCTTGAGGACAAGGATTCTTTTTCTATCTTTGTATCTCAAGAATTTACCAGTCAGCTTGTTGGTTGATGTATTGATTTGCACTCTCTCTCTTTCCTTCCCTATTCCCCACTAATTAAATCTTCCCTTATAATAGAGAAAAAGAAGTAAAACTGACCTACAAAATTACCACATCTGACAACATATGCTACATTCCAGAGCTACAGTTCCCTTTTTTCGCTACTGAGAGGAGAAATGTGTTTCACCATCTGTTCTCTAGAACCAAGTTTTTTCATTAAATTTAATCAGAATTCAGTTGCCTTTTAGTGGTCTTTTCATTTACCTTATTATAATCATTGCATATATTTTCCTGCTAGTTCTGTTTACTTTGATATCTATGAGTGCATACAAGCCTTCCCATTTTTCTTTTCATTTTGTTCAGCCATTCAGTGAAAATCCACTTTGTTTCCAGTTCTTTTGCTGACATAAGATGCGCTACTGTGAATATTTTTTTCTTTATGAGGCATCCCATTAGACTGGGAGAGTCTTGAGAGAAGGGATTGTTTTTTGCCTTTATGTCTCCATCGAGTACTGTGCCTGACACATAGTAGGTGCTTAATAAATACATGCTCACTGACTGACTTTGATCTCCTTGGCATACATGCTCAGTGCCAGGATTTCTAGGCCAGAAAGTGACTTTTCTCTCATATTTCCAGTTGCTTTCCAGAAAGGTTGGATCAATTTCCAGCTCCACCAAGTTTACATTAGTTTACCAAGTCTTCTCATAGTCCCTCCAACATTGATTATTTATATCTTTTACCATCTTTGCTAAATTGATGCCTGTGAGGTGAAATCTCAAAGTTGTTTTAACTTGCATTTTTCTTGTTGATGGTAATTTAGAGCACTTAAAAATATTATTTGATAATGTGTCTTCCTATAATCCATCCAATATTGACTATTTCTGTATTTTATTATTTTTGTCAGTTGGATGGACATAAGGTGAAATCTCAGGGTTGTTTTAACTTTTTTCCTTTATTATTAGTGATTTGGAAAATTTTTACTTATGATTTTTAATTTCTTTTTTTTTAATTACCATATTTCACCACATAATTATCACAGATTCATGTCAAATTTTGCAAGAAGTGGGATGCAACCATTATGTGAAGCTTTAAAAATTGTGCCCATATTACTTACTTGTCTTTCAGTTTTGGCCAGTCTCGCACCAACTTTTCATTCACTGAAAACTGTCTTTCTGAAGCTCTGTTACCCTGTTGTTCATTCAGTGCAATCACTTTCAGCTTGAATTGTGCAAAATAGTTTTTATATTTGCCCACAATCAGAAAGAAATATTTTGCACCTTAACGTATTACTGGCGAGTGAGGCATGCAATTTAGATAGCTTGGGACAATGCATGTCTTACCATATCACATGACTTACTCATGGCAGCTTTGCATGCCCCTTGCACCTATGGCTCTTCATTGGGTTGAGTGACAATATCATTAGTACTACAGGACTCTAAACAAATCACAGAAGTTGCAAGTTGGCTTTCTGCAATATACTGACAACCTGTGGGTTGAGAATTCTAGACTCACAATGTCTGACAGATAAATGCTATCCAGATGCCACTAGTGAATATCCTGCTGTTCTGCTTATGTTTTAAGCATGATGATGAACAGAATTATGCCATGAGACAGTTATGTGACAAAAGGTTTTGAACCCTTTTTGAGACTGAAAAAAACAACAGGGTACGACAATTATTTGGTGATGATGATTATGCAGTGAAATACAGTGTCCATTTTCTTTAGTTACTTTTCTACTGGGGAATGGTTCAAGACATTTACAGCATGTCCCAAAAGTTTTAATGTGATTTTTAAGCCTTAATAGGTAAGATTTGGGGATCCTGTATTTGAGCCGATTCCCCATATATCTTGGATAACAAACATATTAGATCCTTGATACAAATATTTACACACACACACACACACACACACACACACACACACACACACACACACGACATTTCCTCTAGTATATAGCTGCATGAGTTTCATTTGTACAAAATTTTAAAATTTAATGTAATCCTACCAATATGGAACAGTGGATTAAGAAATGGTCTTGGATTCAAAAGACCTGGGTTCAAGTCCTGCCTTTGACAGGCTTTGTGACCGTGGGGAAAGCATTTAACCTCTTAGTGTCCCCCAGCAACTCTTTAAGATTATAAATTGCAGAAAAGGTACAGCCCTGCAGTGGAAATAGGAGTTTCCTTATCGTGTTTGTCCTTTGTTGCCAAAGAAGACCATGCCATCAGGGAAATGATGATATGACCTGTACATGTATCTCAAGTGACTAGTTTAGGCCCATTCATTGTCTATTTTATCTCTTATGATCATCTAGATCCCTTGTTTGGTTAAGAATTCTTAATCTAGCCACAGTTCTAGCTAGTTTCATTCTTTTACTTTTATGATGCAACTCTTTTATTCTTATACTATAAAAGTGTTTGTTCATTGGAACTTATCAGCATATAGGTACTTGAAATTTCAAGTATTATCTTTTTTTGTGTGTGCAGTAGATCAGTCTTGTGTCCATGGGGTTTGGAGGACAAAGATACTGGAATGATTGCCATTTCCTTCCCCAGTGTTGTCTCCATTTTACAGATGAGGAATTGAGACAAATAGGGGTTAAGTGATTTGCACATAGTCACACAGCTAGTGTCTTGAGACTGGATTTGAACTCAGATCTTCCTGATCTGCTTTCCAGATTCCCAGCAAATCTTATCATATAGCAAGCTCTTCCACCAATGGTCTGTGTTTTTGAGTTTACAGATCACTAGGCTACCTATTCTGTTACTGCTGGGTCTTGCTGATCTAATATATTCCACAGCCAATATTTTACACAGCCAAATCAAGGATTTCTTTAGTCAACTATAAGAATGGAAAGAAGGAAGCTGGGGAAAGCAAGAAAGCAGTCCTCTCAAAGTGCCCTGATCCTCTAAATCCTGTCTAGGAATCTTTAACTCAGACCACTCAGTTTATTCCACTAACCCTGGAAAGTAAAGGAGCATTTGTAATCTTTAGTCCGAAGGTTCTTAGCCTTTTTGGGTCAAGGACCCCTTTGGGGAAATCAGTAGACCCCTTCTCAGAGTAATGTTCTTAAATGCATAAAATAAAATACAGAGGATTACAAAGATAACAAATTATATTGAAATAAAATTATCAAAATATATATAAAAAATAAGTTAATAGATCTGAGGTTAAGAAGTCTTTTATTTCATCTTTTATTTGAAACTGGGAAAAAGATGAGAGTAGGGACAGAAATGAAGAGGGAATTAGGCAAAGCAGAAAGCTATTTTGAAGTCCTTCTGAGAACTGCTAGTTCCTTTTCTTCTTAATGTGTTTTTACAATGTCGTACAAAAACATAGACCTTGGTTGACTAGTACAGTACTATAAATTTGAATTAGAAGAATTATAAATAAAAACTATCTCCCCCTACTTTCTGAAATTTCCATTTTGGATCCATTTGATATAATAAGCAAATACTCCTGAAAATTCCTGAAAACAGAAGCTATTCATCTCCATGTATTATTTCTTGGAATATGAAATATATAGACAGGTTAATAGTGAAGGAATTTGAATTTTTTTTTTTAATGTGTGTGGAGTGGGGTATATGGTGGGGGTAGGATGGATAGTGGAGGATAGGCAATGGGAAGGACTGAGAAGTATGAATGGGATGGATATGCCTCAGTGAGCTGGCTATTTTTGGCAAAATATTCAGGAACCTTGACTTGTTCGTTAGTGAAAACCATAGTGTCTCAAAGATATTGCCAGAAGATTTGGAGTTTTTGTTTTGTTTTGTCTAAATTAAGAACTCCAGGAATCCAAAGACTTCTGAATAGGGCAGCAATAATATGGAAGAAATTTTCCATGACAGAACACAGAAGCAGAGGATCTCAATTCAATTCCTGCTGCTGTCACTTACCTGGGTATGTATGTGAACCCTGGACAAGTCACATGTATTCTTGAAACCTCCCTTTCCTCATCTATAAAATGAAGGCATTATCTTGATATCCTTGAAGATCCCTTCAAGTTTGATACTTATCATATAGGTAAATAGATAAGGAAACCTACAATCCCTTTTCTTACACTGAACCTATTTGATAAGATGATGATGTCAATTAAGAGATACAATCATCTTTTTCCCTTTTTCTTTTCCCCAATGATTTCAAGGTCTTTTAACTGAGTTTTCTTCCTCTTATGATCTTTTGTATTCCGCTATCGTTCACTTTCTGACTCCTTTCCCTTTGAGCTTTCTTGCTTGCTGCCTCATTCTCTAACCTAGGATTCCCTGAGGGACAGAACTGGTCACAACTATATACCAGGGCACTTTCCTTTAAACTTGGTAGAACCCCATACATTTTAGTACCCTGTCTTAGTTACTTTTGTTTCTTAGTTCTTTGATTGAGCATTGTCACAGCATAGCAAGCTGCCTGCCACTTTCAAAGGCAGAGAAAGTTTCTGGCTTTTTGTTTTACACAATGCAGGGAAAAGAGCAGAGCTAATTAAGTTCTGTTGCAAACTCAAGTTTTACCTTGTGCAGCCCTGCCAGAATACGGTAGCCTGGAATAGGGGTGGGGTTGGGATGGGGAAAAGGTGCTGAGTGAGACTTTTAGGGATTAGCCTCTGTTGTTTCTTCATCAGGTTATTGCCTTATAAGGGTTCTTGGTGTCTTAGACCATGGAGACAGCTGAAAGTGCCTTATCTTTTACATATAGTTCCTATTTTGGAGAGGTTTATGACGATTGGAGAAAGTATTTAGTCTTCTGTTTTGTTGGTCATGTTACTCAGAAGTCCTGCTTTTTCTATTTGTATTATAAGCTCAAAATAGTACTTAAGAAGATCAAAAATGGGAAAAGCAGATGGATTATAGAAGAGCTTGTGCTGAATATTGCACAATTGTGGTGCCATTGGTGGACTAATTACATTGCATCTAAAGAAGACACTAAAAATGTAGGGGGAAAATCTTGGACTTTATAAATACTGAAAAAAGCAACCAAGTAACCATCAAAAACTAATCACCTATATACCTACTCTCTCATTTATACAAAATCTAGGGCTGATCAGACCAATAGGAGCTCAAAATGTTCTACCATAGAATGGGCCCAAATAGGTCATGTGAACATTTGGGGTGAATTCTCTAAATTTGCGCATCTCACATTTCTTTGGAACTATTTCAATTCTTCTTTGCTCGTAGAGCTCTGCACCTTCTCTGATGAGGGTAGGTCATGCTTAGTGGTCCTGTGCCAGCAGATCCCATGTCACACAATCAATGCCAAAGTTCTTAAGGACACCTTGAGATTGTGCTTGTAATGTTCTTCTGACCACCATGTGAACCTTTGCCCTATGTGAATTCTCCATAAAATAGTCTTTTTGGCAAGCGTTCATTTTGCATTTGAAGAAATTCTGAAGATCACTGGGCAGGATCCTAGCCTAAAGGAGGCAGTTAGGTAGCAGAGCAGCTCTAGAGTGCTGGACCTAAGGTCCAGAAGACATCTTCCTGAAATCAAATCTGGCCTCAGATACTTACTAGCTGTGTGACCCCGGGCAATTCATTTAACCCTGTTTGCTGTAGTTATTCATCTGTAAAATCAGCTGGAGAAGATTATGGCAAACCACTCCAGGGTGTTGTTCAGTTTTATGGGGTTTTTGCCAACAAAACCCAAATGGGGTCATGAAGAGTCAGACCTGGGCTAAAGTCCTTGGCCTCTCCTTAATGAAAAACAAAATAAAACTTATCAGTCTCCCTGCATTTGAAGGTGTGGTCAAGGCAAAGGAGTCAACACCCTGTTCCGAAGTTCTTGGTTTCATTCTTATCAAAGATCTAATTGAGTCAATCAAATTTAGGAAGGAAACCTGAAACCTTGAAACTAAGATTAGGTTGGTGACCAAACTAGGAGCTTGAATATCGTTGTGTATATGTGTGTGTGTGTGTGTGTGTTTATATATGTGTGTATATAAATAAATACATATGAAATAAACATATAAAGAACTTTGAAAGAAAGGCATTCAGATGACAGGGGGAGTGGGATATACCTTTGCCCTTTCTCCCCTTCCATTCATTTGTATATGGGACCAAAAAGAACCTTGAGGTTGAGAAAATCAGGGAACTTTTGCTGAGAGGGAAGTCTTTAAAATATTTCTGAAGTGGTGATGTTTGACAGTTGGAATATAAACAGATGTTATAAGGGTTTTCTGATCCTAAATTAGATAGAGTTTGGAAGAGACCCTGCTTTTGGTGATCAAGAATTTGGGTTGAAAAATAAATTTAATGCCTTGTGTGTGTTCATCTTTCATTGCCAAAGAAGACCATGCCATCAGAGGAATAATGACATGACTTGCACTTAACTTTGCTTTTTTTTTTTTTGAGAGAGAGGGAGGGCTGTGCAGGTCACTAGTCTTACTTCTCCTCCAGGGCCATCTGAATCCAGTGACCAAATATTCATCATGATGACTGGAAATGACCCAGGATGAGGCAATTGGGTTAAGTGACTTGCCCAAGGTCACACAGCTAGTGAATATCAGTTGTCTGAGGTGAGATTTGAACTCAGGTCCTCCTGACTCCTGCACTGGTGCCCTATGCACTGTACCATCTAGCTGCCCCTTAATGCCTTGTGGACACAAATTAGTTGACTAACTACTTTGTAAACCAAAAGGGCTTTGCCTCTGAAAGAAAATCTCTGCCTCTGAAGAGGAAAGTCTATATCATGACTATGACTCTGAATCCTACCAAACTAATCAATGGGAAGGAAAACAATTAGGAGTGATGTGATGTGATGGCTCTGTGAAGCCTTTGGACTCTAAGCTAAAAGAGTCATGGTGGAGACCCCACCCCTCTCCTTCTTACAGCAAGAGATAACACTTCAGTTGATGATTCTAGCTGGTTAGAAATTAGCAGAAAAAAGCTACGCCATCTTGTATCTGGTGGATCCATATTTGGCAGGAACCATGGAGACCAACAGAAGACCATCTAGCAGAAGCCAAGTGGGGAGTATTCCTAGTTGGAGCAGCATGGTAACATCTCCAGAAGACATCAGCAGCCCTAGGTTTCAAAGGTGTGAGTTACCCTGTGTATAACCTGGGAATAAGTGTTTTCTACATATGTGCCCCTCCATGCATGTTTCCTAGTTGTAGTTTACCTTTTTCAGTGATGGTGTGTGTTTATAGAAGGGTGTTGTTCAGTTTTATGGGGGAATTATTCTAATGTTATTTTTTCTGATGAGGCTGATTCATTAAATGCCTTTGCCTTCATCTATTGGTGTCTGCTCACTAACTAGTAACAATTAACAAATTAGTAGGGAATAATGAACTATGATTTGAGTGGATGTGGACTCTGAGTACCCTGAACTTGGGATAGCCAGAAAGAGAGACCCAATTGTGAGTGGGGCGCTGAGGTGTTACCTTAGTGTTATATAATTCTTATACATAGCATAACCTCTGTAGTTTATAAGCAACTTGAGGTCAGTGTTTGTATTGGTTTTCATCTTTGAAATCCAGTGTCTAGTGTTGCATAGATACTTAATAAGTACATTAGGTAAATTGGCTTTTTATTGAATTGATGTGGTAGGTAGTGGAAATGAAAATAAGGAAGCATGTAGGAGAGGTAGAAGGAGCTTAGAACGTGATGATACTTGAACACAGAAACAGTCTTCTTGCTTGTACAGTAGTTGTATCCCTATTGCTTAGCACAGGACCTGGCACATGGTAAGTACTGAATAAATGCCAGTTGAGTTGACTTGATACTCTTCAAAAGAAGAAATTACAGCATTTGATGATAAGGGATAGACTGCAGATGCTTACAGCACTGGAAGTCCCCATCCACCACTTACTTACTAGGTATTTAGGGAGGAAAAGGTAAGGCTGGTGACCTTGCACAGCCCTCATTCACTCAAATCATAGTCAACAGAAAGTCATGCCATCATTTCCCTGATGTCATGGTCCTTTTCGAAAATGAAGGACAAGCACAACCTGTGCATAGATTCAGCTTCCTGAACTGGCTAACTCAGTTGGTCCTCTCCCTCTCCCTCTCCCTCTCCTTTCTAAAGGAAGGTAAATTTTGATGGCTAGAAGCTGTCCAGTTAATTTGGGATTTACTAACTAGACTTCCTTCCTTCCTTCCTTTTCTTTTTTTCTTTCACAAAACCTTAAACCCAAGCTCACTCTGAAGCTCATAGATTGGACCACAATAGGTCTCTACCCAACAGGTCCACTTAATAGCTGCATTTTGGGTCCTCCTGACTTAGAGTGAATGTCAGTGGCAATGGTTTCTCTTTGGAACAGCAACCCTTAGGGTCTTCCTCTTCCAGCTTGATTTTTTTTTCTTTCTTTCTTTCTAATTAAAGGGGCCATCCCTTGACTCATTACTTTAAGAGGCCTATTCACTGAGTGTGCTTTACTTTCACTCAAAATGATAACTCCAAACGGCCTAAAAGCCTCAGGTCTCCTGCATCTTGGGCCATCTCCAGTCATCCTGGTGAATATTTGGCCACCACACCCAAAAGGCTCAGGAGGAGAAAGTGAGGCTGGTGACTTTGCACAACCCTCCCTCACTCAAATCAAAGTCAATTGCAAGGCAGGTCATCATCTCCCTGATGTCATGGTCCTCTTGGAAAATGAAGAACTTAGGTGTATCACCCTAGACAACTTACTTATTACTTTTATGGCCTAAAGACTCTTCCTCTTTAAAAAGAGGGGTTGAAGCAGATCTAAGGTTCCTTCCATTTATAGCTTTCTTATTCAATGACGCTAGTTAGGTTTTCTTTTTGGCGGAGGTGGGGTAGGAGTGTGAGGGTGTGTGGAGAGATGCACCCAAACTGAATTGGTTCTAGCTTTTGTGTGGGTAAAAATACCTTTTTGACCTCTCTATATTCTCCCCCCAAACCTTCAATAACTGAAAAGGCCACACCCACCTCCACTTCCCTTCAGTTCTAGGCCAGCCCAGTGCATGCCTCCAGCCATTCTGAGTCTTAAATTCACCAGTCTAGAGGGGCTTTTGGGGTGGAGCTCAGGCTAATCCCGAGCTGCTGAAAGACCTATTTTGAACTCGTAGCTCAGAGCTAGAAACCTTTCCTGGAAGCCCCGGGAAATAAGGTGTGGTGATTTAACGGCGCTTCCTCCTTTCAGTCCCCCGGCCCCTCGGTCCCGCCACAGAAACGTGTGGATTCTGTCTAAGCGTCTACGTGTTGGCGGCGCCGTGGGGAGAGGGTGGGAGGTGTGTGGTGGCTAAGAGCAGCTTCTCCCTAGTCTGGACCCAGAGCAGGCGGTGGGCGGGAATTCTTGGGGAGCTGGGTGGAAGAGGAGACCGAGGGCGGGGGGACCGTGCTGGGGGGCTAAGAGAACAGCTGGTTTGGACAGGAAGGCCAAGTCGGGGGCCGAGGCTGGATCTGCCCCTCCGGCTCCCAGCCCGACTTTGGCCCGCACCAAGCCGAACGGGGGCGGGAAGGGGGAACTGGGGCGGGATGGGGGGAACTGGGGCGGTGAGTCAGACCTCCGGGAAGGAGGAGGGGGCCGCCGAGTGTAGGGGGGAGGTCAGGAAATGACATCAGCGGAGCGTGTTCTGGGAGGGCCGGCCCGTGGGGGGCCGTGGCCCGGGGGGGGCCGTGGCCCGGGGGGGGCCGTGGCGGCCCGTGGGGGGCCCGTGGCGGCCCGTGGGGGGGCCGTGGCCCGGGTGGGGGCCGTGGCCCGTGGGGGGGGCGTGGCCCGTGGGGGGGGGCAGTGGCCCGTGGGGGGGCCGTGGCCCGTGGGGGGGCCGTGGTGGCCCGGGTGGGGGCCGTGGTGGCCCGTGGGGGGGCAGTGGCCCGTGTGGGGCCGTGGCCCGGGTGGGGGCCGTGGCCCGTGGGGGGGGCCGTGGCCCGGGTGGGGGAGGCGTGCTGGGAGGCTCTGGCTCCGCTCTCCGCGGTCCCGGCGCGATCTGGGCCCCTTCCTGGGGGAGCTTCCTGCCCTCCCAGCCCAGCCCAGCCCAGCCCAGCCCAGCCACCTCGCCTCCCCAGCTCCCCCCGCCTCCCCGCCCCGGATCTCCCCGCCCCCTCTCCGGGCCGCTCCTTGTATGGTCTCCCTGCCTCTGCCTGTCCCCGCCCTCCTTCCCCCCACTTCGAGCGGCTCGGGACGCCCGGGCGGACGGAGCCACAGCCGGGCTGGACGTCGCCCTGACCGCTATTCCTGCGCGCTGGCCGAGTAGACGGGCAGAGCCCCGCGGTAAGGGAGGGTGGGGTGGGGGGCCCGGCGGGCCCGGCCCAAGTTCAAGGTCGGGGGTGGGGGCCGGGGGCTCCGGAGCGGGGAGAGCCCTCCGTTCATCCTTCTGTCCGTGGTGACTGCGGCCCTTCCTCCAGCCCAGCCTCCGCATGGCGGCCCCCCGGCCCCCCCCTGTCATCTCCGTCTCGGTCTCGGCGCCCGCCTTCTATGCCCCGCAGAAGAAGTTTGCCCCCGTCGTGGCCCCCAAGCCCAAAGTGAACCCTTTCCGGGCCGGGGCTTCGGAGAACCCTCCAGGGGCCGGGGCCCAGAGGGCGCAGATGGGCAAGGTGGGGGAGATTCCTCCCCCACCCCCGGAAGGTAAGGACTTTGTGGGGGGATGTCTGGAAGCCAAGGTGCAAGGATCGAGGAGCTTGTGTGGGGAGGGGCGGGGAGATGGGGGGGGTGTCGGGCCGCTCGGTCTGAGCAGATGTTCTTACCTCATCTTGCAGCCCGTGGCCCCGAGCCAGGACTCCTGAGTCCGTTTCAAATTCCTGGCCCGGGGGCCGAGGGTGGGTGTGAGCGAGAATGTGTGTGGGGCATGTTAGACTGAAAGGGGGAGTGAGTTCCCTTCTCAGCAGGACTTCCTGACTTAAAACATACCTTCTTAATGGAAAGACATCTCTTTATGGGATGCTGGGATACCCAGGACTTAAGAGGCCTGTACAGGATGCCCAGTAAACCTTAGGTCTTACCTCATTTCTTTCAGGCCCTCCCAGGACAACTGGAGGAGGGCCTTGTTGATGAATCTAATTCCTCTGCCTCTAGATTTCCCCCTGCCACCACCTCCCATGCTACCTGGGGATGATGGAGAGGCTTCTTTGGGAGGGCCCTTCCCGCCACCCCCTCCCCCATTTGAAGAGCCATTCCCCCCTGCTCCAGAAGAAGAGACATTCCCTTCTCCTCCACCTCCTCTGGAAGAAGAAGTGGGGGTTGAACCTCCAGCACCAGCCCATCAGGTGAGTGGGAAAAAGAGCACTGGGCTGAAATGGATACTCCATAAAAGGGCTATAGAAGGAGGCCTACTGTTTCTGTTTGGCTTTCTCCACTTATGGGCAGGGAAATATTCAGTCGGGGCAGGGAACTTTAGGAAACTTCCCTGTAGCCCTATAGGCTGTGTAGGATTGAATATCCTTGGGACAGGGGAGTCCTGAAACTCAGTGTAAGATGTATAAAGAAGTCTGCCTGGGTCCTCAAACTCTTTACTCCTCAGCCTAGAGGAAAGGTGAGCAGCATTGACCTGGAGATGGATTCTCTCTCCTCCTTGTTGGATGACATGGCCAGGAATGATCCCTTCAAGCCCAGGGTGAGGGATGGGGTAGGGAAACTGGGGGAGGTCAGGAATGCATGTGTGTGTTTGGGGGCTGTGTCTTTGTAGATAAAGTGAACCTACATAGGTGTGTGTGTGTGGGGGGGCTTGTCTGTAGATAAAGTGAATTTGCATAGGTGTGTGTGTGGGGGCGGGGCTGTGTCTTTGTAGATAAAGCGAACCTACATAGGTGTGTGTGTGGGGGGGGGTCTGTGTCTTTGTAGATAAACACAGTGAACCTACATAGGGGTGTGTGTGGGATAGGATAGACAATACCTTCTAACCTAGTTCTCCCCCTAACTCCTCTCCCCTGCAGGTTTCATCTGGATTTGTTCCTCCTCCAGCTGTCCCCCAATTTCCTCCCAAGCCTAAAGTCCCATCTGCAGCTTCTGGCACAGCACCTCTCCCTCCTTGGCTGGCTCCTACTAGTGCTTCTCAGTCCCACTCTGTATCTGTGTCTAAGACCTTAACCACACAGCCTCGAGGTCCCGCAGCTCCAGCTCCCGCAGTGGCTCCAGCTCCTGCAGTGGCTCCAGCTCCAGCTGTAGCTCCATCTGTAGTTCCACCCCCAGTCCCAGCCCCGACCCCTACCCCCAAGTTTAATGCTGTGGCCCCCAAGTTCACTCCTGTGACCCCTAAGTTTAGTCCTCCAGCACCTGGGGGTCCCCCTCACAAGAAGGGGGGTCCTTCAGCCCCCACTGCTGCAGGGTCCCCTCAACAGCCTCCGCCTCCCAGCTTCACCTATGCTCAACAGAGAGAGAAGCCCCGTGTGCAAGAGAAACAACGTCCAGTCCCCCCTCCTGCCCAGGACCAGGTGAGGGGGAATGACACGGGTCTGAAAAATAGGAGCAAGAGGAGAGGCTAAGCATAAAGTCAGGGCTTTCTGGAACCCAAAGTTAGCATGAGAGTGGGTGAATTTCTTCTGTGAGGAGTAGTGAGGCAACCCAAGTGAAGAAGGGAAACAGCACCTCCAGAGGAGGGACCTGGAAGGGTCTGGGTGTTTGGGTGGGGCTGGGCTGGGAGGGGGTAAGTAAAAGCACAAAATTTAGAGAGGCCTGAATGCCTAGTGTTTTAGTGGGGTTCTGAACTAAGTTGCTTTACTCTGGGCCTGAACTCGACTCCATCTCTAGGTCGACATTTAGATACTTTTCCACTTTGTCCTTTTTGAGTTCTTCCCCTTTAACATTGGGAGGCTAAAGGAGGCTGATCAACTGACTTTCTCTTATCAACTGTCCGATTTGTTTCCTGAAAGAGCATTACTCACTTTGTCGGGGTTGGCCTGGGCCTTGGGAGCTTTCTAGCAATAGCATCATTACCACCCACATTTATTAAGTAGCTACTATGGTAATGTGCCACATGCTAGAGATTATTAGTAAATAAGACATGGGTTGTTTTTGAGAGGATGCCTATCTAGTAGGGGAGAACAGGATGTATACATAAAAATGCTTAGCTCATACTTTCTGTCTTATGCCAAATAGTATGGAGAATAAATCTCGAATGGAGAGAAATTCCCCAGGGCTGAGCCATTTGGGGAAGCCTTCATGAAAGAAGTAGAACCAGAGCTGAGCCTTGACGGAAGGGTAGAACTTAGGTGGAAAGGAAGGTGAGGGCATCCTGAGCTCTAGGGAATGGGAATATGGGGCAGAGTGAATAGTGAGAGAAAAAGCATGGATGTAGGAATGTGTGTGAAATGTACAAGAACAAGTTGGCTTTGAATTTAGCTAGATTGGAAAGTTATTAGCTTTGGGGAGTAGTGGGAGATAAGTTTGGAACAGTTGGTAGGGGACTGATTAGATGTTCGACCTTTCCAGTATTTTTCTATAGGCAAAGGGAAGGTTTTTGATATGTGCAAAATAAATTTTAGGAAGATTGATTGAGAAGACATTCATAGGTTGCGGGGAGAGACTTGTTAGGAGACTGTTGTGCTAGTTCAGGATTGAGGTACCTAGGGGGCAGTAGGAAAGAAGGGGAGGATGGAGGTGAGAAGTAAGAATTGACAGGCCCTGGTGACTTGATATGGCAGGAGTGGGAGGGATGACTTCAAGGCTTTCAATGTAGGTGACTGGGAGAAGGAAGGCATTGTTGACAGATGAGAATAAATCAGCAGAAAGATCTGGTTTTGGGAAAAGTCTGTTTTAGTTATATGTCAAGAAGCCGTTTATCTAGAATTGTCCACTTGAAAGTTAAAATTGAGATTGAAGCAGAATGAGAACAGTCTGAAGACCAGACCGAGCAACACCCACTTTGAAGGAGGAAATGCTTACGGGGTACAAGAAATGACAGTACAGCAATGGCATGGAAGTTGGAACAGAGAACTTCAGGAAATATGGACTTGTCCAGTGTTGGTCAAGGAGAATGAAATGTTAGGAAAGGCCAGGAGATGTGGTCATTGGAAGATTACCTGGGACCTTTGACACCTGTTTCATTAGAGTGGTGGGAGCAAGTTATGAGAACTCGTGAGAAGCAGCAAATTTGACTGAAGATAAGATGCCTTGGGGTAATCAGGTTGAAAGAAGTTTTGGGGTGTTTTTTTTTCTTTTTGATGTGTTTAAAGTAGGGAAAACTTGTGAAGATATTACTAGGTAAAAAGACAGTGAAAATAAGGATGGGAAGTGAGGTAATTGGAACAATTGTTGGATGTGTAGCCAGAGGACCTGGCTTGTGTGGCTCAGCTTGTGTGACCTTGGACAAGTATCTTAAGCTTTCTAGGCCACAAATTCCTCATCTATAAAAAGGGGATCGGGTTGATTTTGATATAATGAGGAGGCCGTGGCAGATGGTTTTAAGACCAAAGATGGATGCCTATGCCATGGAAAAGAGGTGTACATCTTTCTTTGAGATAGGCAGGAAGGAGGAACAGATGAAGGAAGATATTTTGAAAAGTGGTATTAAAAATAAGTGTGACTTCAGAGATGTTTGGAGATAGAGGTGAATATGAGGGAACTCAAGCTCTCTTCATAAAGTAGGGGATGAAGTCATGTGTTGGGTGTGAGGGGGTGGTGATGGAATGGAATGGAGATCTGGGGCTTGAAGGGTGGAAAAAGGTTTGAAACAGCTGCCATGGGGAATGCAATAGAGAAAGTTGAATAACAACTGCTGAGCAGCAGTTGAGTCCAATTGAAGTCAGAGACCTTGGAGTTGTAGCAGAGTCAGCACTCTTCTCTTTAGTAGTATCCTGCAGATGGTAATAGGATCTAGGATGCTGTTGTGGTCTGGGCTTTCACCTTGTCCCAAGTGTGCTGGGGCTTTCCTGGTGGATAGTTTTTCTGGGGGGAGGGGTTAATTGGCTTGTCCACATAAAATCGTCCATCTATGACACCTCCTCCCCCTCCTCCATGCTTTGGGCCCAGTCTGTGGACTCCAAAAGTGGACTTCTCATTCCAGCTTGGGGCCCTAGGGTCTCCAGTGTGAGAATTCAGAAGTGGGGTGGTTAAGGGGCCCCATAGGCAGCATCTTGGGTTTAACCTGATCTTCCTGCCCTATGTTATATTTCTATGCTGGCAGAGTTGCTCAGCAGCATTTGGGACGGGTAGGTGTGCCTTTGGTGTATATGTTCTTTGGAGATGGGGGCTATGCATGTGCTATAGGGGTCTATGTATTTATGTATTCTGTGAGGCTTTTGTGTTTGGGTCCAGGGAGTCATTAAGTATCTTCCCTTGTTATTACCCTAGTCATTAGGTGTTACCAAAGTTGGCTGAACCTATGAGAGTGTCCACTTAGTATTTTAAAAAATCTATTCAGAAGCATAGGTTTTGTACTGATTTCCATGCACTTGGTTTTAAAATTGTCATAGATGGTCTTTCCCAGTGGAGAATATTACTTATTCCTGCCCTCTCATAAGAGGTGTAATGGAAAGAGCCCTGGTCTTGGGCAATAGAAGATCCAGGTTCAGCCCCAGCTGTGCCACTCTGTGACTTGGACAAACTGGTATATTGCTGGACCAAGGTTTCTTTACCTGTAAAATGTCACAGTTATACTAAATGATTTCTAAGGTCCCTTCCACCAGTGGAACTCTGTAATCTCTGGCCTTGGTATGTCTGTGGCGTGTATGTCCAGTGCTATGGTGATCTGAGCAATGTGTGTGGCCTGTATCTGCACAAGTCCTATTCCTCACTTGTCTGTGATTCTTTGCTTTGGGGGAAAAATGGGATTAAAATGTGTCTAGGGGCTACATGAGGTCTGGAGTAAGTATGGGTGGCAATAACCTGTTTTCCTTCCTCCTGGGTCATGTGGAGTGGGGGTGGTACGGGGAGCTAGGGCTTTAGTAATTAGGACAAAATCTCTTGGCAGTGGGTGGAGGGGCAGATGGTGAGACAGCTGGGGAAAACGAAAATGAAGGCCATGCTATAAGAATTTGAAGAGAAAAACTAAGGCTGTTGGGGTTCTAGGTGCGCCCTCCTGGGGCCCCAGGACCTCTGACTCTTCGGGAGGTAGAAGAGCTGGAAGAGTTGACCCAGCAGCTAATGAGGGACATGGAGCAGCCATCCAATAACAAGCTACCCACCAATGGTGAGACTGAGTTCCCCTCCACACCCCACCCATAATAAGGTCCTAAACAGGTTGCCGTCATTCCACTAGGTTCCGGACCTCCCTGTCTCTAGCTAGCCTTTCTCCTGGTTGTTGTGACTGGTACCTTTTGGCTCCCTGCCCACATCCTTCCTGCCATTTCTATTGTTCCAGCACTGCCTTCCTTCTTCTCCCCCAGAGTATTGTGGTCGGTGCCACCAGGCCCTGGTACGTTCCCAGCCTGCAGTTCGGGCACTTGGGAGTCTTTTCCATGTCACATGCTTCACATGCCACCAGTGTGAGCGGCAGCTGCAGGGGCAGCAGTTCTATAGCCTTGAAGGGGCACCTTACTGTGAGCAGTGCTATGAGGTAAGGAAGCTACATGGGGAAACCTAGGAAACAGCTTGTAGGGAGATGGGAGAAGGGTGGTTGTATCCTGTCATTGGGAAGGAGGGTTTGGAACAGCCACCTTGCTCAAATCAAATACTATTCATAAAGTAGAGTACCTGGCAATTAAGAAATGCTGCTTGCCTTCCTCCCTTGTTCTACAAAAACCCAGAACACCCTGGAGAAGTGCAGCACGTGTGGTCAGCCTATCACTGAGCGGATGCTGAGAGCCACAGGTCGGGCCTTCCATCCCCAGTGCTTTACCTGCGTGGTCTGTGCCTGCCCTCTGGAAGGGACCTCCTTCATCGTGGACCAAGGCAACCGGCCTCACTGCGTCCCTGACTACCACCGGTGAGCTCTGACTCTGGCATCTTGCAATAACCAGTCCTGTCTGCCTTTGTTGTAGGGCCTGAGCTTTCTCTGGCTGACCCTGGTGAATTTCCCAAGCTGGAGTGAGCCAGTTAACCTGCCTTTGTCTATTTTTGTTCCGTTTTTCAGTTGTGTCTAACTCTTTTTGACTGCATTTGGGGTTTTCTTGGCAAAGATACTGGAGTGGTTTGCCATCATTTTACAGATGAGGAAACTGAACTTCCTTGCCTAGGACTTGCCTAGAGTCAGATTTGAACTCAGGAAAGTGAGTCTTCTTGACTTCAGGCTCTGTACTCTGTCCTCTGCACTATATAGCTGCCTTGTATTTAATAGAGCATCTGAGTATATTGGCTTGCTTCTCATACCGTTTCATTAACCCTTCTATTTCAGAATCTTCTTTGGAAGCCATGTTTTATACTCCTTCCACATGTATATGTAGTTGTTTTTTTAATGCAAGTTCCCAGTTTATACAAGGCTTATTATGTTTCAAGAGCTCCTTTTTGGAGCAGTTGTTTGGAACTTGAGTGCATTTTTCTGCAGAAACAATTATATGTACGTATATGTATATATGTGTGTGTACGCACACACACACACACACAAACACACACACGTATATAGTGGTTACATTCCCAGGCCAGTCCACAAAAGCCTCTTTCACTCATGTACTTCTCATTTGTAACAGTGTTCCAATGAAATGACCTTGACTTTCAGAGTATGACTAGAAACAGTTCTTTTTGCAGCCAGGTCACTGGGGACTTCTGCAGCTCTCAGCTCAGCCTAGAGTTGGAGGAGTACAGTTGGAGAGACAGTAACTAGGCAGATCTAACTCTCAGGGCAGGAATTAAAAATGAGAATCCTGCCTGGCTGGGGAGGACTTTTCATGACAGGGAAGCAACAAGGGCCTAGCTCTCATGTAAGTCTACTTGGGGGGAAAATAATAGTAGTAGTAACTATAGCTAACATTTATATAGCACTTATTGTGCTAAACATTTTATAAATATTATTTTTATGATTCCCATTTTACAAATGAAGCCACTGAGGAAAGGGTGAAGTAACTTGCCTAGGGTCTTGGAACTAAGTCTCTGAGGCTTGATTTGAATTTGTTTCTTCTGACTGTGCTAGATAGCATCCTATAAAAAGGAGACTTTGCCTGCTGAATAACCTTCTGTTGTATTGCCTGGGTTGGCTGACCTCTGCATGACATGCCCTCAGACAAGAAATCTCCTTATCCTCCCATCCAAATCCCACCTGCCACTGACTCTGTTTCTCTTTACCCTCCACAGGCAGTATGCCCCACGATGCTCTGTTTGTGCTGAACCCATCATGCCCGAACCTGGCCGAGATGAGACTGTCCGAGTGGTAGCTCTTGACAAAAACTTCCACATGAAATGTTACAAGTGTGAGGTCAGAACAATCACAAGTCCTCTGCCCCACCCAGTTTCCACATCTTGGTTTGGGTGGTGAAGACAGGACTTTACAATTAGAAACCAAAGGTGGTTTGCAAAAATTCCAGCCTGTAGAATATTCAGAAATTGTCCAAGAAGACAGAAGCTGAGATGTAGGTCATTCCCTCTTCCCTTCAAGATCCTTTCTCAGAGTGGAGTGGGTGGCCTTGAGTTCATGACCCAGAAAGAATTTAGGAGAATAAGTTAGGCAGGTGAGGCTTTCTAAGAGATTTGCAAGGAGTCATCCTAGGGCAAGGTGGGGCAGGCTACGAAGAAGGGATTCTCCCCCTCCCCAGAGGAGTACACCCCTAATTACCAATCCTACAAAAGGGAGGGGCTTGGAGCCCAGGAGAGGAAGTAAAAGGGTGGTGAGAAATGGGGGGAGGGAAAAGGCGGTGGCATGCCTAAATGCTGACCTAGTTTCAGCTCTGCTAGAGCCAGCAGTGTGTGGGGGATATGGAACTATGTACACTGAGAAGAGATCACACAGTATGCTTTACCATCCTGTCCCACTGCCTTCCAACAGGACTGTGGGAAACCCCTGTCCATCGAGGCTGATGAGCATGGTTGTTTCCCTCTGGATGGACATGTACTGTGTCGTCACTGCCACACAACCCGGGCCCAGACATGAGGATGAACTCATTTTCATGAATCTTGGAAGAACCAGGATCTATTCCAGATCAGAGAACTACCTGCTTTCAGATCAAGTCTTCCTT
>CM053770.1:81454915-81477193 GCA_028658325.1 Potorous gilbertii | reverse complement strand
GCTAGCCCCTCTTAAGTTCTAGTGGGGGCAGGGAGATGAGGGAGAGCAGCAGAACCTGAGATCAATCACTTCATTTTCAATATCCCTTTTCCCACCTGGTACAAGGACCACTCGCCTCTCATCTTCCAGGCTTCACGGCATCCTCTTGTACCCTTTTCTCTATCCCTTTCCTTTTTGGGGAGCCTGACAGCTTGAGCAGTGTTCTTGCTTTAGCTCCTACACTGAAGCTGTTGGCTGGCTTACTCCCAGCAATCTTTATACTCTGTCAAGGGGCTTAAGGAAAGGCTGTATCCCAGAGGCTGGACTGATAGCACCTTCTTTGGACCACATATTGTGGGATTTTGGCCACAATTACAAATAAAGTATTCATCACCCCCACAGTTCCCTAGAATTCAGTGTCTGATCTATTATATAGACGAGGGTAAGAGGCAACAGGCACCAGTAGCATGATAAAGGGATAGAGATCTGTCCTAAGCTATTTATTTACAAAAAAAATATGTCACAGCTCACATTCAGATCTCCAAACCTATCTAATAGCCCCCTCCCCCCTACTGTTGCCTATAACTACCTACCTGTCTCCAAGTATAAAACAAGCCAACCTCCCCCAAACTATAGGGTGTAATTCCTCCATAGGAGGTGTGGGAAAGAGCAGCACCAATTTAGGATGAAGGATGAGGGATGAAAGATCACACCTTCAGCATGGCCTGCTGAAAATGGGCATCGTAGGTAGGTTTCAAGTTCATCCTGTCCACAAATCAGTCCTTGAAACCCTGAATACTGCAGAGAATTCGCTTCTGATGTACAGGCTGTGTTATCCCCATCTGCTTCAGGTCCCTGTGTGGGTGGAGAGAGCAGGAAGGCAATTTTCTGAAACCAGGCCACAAAGAGCCCCTTCCTTGGCTCATCCATCCATCCATCCCTCAGTCAGTTCCAATGCCCACTCCCTGGTGTCCACCTGTTCCCTCCCCTGTACCCATCTTTGCTCACTCAGCATTCAGCTCCAGCACACACTCCATAGTGTCCAACCCCGCAGATCGGAAGTGCAGAATATATCTTTTCATGCGGATGGATTCAAGCCATTCAGAGATACTTCGGTACGGGATCCCATCTGAGCCACTTAGACTTGGCAGCCGAAGGGTAACTCTAGGGAGAGGAGGGATGGAGTTGTCATGCACTTGGAGATTCCAAGGCCTGGCCTTCTCTATCCCTCCTACGATTCTTCCCTTTATTGACCATTTTATAACTAGCTTTCACTTGCTTGTCTGGAATATTCATAGCACTATTGGATTATACCCCAGCTTTCTTTTTCCCTCCCCAGCAAGCATGTGTATGTTCAGGGAATGCTGACTGCAATGATGGCAAAATATTGCACAAGTAATCTACAAATCTGGATAATCTTTAACATGCCATATATCCTGCCAACCTTCAATTGAGAAAAAAGATCATGTCCTCTTCCTGCACCCAAAGTTTGCTGGATTAATCCAGTGGAGGGGAAGTAGAGTCAGATTATTAGCTGACCCATCAAACCTGCAAAGTTATTCCTGTGCCTGGGACTCAGGTAACTGGAAATCTGAAGTCAAGTATTCTTGACTTTTGGTGTGGCCACTTGGCAATGATTGTAACCTGTCAATGTTGTTATTTGAAAGGCTGACTTATGGAAAAGATTATACATGTTTTGCTCACCCCAGGGTGGAATTTAGAGGAAGGCTGGTTTTGGCTCAATATAAAGAAAAGCTTTATAACAGTGAAGAGTTGCTTTAAAAGGTCAGTGGACTACCTAGGAAGAGAGTGTATTCCCCAACACTGGGTATCTTTAAGCAGAGGCTGGATGAACATTTTTTGGGATGATGTCAAGTGTTTGGATCAGATGACTTTCCAGTTTTCTTCTATAATTACAATTTACTGCTTTTTTCTATCCCAAGTGACACCCATGTTCCCATATGATGGACTTTCCTGTACTGTTAGCCAGAGCCAAAAGTCATTAGGATGTTAAGCCTGCCAGGAAAAAGACAAACACATTCCAAAAAGATAGACAAGCAGTCCCCAAATTATGAATAGGGTGTGTTCCAAGACTTTGTTTGTACATTGGTTGTTTGGAAAATGTTTCCCTGGAAACAGTGTTAAAGGGTGGCTAAGTTTCCAGGAGAGCACACAAATGTCTATTTAACCCATGGAGTGTCTGAATGACAGACCCTAATCTACCTTTATATTTCTGTAGGAAAACGGTCTTGCAGGTAGATGAATATTCATATACTGTGGTTGTCTTCAAGTCAGAAACATTTCTAATTGCTACAAACATTTTTGAGATACCAGCTGCTGCTGCTTTTCATAGATGATCAAAAACTATTTTAGCTTACACTTCAAAAAAAGATTTCTACATATTTATCTGTAAGGTTTGTGTGTGTCCTATCCCTCTCACCAGTATAGGACTCTAACCTTAGGCAAGCCATTTGACTTCTGAACTTACCTACAAAATAACAGGGAGAGAGGTCCCTCCCAGCTATCTATCCATGATCCCACTCAGTATACAATACTGTCTTTTTCTGGAGTAGCCAGCTTTATCCTGCCCCTCAGTTACCCTTGTGTGTCATGATTACCGAGGGTCGAAGTTGGCAACAGTCCTCAGCGTATGGGGGCTGGCAAGCAGCTGTTCCAGTTGCGTTTGAAGCTGTCGGAATCGTGGCCGGCAGGCTTGGTCGTAAGCCCAGCAGCTTTTCATGAGATCGTATAACGGGGCAGGACAGTCAGCGGGAGGAGGCAGACGATAGCCATCTTCAATGCTCTTCATCACCTGAGTTGGAGCAGAGAAGGACAAGGAACAGGATTGGGCAATGGTGGAAGGACATGGGATTCTGAGAAAAGGAGATGGAGTAGTAGTAAAGAAAAGGAAAAAGAAGGCATGAGACAGCACGTGATAAAGTGGGGAAGAAAGAACCAAAAGATGACTTGGAAGATGTAATAGGGTCCTAAAGGAGGTGAAAAAGCATTTCTGTGGGAAGACAGTGGAGATGATGGAGAATCAGGTAGGATGAGGAAAGTCAAGGGGGAAAGAGAAACAAGCAGGGTGGTAGCGGGGATTACAGTTGGGAATGGATATAGATGGGGTCGTCCTGAGCTTACCTCCTGGTTGCTCATGTCCCCATATGGCTTATCTCCAAAGCTTAGCACCTCCCACATCACCACCCCAAAGCTCCACACATCACTGGCTGAGGTAAAGATTCGATGGGCAATAGCTTCAGGGGCTGTCCAACGGATCGGGATTTTCCCTCCCTGGAACAGGAAGGAGATATAAAGGTAATAACAACTGTGCGGCGTTTTAAGGTTGGCAAAGCACCTGCCATGTAACCAACCACATTTGATCCTCACAACTTTGTAAAGTAGGTCTTATTACCATCCCTACAGATGAGGAAATAGGCAACAGGAAGAAAGCGGTTAAGTGGCTTGTTCAGAGTATTACGTGTATGAGGCAGGATTTGGACTCTAAGTCTTCCTGACTCTCAGTCCAGCACTATTTTAAGAAGAGAGAGAGAATTCCAACCTATGTATGGTTGAGGAGAGGGGAAGGTGGGAGAAACACAAAGGCATCTGACCTGGGTTTCATAAGTGCCATCTCGGTCATCATCCAGCAATCGAGTCAGGCCAAAGTCAGATACCTTGCAGCAAAGGTTCTGACTCACCAGGATGTTTCTGGCAGCTAGGTCTCGGTGAACATACCTATGGTCACTCAAGTGGCTCATGCCAGAGGCGATCCCCTGCAGCATGGAGACCAGCTGTCCAGGGGCAAGTTGTTCTTCCTGTGACTGGTGTGGGAGAAGTAGGATAAAGGGGGAACATGCATTTATAAAGTGCCAAGAATTATGCTAAGCACCTTACAAATACCTCATTTGGCTAGATTAAGCAGTGCTTTCTTTCCCAGGAGCTGGGACTACCACCTAGAACTTTCTTTTATTCTTCCCTTTTTTATCTCTGGGTTTTCCTCAGGTACCCTCCAATCCAACTCCCTCCAGTAGGGGCCCAATGACAAGGCTGACTTTAATCAATACTCCCTCCCTCGCCCAGTGGATTCAATGCCCCCTCACCCTCAAGAAGGCGTCCAGAGCCCCATTCTCCATAAACTCCGTGATGATCACGATGGGTTTCCCTGGGATGCAGAAAGCAGATGAAAAGTAACTTTACTGACATAATCCAACCTAGAATCTCAGTCTAGCTCCCAGGGTTCCCATCAGCCACCTGATCGTAATCTTTGGTCACAATCAACTCCTAATCCCACCGCGGCAGACATTTGTTTTCATCCTGTGGTTCTTGGTGACCGTATCCAAACCACTCCATCTCCAGCTTAAGTGACCACACCTTACTGGTTCCCTTCGGACTCTGGGCTTTCCCTCCTCCCCCATATCCTAGATGACCAAATCCTCATGCCTATCAGCCTCCCACACCCACTTCTTC
Source organism: Potorous gilbertii (assembly GCA_028658325.1). Classification (NCBI taxonomy): domain Eukaryota; kingdom Metazoa; phylum Chordata; class Mammalia; order Diprotodontia; family Potoroidae; genus Potorous; species Potorous gilbertii. The sequence goes on along the minus strand of CM053770.1, from coordinate 81,472,747 downwards.
CATACTCTTGGTGACCACGCCCTCCAGGTGCAGGATGTGTGGGTGATTAAACTGGCTCATGATAGTTGCCTCTCGAAGGAAATTCCACCAGTGACCATCGGGAGATGTGGCTTTCAAAGTCTTGACAGCTACCGTGAAACAGTCTTGGCCAGGAATTCTCAGAATCCCGCGATATACTTCCCCAAACTCTCCTGGAAATGGGGTGGAAGAAAGGAGACATCATGCCCTTCATGTCTCAAATGACATGTTTGTCATGTATTTCAGTAACTAGCAGTATCTTGCATATATTATATAGACATAGCTGGTTCATAGGGAACTCCCTCTACCTGTGCAATTCTCTTCAACTTACAGCCTTAGAGTGTTGCTTAAAGCAATGGGAGGTTTAAGTGATTTGTCCAGAGTCACACAGTCAATATATGTCAGGGGCAGGACTCAAACCCAGTCTTCCTGACTGAAGTCAGATCTCTATTGAGGATGCTATGCTGGGTCTTGCATAATATAGTTATTACTGATACAAAAACAATATGGGATGATGTCCGCAAAATCAGATGGCCCATTGCTAAGATCCGGGGCCACTGAGTAAAGTGTTGAGTCTTTTCAGTTGTGTCCAACTCTTTGTGGCCCTGTTTGGGGTTTTGTTGGCAAAGATGGCAGCTTGCCATTTCTGTCGCCAACTCATTTTACAGATGAAGAAACTGAGGCAAACAGGGTTAAGTGACTTACAGCTTATGTAAAGTCATAGAGCTAATGAGTGTCTGAGGTCATATTTGAACTCAGGAAAATGAGTCCTCCTCATTCCAAGCTCAGTGCTATATCCACTGGGCTACCTATTAGCGTTCTTCACTACACCACTACCCTGACTCTTGCATAACATATAGGAGCTAGGTGGCTGAGAGACCTTAGATCAAATCCTGCCTTGGATGTTTACTAGCTATGTAACCCTGGGCAAGTCACACAAGCCTCTCTGAGTCTCATTTTCCAAATCTTTAAAGGGATAATGTCACCTACTTCACAAGATGGTTGTGAGGATGAAATGAGATAATGTGTCAAACCCTCTGCAAACCTTACTAGCTATTGGCGGGGCGGGGTCTATGGGCATTTAATGCTGCATATAATGTCATTTTTTCTTTGATGTATTGACTGTCTGACAAATTATCTTTGTTATAAGGAATAGCTCTCTGGGAGAGGACTGGGGAGAGGTGGAGGGAGACATAGGAAGGTATTTTGGTGATGTAGAAACAAAAGATATTAATGAACATCATCTTTGACAATCCCCATTACCTGAAAAGGACTAAACCACTTTTTTAATTCAGGGCAAGTCTTTTCAATAGACCTAGATATTTACACACACACACACACACACACACACACACACACACACACACATTCCCTAAGTGTATATATTTACTTTTGCCAACTAATACTTGAATATATAAACAATAAATTTCATTATATATGTGTACATGTATATATACACATATAATATATGCATGTATATGTTTTGTGTGTATCTACTTATATAAATTGCTTACTGATACCTCAAATCCCTTTGATAAGGCAGAAACATTTAAAAAGAGATAAAAGGCTTTTAAAACACTTACTAGCTGTATAACCCTGGAAAAGTTGCTTAGTGTCTGAACCTCAGTTTCCTCATCTGTAAAATGGGGACAACAAAGCCCATTTTATAGGATTGTGGTGAGGACCAAATAAAATTACATGCAAAGTATTTTGCAAACTTGAAAGTACCATACAAATCTTGTTAATATTTTTATCCAAATAAAAAACAAAACAAAACATTGACCACATGGTACAGCAGAAGCGGTGCTGGATTTGAAATCCGAAATCTGGTTTGGAATGCAAGTTCTCCCACTTACTAGCTTTGAGACCTTGGACAAACCATTGCACTTCCTAGGACTCAGTTTTTTCATTTGTGAAAAAATGAGGGGACTGACCTATATGGCCTTTTGGCTTGAAGGACATTGAGGGGCAGTGGGGTAGGGTGAAGAGGCAGAAAACTTCACCTGCCTTACAGTTTTACTTTGTAACAAGGTAAGGGCAAGTATAAGTGTATGAGACTCTGGATTTAGGGAGTCACAATATGTGAAAAGTTAATAACCAATCATAGCTAGCATTTATAGAGTACCTACTACGTACCAGATCCTGTGCAAAGAACTTTAAAAGTATCATTGCATTTGATCTTTACAACAACCCTTCACCACAGCAGGTCTTATTGTTATCCTACTTTACCACACAGAGGTTAAATGACTTGCTCAAGGTCACACAGCGGGAAGTAGCTGAGGTTGGATTTGAACTTGGTTCTTCTTGGCTCCAGGGCCAGCATTCTCTATCCACTTTACCACCTAGTTGAAGATGGACTCAATGGACTCTGTTCTAAAGGCTGTTCACTACCAGAGAATTCCTTAAAGTTAGGTGTCACTCACATACATCCTATAGTTTTTATTATGTTCTAGTCACTTTTTCCCTCAAGGAGAGTGGTCTCAGAATTCTTTTTTCCAAAAGGATTCACCTAAGAATGTGAATGAGATGTGGTATGAGAAGGGGTGTGGTCAATTCTTGAAGTCATTGTCCAGAGAAAAACATCCCCATTGCAAGAGGGATGTGAGCAAAAGCAGGATGGGATAGTTAATTTTGTGCCACCTGGGGTACTGTTGGAGTGCAGGAATACAAGTGTGTCTGTGTTTGTTGAGAGGAAGCTGAGGGTGATAGGGAAGGAAAATTCAGTGGTTGATATTAAGTGACTAGGCTGGTTGCAGACATGGGTTGTGTCAGAGCTCACCTTCCCCTATGACTGTGTCAACCGTCAGCCAGGTTGGATCAAGCTCCCGAGCGAAGTCTAAGGCACCCTGAGCAGGATCCTCGTATGCCTGCAGGTCTACATAGGGCTTCAGCCAGAGTTTATCCTCTGAGACAAGAAGGAAGAGGGGTGAGCTAGAGATATTTAATAGGGTGGGGAGTTAGAGAAAATAAATTACAGACTCCTTATTCATGTTTCTTCTATCCTCTCCCTCACTACCATGACTTCCTCCAAACAGTTCTTTCATGGTTTAGGGGTGAGGGAGCTTCAATCTCTTGTTTCATGTCTACCACCTTCCTGCTTCCTACCACCATTCTCTGATGTTTTAATGTCCTCTATTCCTGAGAGTATGGGAGTGGAGTAGCAAACGGACCAGAAGGCCTTCTACTCAATTTCCCCTAAATGTCAAATTTCTTGCCTTCTCCTCTAGCCTCCACTGTCCAAACCAACTCTATTGCTCATACCTCCTCCACATTCCCTGTCAGTATGACCCATACTCTTTGGCTGTCTTCAACAGCTGGATGGGTCATATTCTCTTCCCCCTCCGCCTGCTCTTCTGAAAGGGGGCTGAGGCTGGATCTCTAATGAGGTAACTGGAATAAGGTCCATCTGCCTCAGCTGGACATCCCCAAGTCCCATACCTCTTCTGCAGGCATGCATTCCCATCCTACAAGCTGTGACCCAGAGGGTAGCTGGGGTGGGGAAGGCAGCCTGGAGATGGGGTTGGGGATGATTGAAGGTATGTTGGTATGAGTGAATGTGGGGAGTGGGGATGGTAATGGAGGGAGCCAAAGATCTAGCAGCTAATAATTACACCAGAGCTACACTGGTGCTATTAGCACAAGATTAATTAAACTAAAGTTAATTAAGTAGCAAAACTTGAGAGCCCTAGAGACAATCCCAAGCAAGCTTCCCCTGCCTCAGAAGCTCTAGAATTCTTCAATCCCTTGCCCTAGCCTTCCTCATCATCCCCATCATGTTCACTGCCTCCTAGAGAATCAGGGGCCTTTGGCACTGCTCCCCATCACTGACTCACCACGATCCCCACCATCAGAAGCACATTCTCGCTGCCCTTTTTGCTTCTGAGTTCTCCTGTAATTTAGGGGAAGGAGAAAGGAAAGGAAAAAGAGTTTGTTATGGCCCTTCGCATCTTCTACCCCCATCTCCCTATTCTCACCCTTCCAGGGAGATCGTGGGAACAAGTCTGTTCTCAAGTACACCAATGGTATGTGCCTTCTTCTGGGATAATAGAAAAGGGTTTGTGTGGTGGGGAGGGCAGGGTGGTTTGGTGTTCTGACCTGCATTAGTTTACTAGGTATTGGGGGAGAAGCAGAAGGGTGAGGGGACCTGGCGGAAGAATTAGAATTGTTATTGGAGTATGGAAACTATGAGTGGGAAGGTCAGTGGTCAGTGGTGAGGGGTCTGTTTTGCTCATACCTTGTGCGGAAGACCAGGAATCCAAGGATCAGAGCCAAAGCCAGCAACAAGCCAAAAACAACAGCCACAATCTCTCCCCCAGACAGGCCCTTAGAAACTGAGGACAAATGAGCCAAATAAAGCATTCTGTAGCTTGAAACTACAGGGGACAAGGGGAGGCAAGACAGTGAGGAGGGGAAAACGAGACGAATGAATGGAGATGAGGAAAGCAATTCTGTATTCACTGGAGTGCTGAGCTGGATATGTAGTTAATCACAGAAGCATTGGAAGGGAACATAGTGGCTGCCCAGTCAAACCATGTCCATGGAAGTGAGGAAAGGGAGGATGATTTCTCTAGAGGGGTCAGTTACTGGTGGGGGGGGGGAAGGCTGGTGCATCTATGTAACATTATTCTATGGGTTCCCCAACGTGGCTATGCACATTGAGTAGGGTCAGTCACCTGGGTCTGATATATGTGTGTGTCAGATTGTTCACGAAGGCTCTTTGTGGTCATATGTGGATAATTCAATGAGAAGAGGTGTGCGTGCGTGCGTGTGTGTGTGTGTGTGTGCTCATTCATTTGGGAGCTGATATTCACGTGATGTTCTGGAAGCTATATATGGGGGTAAGAGCCAAGGTGAGCACTTGTAGCAGGGTTGGCTTGTGTGCATACATTTGCCACATATGCCATCATTTCTGGGGCTGTTATATATGTGCATATGTAAGTGGATGAAGGGACTATATAACTCATTGAGGGATGAATTATATAGTCCCTTGCTGTAGAGGCTGATATGTTTGTTCAGGGAGAGTTCAGTCAGTGAGAAGGCTAGTATACATGGTGTACATGGATGCAAGTGCTGAAAATTCTGGACCCCGAGTCAGGAAGAGTTTATTTGAATCCTGCCTCAGATACACACCAGCTCCATGACCCATAACCCATTTCAACTTGTTTCCTCATTTGTAAAGTGGGAATTCTTCTTATAGCTCCTGTGTAAAAGAGATGGTCAAACCTAGAAGTACTATACATATGGTAGCTATTACTATGGGCAAGAGATTGTTCATTGGAAAACTGGAGTACATGTGAGTTGCATGAGAGAAGTAACTCACTGGGGCAGCTGGTGTAAATTTTTTGAGATCCCATTGGAATGACTATGTATGTGGAGGTAGATCCTTTACTGTATGTGTGTGTCTGTGTGTGTGTGTGTGTGTGTGTGTGTGTGTATATGGGAGCACTTACAGCATGAGTTGTTGGTGTGTAGTCCCTGACTAGGGAGCTGCTGGCTGCAGGTAGGGTGGTAACTATTGTGTGTGTTCTTAGAAGGGTTATTCACGGAGGATAGGGTCACATCTGTGTGGGCAGAGGTCACTTACAAGGAGGCTGAGGGGTGTGTGTGTGTGTGTGCATGTGTGTGTGTGTGCATGCGTGCGTGCGTGAGCACATGAACAGGCGATTACTGAAGGACTGTGCTTCTGTGTGGGGAAAGTGAGGTGTCTCACTGGGAGTACTGTACCAGTACAGTAGGTTTAAGGTCAGAGGACTAATTACTCACCAGGAGGGCTGGTCCGAAATTCATGATCAGGAGAGAAGGGTCCAGGACCCAGGGGAGTTAACGTGCGGACACGCACCACGTAGGTGGTGTCTGGCTGTAGCTCTGTCAGCGATACTCTGGGCTCTGGCACCATCTGGTACCTCTCCTCCTCCTATGTGGTGGGATGGGGTTCAGTGAGAGAATAGGACAGAAAGGGCTTTGTGGGGATGCATCAGTGAGGAATAAGTAGTAAAGACCTTATCCTTTGGTTCCCCACCCTGGATTAGGGATGTGACTGGGCATGGATGTTGGGAAAGCTTTTTGGTGGGGATTAGAGAGAGGGAGGGGTTCTGACCTGGTTCAGCACATGCAATTCATAGCTCAGATTTACTCCAGGGCTGCGAGGTCGTGACCCTGCCCAGGAGAGCTCCAACCGTCGGGGCCCTCGATTCACCAGACTCAAGGACAGGCCGGACAGTGGTTCTGAATAGGGTAGTAGTTAAAGTCAGGATGTTGGCAGGGGGAGAGATCTTGGAGAGCCCAGCCTAGGCCTTTAGATTTCTCCTCCTTCCCTTCTTCCTGCCCCTTAGTGGTCTTTAGCGCTCCTCCCTGATTTCTCTTTCCCAAGTGCTGCTCTGACTGGCCCTTTCCAAATGCCCTCACCTGCATGTCCGATGCTAAGGCTGAGTGTCGTGCTAGGAGAACCATTGGGGTCCAGGTCAGATACCCCGTTTTTGGCTTCAATATGAAAGGTGTAGTTGCCGTAGGGTTCAAGGCCATCGATTTGAACAGTAGGCATGGTGAGTCCCTTGGTGCCCGGGGAGAAATGCACAGCTGCCCCACATGACTGGCATGGCCCCTCCTCTGGGGCAATCCCCTGACATTGTGCACACTCCACGTTGTAGCTCACATCCTGACGGCCTCCTGAATCTTTGGGGGGCTTCCACTGCAGAGAAAGCTGAGTCCCCGAAAGAGAGAAGCTGATATTTTGAGGGGCTGAGGGGGGACCTATGGGAGGGTATACAAAATCAGATGGCAGAAATCCCTAATATCAGTCACTTCTACCAATTAGACTCTTTGAAATATAAAATTCCAGCATCATGATTGAAGAAAGAAACTCTTGTGGATTATGAGGTTTTTCTGAAGAAAATGGGGTAATGAACTATGGTGACCTTAGTACATGGGAATTGTGTCAGCTGGTTTAGGGGAAGATGGGGCGTTTACCTGGTTGTTTTGGAGTGAGAAGACCCATTGCCAGGATAGCCCTCTATATAATCAGAGACCCATCCCTCCCTAGTCACCCAGGACACCCACCCCACTCACGTGTGCATGCTACCTGGGGCCCTTCCCCAGGAGTTCTGTAGTGGCCACTCACACAGGTGCAGACTGAGGCCCCTGCAGACTTAGCTGTGCTGTGGGGAGGGCACTTGAGGCAGCTGGGGGCGTCCATCTCAGCACGGTAGAAATTGACAGGGCAGGCTAAAGGGGGGAAATGGAAAGCCAGCGTCAGCTTCTTTGATCATGTCACTTTTGTTGGTTGAGGAGACAGCCACAATGGTGGTTGATCCATTGTCGGCTGATCCAAAAGGATCTGGATCACCAAGATCTAGAGCTGGAAGGTATCTCAGAGGCAAGCTGGTTCAACTTCTACATTTTACAGATTTAAAAAACGGAGGCCTGGGGAAGTCAAGTGACACAAGTAGTATGTGTCAGAGGAAGGATTTGAACCCATCTCCTCTGACTCCAGAGGCAGTCTTCTATTCACTGTACCAGACCATTTCCAAACTCCTCATTTTGACAGTCAAGTTCCAAGATACTTCTAGACACGTTCTAGAACGTGACCCCCATTTCACTTGTTCAAAAGTATCTTCTACTACTCTCCAGTAAGCATCTTCCAACACCTGTCAACCATGAAAGGTTACATAGTACATGCTCCCTTAAATGCTTGTTGACTTGATTTATCTTATTTTGAAGGAATTCCCCCTCTTCTCTTCCTACTCAGATTCTACTCATCCTTTCAGGAGCCAGTTCAAGTTTCTCACCTTCCAAAAAGTATCCCTAGATTAAACCCAGGGCTAGGGAATTTACTCCCTCATTTTGTAATTCTGTCAGCTCTTATGTGAAGCTCTTGAAGATGAACAAATTTGTTTCATGTACAGCTTTTCAAGAATAAAACTTTTCATAAATGTACGGGCAGCCAGGCCTGGAGTCTGGAAGATTTCAGTTTAAATCTGGCCTCACTAGCCGTGTAACCCTGGGCAAGTCACTTAACCCTTATTAGCCTCAGTTTCCTAAGCTGTAAAATGAGTTGGAGAAGAAAATGGCAAACCACTCCTGTATCTTTGCCAAGAAAGCCCCAAATGTATTTTCAGAGAGTTGGACATGACTGAAACAACTCAACAACATTACTTATACGTGATTCAGTGACCTACAGCTCAACTTCTCATGAGAATTTCAGGAAAGTTAAAGGACAGAAGAGACAATCATATATTCCTTCTGTTTTTGAAATGATGAAAGATAGATGCAGGTATGCATGTTATTTGGTGAAGATTGTGCTCCTGAATGATTACATATGAAGCATGTTTTTTACCAATCTGGCTTTATTTTCTTAAAGTAAATAATATCAGAGCCATCTGGACCTCACTGGATGACTTCTAAGTTTTCCAGTCCACTATTCTGACTAGTTGGTATGTCATGACCTCATAATTTCTTAAATATACCTCAACCATTAAGTAGAGGTGGAGGAGGTGCTTATTAACAGGGTATGATTTTAATATCACTGATAATTCCCTTTTTCACCTAAGGCCCCAAATTTTACTGTCAGAGTTTCATTCCTTTAGTTGAAGACTTTGATCTCTGTCCAAATGAAAACACCCTGGGAAAGAGTTAATTTGCTTTCAGTCATGTATGCCAGATTATAAATGAGTTTAGAGGCAGCTAGGTGAGGAAATGGATAGAGCCCTGGGTCTTGAGTGAGGAAGACCCGTCAAATCCAGTCTCAGACATTTACTAGCTATATGAACCTGGGCAAGTTACTTAACTTCTTTCTGTCTTAGTTTTGTGGTCTGTAAAATGGGGATAATAGCACCTCTTTTCCAGGGTTATCGTGAAGGAAAAAAAATCAGATATTCTTTGTAAAGTGCTTTAACAACCTTAAAGTGAACTATAAATGCTAGTATTCCAACTCCTACTTCACCCCTACCCCCACCACAAAAAACAAAACAAAACAATACTGGTCACTATAATGTAGAAAAGGGGCATGACAGAGGGTGGGAATAGTGGAGGATCAGCCAAAAAGGGAAAAAGGGAATAAATTTAGGAAACTGAATGTGCCAAAAACCCAAGTGCCTACTTCACAATTTTTGCCTCAGGTCAATAAAGTAGTATGAACAAGAGCTTGGAGTGTGGAGCCAGACTGAAAAGAGCTGTGAATACCAGGATGAGGAGTCTGGAATTTTCTTGCATCATTTGAAAGTCATTGAACATTCCTGAGTATGCCAGTGAGAAATCCGAAATCTGTGTTTTAGCAAGATTATTACGGTGTAGGAGAGCATATAAGATAGCCTGGAAGGGGGAAGACACCGGAAGGAGGGAGACCAGTTAACAGCGTATTGCCATAGTCCACGAGTAAAATGATATTGCTTCATTTCAGAGGGGGACTTAATAACCGATTGGTAGTGGGGCAGGATGGAATAAGGCATAAGCTTATGTAGTGGATAAAGGACCAAACAGAGTCAGGAACATGTGGGTTTGAATCTTGTCTCCCCTACATACTAGCTTGTGATCAAGGGCAAATCACTTAACCTGAACCTCAGTTTCCTCATCTGTAAAATGGAGATAATAGCCCTTATTTTACAGGGTTATTATGAGGATCAAATGAAATTTTATGTGTTTATATGCACACATGTATATATTTCTGCAAACCTTAAAGTGCTATAAAATTGTCAGGAGGGCTTGAATTCAAATCCAGCCTCACATACTTACTAGCTGGGTGACCCTGGGCAAGTCACTTAACCCCAACAGCCTCCAAAAAAAGTGCTATATAAATATGAATTATTATTGTTTTCATGATAATATTTCAGGGTAGGGTAGAGTTTTGACCTGCCAGTTCCCATCTCCTGTCTCTACATAACAGAGAACTGAGTGGCTGAACCCAAAGCTGAGAATAAAGGTTAGTTTGGCAGGGTCAGTACTTATTCCTACCTCTTTTCCAAACTGACTCTGTGATCCCAGTCTGGTCCATGGCCTCCATACATACTTACCTTCCCCTTCATTCTCCTTTTACAACGGCATAGGACAGGGAGAATAAGTAAGGCAGAAAATGGAAATGAATAATACTGAGGAGAAGAGTGGGAGATCCAGGATAGGACGAGAAGAATGGAAAGCAAGCACCAATTCACGTTTCTTTAAGGTTCTTAAGGCTCTTTAAGGTTTGCAAAGTCCTTTGCAAGTAGGGCTGGAGAAAGAGAGAGGGATATGGGAGAGGCAAGCAGGGACAATTAAGGTAAGAGGTGGTGAGGCTTGTGGTCACAGGCAGACAGATGGGAGTCTTGAGGAGAGCGCAGGGTACAAAACTGGAAAGAGTAGTAAGAATTCTTGTCGTGTCCTCCCCAACCATGATCTCTCATCCAGGGGCTCTTTTCTTCTCAGGCCCTTACCAGTACATCCTTCAACGCCATTCTCATCCTTGACTTCCTCATAGCCTGGTTTGCAGTAACATCGACCCACAAGTACCTGCCATTCTCCATCAGGGTTACAGTGCAATCGAGGAGCAGCTGATGAGCCAGGGGCCTTCTGGGCATGGGGCAGGCAGGTCCCTGACACCTCAACCAAGTCCGTGGGCGCTGGAGAGGTGTCAGGGAAGTATGCTAGCTTACGCACAGTCTCAGCACAACGCTGGTAGAACACACGAACGGCCACGAGGGCCACACAAGCCCCTGGGTTGTGAAAAGCAAGGTAAAGGCCACGGCGAGTCAGGCGGCCCAACTGGCAACGCTCCACATTTAGCCGCACGGCACCAGTTGCCAGGTCCCGCATGGTAAAGCTCTGGTCTGCGGCCACTGTAGTCACCTGGGGAGATATGAGAATTGGATGCTAGAGTCATGAAAGGATGTACTCCTTATTCTCAGGTAGTATGGATTATCTTAAGAGATCAGGTGGGCAAAAGGGGTCAGTTGCCGGACTATGGATGGATATGATGGGGCAACAGCACCTTCTGAAAGAGAGGTCGCCGGAGCTGGATGCCCACATCATGGTCACTTTCCATGTAGAAAAGGTTGAATGTCTCCTTGCAGCCCTGTGGTCCTGAGCCCCCTGGGAAACTCCTGCAGTCTCGAACAGTGAACTGAAGCTCAACATGGACTCGGGAAGCGGCCTCCCCCCGGTAGATCCAATTGGAGCGAAGCCAGTGGTCTGCGTCCCCTCTAGCCAGCACTGGGCAGTCTTGGTACATGTACATGGGTGTTCCATTCAACATCTGTTGCACCTCACTCCACTGGATGGAGAGAATTTGTGTCAGCATGTCCCTTCCCCCTCCTTCCTCTCCATTTGTGAAGGAAGGTTGGAGTGGAGGGTTCAATATCAGACTCACTTTAGTTTCATCCTATTATCTTTACCATAATAAGCAAGATATATATATATATATATATATATATATATATATATTGGGTTATACCTATAAAGCTTCAGGGCAGAATATCTAAGCCAAGCTGCTGTTTTGCCCTCACCGCTGCCCCATTGAAGAAAGGGCAGCCAGAGTGGGGCTTCTTTGGTCTCAAGCTGTATAACTCCTGCCTCACCCTACTGAGACCAGGTTCAGTATACTCAATTCATGACTCACATTTATTTCCTGCATCACAAGGCTGTGAAGACATAACCAACATGGGGAATTGCAGAGAATGAAATCTTCACAGGTAAAAGGGCACTTAACAATGGTCTATCATTAAGATTGTCTAATTAAAAAATTGGCCACATGGAACTTTGGGAGCTAGGATTGGTAAACTGAATGGTAAATGATATTTTAAAAGGCCAATTAGTGGTAGTAGTAGTGGTGTTGGTGGCTGGTGGTGGGAGAGGGCGGATGTGAAGGGCCAATTAGAATAATACTATCTTCCTACCTACTACCATAGGTACTGAAGACACAACTATGCCTATGGAACTCTAGGCACTTAGAAAGTACAGGGGAGAAAGATGAGGTACTTAGACCTAAACTGGGGTGTGGGGTGCTATAGGTGAAGAAGTTAAGCAGGAAGCTAGTATTAGCAGTGGGGGAGCAATTATAACCAGGCTGTTATGGCCTCAGCTGGAGCTTGCAAAGACAGCCTTACTTAATTTCGACATGTCTCCCCTCGATTTCAGCAGTGACAAAACAGGAGACAGCAGAGACAAACAGATGTTCTGTGCCAGCAATAAGTAGCCTTCACTAATCGGCTAACTTGTCAGTTTTCCAAGTGCACCCTGGAAGCCAGGAGGTTGGCTGCTGGTTATTTTTACTGACTTTTAAATTTGGGGAGGGGATGTGTGGGATGGACAACTGAAGGAGAAATTCCCCTTGATCTGTTTAACTGAAGAGCCTACTCCTTTTCAGTCAAGGATAATTAGCTGCTAGAGAAATAGTTGGGGTTGGAAACGGGGGTGAGGTTGGGAGGGGGTGGGAGTTCAAGGGGCTGGTGGGAACTAGCAGGTGGGCTTGTAGCCATAGTTGTGGGGTGATTAGCTGGTTTATGGGATGAGGCACGTCTCATTCAGGATTTTCTAAGCAGCCCCTCCTGGAGGATACATTATAGTTTAGTCCATTAACTCTAATTACAGGTCACACTGTGGGAGAGCAGAAAGAGTGGAGCCCGGACCTTAAAACTCAGAGGAAAAGGGCACAGCAAACCCAGAATGAATAGTCTATCACCTAAGAAACTAGAGAGGGTAGATGCCATAAAATGAAAATTATGACAATGAAGCAAGGAGGAGAAAGGCCCAAAGTGGGAACTCCAGAGTTCTAGCCCGCTGGAGCAACCCTCTTTGATGTTTTTACTGCTCCATGGCCCTAACATTAGATATAAAACCCTCACACTCAGCTTTTTACAGCTATGTAGTCCCCAAGGCTCACCTAACCCTTTCCATGGGATCTTGCTTCCCCTCTGATGACCAGGACCAGAGGGTGGGTTGTATATGGAACATACATGACACCCCCCAGGATAGCATGATGAAGGGTTTGAGTTGGGGACTCCTGATCGCAATGATGTCAGCATACATCAAGAGTTTGGGAGCAAGGAAGAAAACTTGATATATTTATCCTTTTTGTAAGAGTAGCTGAGACAGCAACCATTGGACACGGCCTAGGACTTTCCTCCACGCCTTCCCCCTCTTGCATAAATTTTGAGATCCTTTAAAGTCTGTATGGTGACCACCTCCTGCTGGCAAGTCCACTTCTTCCAATCACCCCCCCCCCTCATTTTGAGGAAACAGGAAAAGGGAGGAGCCAACCTAAGCTAGGTTATTTAGACATTCCCCATGGGGAGAAGTCTGGGCCCCCCCACCCCGCCCTGCTCAGTAGGCTCTGACTCAGCCTCTATTCCACCCCCTTCCCCTCTTCCCCAACACACACCCCACAGCCGCCTCCCTGGGAGACACTTCCAGTTTTTCCTGCTCTTTTCTTCTCTTCCCCCACCCACCTGCTTGTCCCATTTCTCACTAATCTGGAGCCCTCCCAAGCCCTAAAAGCCCTTCTCTCCCCTGGTACTCACCCCAGTCTCTGGTGGGTCCAGTAGCCAGCCTAGCTCTCCTTGTGCAGTGCTGGTGTCTAGCAGAGTTACTGTGAGGGGTGGAAAGGGATGTCAGACCATCTTGGTGAAGGGACCTGCTGAATGGATATCTCCCTCCTCCCTTTTCACTTCCTCTTCCCCTCCCCTCTCACCCTCACCTCCCATCAAACATCCTGCTTTTTCTTCAGCAAAACATGAACTAGCAATGAGGAGTATTCATACCTGTGAAAAACAACATGTTACAAAGACAGAGTGTTTAGGAGAAGAGGTGACAAAATATGGAAAGGGTTAGGATGCTGGACCCTCTGCTGGGTTCATTGCCAGAAGAATCTGGGGGTGGAGATTTCAGGTAGACTGGATGACAGACAAGATATACAACCCTTGCCCCCAGGGGACAATCCATTTAGCTAGGGTGTACGGGCTTATAGAAAACACTATCTTGGGCAAGTCATTTAATCTTATTGGGCCTCAGTTTCCTCTTTTGTAACTTGACCAGATCTCTGATTCAACTTTAAAAAATTGTAATTCCATAAACTATCCCACAATTGCATGAAGGTGGGGACATGATGGCTTTGGCTTTCACAGTCTGAAGGGTGGTGGGGAGGTTTGGTATAAGGGACCCAGGAAATGCAGCCTGAAGCCCAGGAAAGGAAGGGAGGTCCTACTCCCTTTTTTATTACATACCATTAGAGTAGTGACGGTGGACTAGGTGTGGGAAAGGGTTAAGATCTGGGTTCTCAGGAGAGTTGTAGCCCAAAGTACGAATCCCCCCAGGAGTAGAGGGTGATGGTGGTCGGTACACTTCGGGCGGTGGTGAGCTATCACAGGGGCTTCAGTTTTCAGCTCCCTCCCAGCCCCCTCTCCATCCCTTCCTCCCCCCATCTCAAGGTCCTAGTGACTAGAGGTGCTAGTGTGAGGAGGGACTGACCCCAGAAACTACCACGTAGGGGTTAAAGAGCAAAGTTTGGCCTGGCAAGGCCATTGGCCTGGGCTGCCAGGGGAGGAGGGGTGTGTGTCACGGGAAAGGTGTGTGAGAGGCTGCAGGAAGCTCTGCAAAGAATGGGACCGGGGGAAACAGTGGGAACCAGAGTGTGCGCGCTCTCGGTGAAGTGCGTGTGTGCGTGGGGAGGGGGAGAAGGAGGGGGGGAAGAGCAGGTGGTCCCCAGGGCCGGGGACTCGGGTAAGGGAGGGAGTTGGGGGAAGGGGAAGACCAAGAGGAAAGAAAAGATCTGCGGCCGAGGGATGTCAGTACCTTCTTTGGCGGGCGCCCCCGGGGGCAGCGGGGCGCAGAGCAGCAGCAAGAGCCCGAGCCCCAGGGGGCAGCGCCGCTCCATGGCGCCGGAGCCGGGACCGGGACCGGGACCGAGGGCCGGTCACCCGGACTGGTGGAGCCGGGAAAAGCAGGGCGGGGGCGGGGGGCGGTGCCTTGGAGCAGGGCGGAGCTACGAGCCTCACCTGGCTCACCTTCTTAAAGGGCCAGTAGCATAGGCTCCAAAAATTCATAAAGGAGGTAGCCCTACCTGAATAAAACTACCGATCCGCCTAGTGGAGGCCACCTGGAACTGACTAATGGACAACTCGAACCCTGAACTCGGACCAGTCCTCCCTAGGTTTGGATTCTGATACTGCCCCTGAATAACTTTAACCCGAAGGATTCCAATACTCAATCAATCAGTTATTAACGCAGGATAACAATATTTATTATTAATGGTAATGCCGATTAATAATAAGGCATGAAGTCTGGACTTTATCCTTCAATAGATCAAAACTAAAATAAGTCCCTTCTTTGCGGCAGCCCCTCTAGGTGTTCTTTTTCCCCATTAGAATGTATCTAGGGTGGAAACTATCTTGCCTGCTTTGTAATTGTATCCTCAGAGCTCATAATCCGCAGCCTGTCACCTAGCTAGCACCAAAGAAATGCTTTATTTATCTCCTTCCCTACCTTGAGTGCCTTACAATGTCAAATTACTTTTTGCATGCGTTTCTCGTTTTATAGATAGCATCTGAATCTCAAAGCTGTTGGAGGGAGCTGTCTTATGTAATTATAGGATCAAGGACTTTGGGAAAGACCTGCTTTGGAAAGGCCAACTTCATCCTGGGCCATCTCCAGTTGTCTTGGCCTTTGTTTTGCCACTGGAGAAGAGAGTAAAGGTGATGACTATGTTAGGTAGCTCGCTCTGCCCCCCTCATCTCTAGTTCAGGAACAAGTTAAGACATCACCTTCACCCTCCTGATGTCATTGGTGCTCTTGGAGAAGAAAGGACAAATGAGTTGGAAGGGATCTTGGTCTAATCTCATTTTATAGGGGAGGAAACTAAAGCCTACAGAACTTAATGACTTGATTAGGATTGGATAGTTAGTAAGTAACAGAGTAAGGTCAGACTTTGATGTCTCTGTTTTATTTTTCTCCCCACTGCTGGTTATCAACCTTTTGGTTTCAGGATCCCTTTACTCTCTTAAAAATTATTGAGGACTCTCCAAAGAGCTTTTATTAATGTGGATTATAGCTATTGATATTTATTGATATTTACCCTATTTAAAATTATAACAGTATTATCATGGAAATAATTTTAACCCCTCAAACCCTCTGAAAACTTCTTGAGGAACCTGGTGGTCACCAAACCACACTTTAAGAACCACTCTACTTCTACAGATGAGGAAGTTGTGCCTCCGAATGATCCTAACTTATCAAGCTACTAGATGGCTGAGCAAGTCTCACAATTCTTGCAACTTAAAATTCAGGACTTTTTCTGCTATCACTTAGCACTCACTCTGTATAAGGCACTATGAATGCTTTCCCTCTTCACCGCTGCCTCTTGACTTTCCTGGCTTCCTTCGAGACTCAGCTCAGATCTTACCTTCTGCAGCTTATCTTTCCCAGTTGTCACCTTTCTCTCCCCCCACCCCAGCCCCCAGGGCCTTCCCACTGAGATTATCTTCCATTTAAACTATATACACTGTGTACATATGAGATTATTTGCATATTGACTTCCCCATTTGATAGGGAACTCACTATATTTTGCCTTTCTTTACACAGTGCCTGGCATATTGTTGTTACTCAGTTGTTTCAGTCATATCTGACACTTTGTGACTCTATTTGGGTTTTTTTTAGCAAAGATACTGGAATGGTTTGCCATTTCCTTCTTCAACTCTCCTTAAAGATAAGGAAACTGAGGCAAACAGACTTACCCAAGGTCACATAGGTAGTGTCTGAGTTCACATTTGAACTCAGGAAGATGAGTCTTTCTGACCCATGGCCTGGTACTCTATTCTCTGACATACAGAGTAAGGGCTTAATAAGTCCTTAGTAACTAACTGCTTAGACACTATGAAGGATATAGGAGTAAATTTTAATTCAATTCAATAAGAATTTATTAAATTTCCATTATGTACAGACATGGCCCATGATGTATAAGCCATTAGGTTCCCAATCTAGGAAGTAGGTAAGATATGTGCACCAGTAACTGGAGCGTAAGGCAATAGGATAAGAACATTACAAAGTACTAGAGGCACTGAGAGAAGGGACAACCTACTGCTAGTAGGGGGCAGGGAAGGTTTGTTGGGAGAGGTGACATTTGAATTGGGCCTTGAAGGATGAGATTAGGGAGGCTATACCTGGAAGTGGAATGGCATGAGAAGAGAAAGGTGTGGAAACAGAAAGGTGCAAGGTGTGTTCTGAGAATGACAAAGAGACCTGTTTGGCTGGAGAGTGGAGTTCATGCTGGGGAGTAAGAAGTAGGAGATAGGGCCAGAAAGGTAGGTTGGAGCCAGATCTACCTCTGGAGGGCCTTAAATAGAGGCATGGGGTCTGGATTTTATTATGTAGTCATAGATCATAGATCTAGAATGGAAAGGGATTTCAGAAGTCATCTAGTCCAGTCTTCCCATTTAATTTATACTTTTAAAATTAACAAGTATTAATCCTCTTCCCTTGAAAAACAAAATACAACAAAACCCTTGCAACAAACATGTATAGTGAAGTAAAATATGATCAACACTGGCCATGTCCCAGAATATTTCTTACTCTGCATCTTGAGTCTATCACTTCTCTGTCAGGAGGTAGGTAATATACCATATTGGTTTCCTGAAATCATGGTTGATCAGAGTTCCTAAGTTTTTCAGAGTTGTTTGTTTTTGCAATGGTGTTATTATTTTTTTTTCCAAAGCAAACTATATAAATTTATTTATTTAACTTTTTACATTCATTTTCACAAAATTTTGGGTTCCAAATTTTCTCCCCATTTGTCCCCTACCCCTACCCCAATACACCAAGCATTCTAATTTCCCCTATCACCAATCTGCCCTCTCTTCTATC
>CM053770.1:81435481-81454415 GCA_028658325.1 Potorous gilbertii | reverse complement strand
CTTTTTCCATTTGGCTCATTCTGCTTTTGAGAGCATTCTTCTCCTCATTGGCTTTTTGAACCTCTTTTGCCAATTGAGTTAGCCTATTTTTCAAGGTGTTATTTTCTTCAGCACTTTTTTGGGTCTCCTTTAGCAAGGTATTGATCTGTTTTTCATGCTTTTCTTGCATCTCTCTCATTTCTTTTCCCAGTTTTTCCTCCACCTGTCTAACTTGATTTTCAAAATTCTTTTTGAGTTCTTCCATGGCCTGAGCCCACTGGATATCTATTTCAGATGTTTGGGATACAGAGGCCTTGACATCTATGTCTTTACCTGATGGTAAGCATTGTTCTTCCTCATCAGAAAGGAAAAGAGGAAACATCTGGTCACCAAGAAAGTAACCTTCTATGGTCTTATTTTTTTTTCCCTTTTGTGGGCATTTTCCCAGCCAGTAACTTGACTTCTGAGATTCCTTTCCACATCCACCTCAGCTCCAGATCCACCCAGCTAGTGCTTGGGGTCTGAGATTCAAATGCTTCTCCTCAGTCTCAGGGCTTTTAGTGAGGGTGGGGCTGCTATTCAATGTGAGCTTAATTTCTGGTGCTCAGATTGGGGCAGGGCCGCCTCCCAGACTCAATTCCCTCAGGGGGTTTATGTGGAGACCTTCAGTAATAGATCTGAGCTCCTGCCTGCTTTGGGAGCCGTGGTCTGCTGTTGCCTCCCGAGGGGACCTGAGTTATGGAGACACACCGCACCCCTCTCAGCCAGCCCAGAAGTCTCTCTCACTGACTTGTAGTGCCTGTGGGTGGAGGGACCTTCACGGCTGCTGGAGATTCCATCCCTGAAGCCTGCTTGCATCTGCTCCTCTTGGTGCCACACTGCCAAGGCAGGGCTGTGCTCTGCTCTGGGTCCAGTGTGTGATGGACCTTTGGTGCCGGTTTTTCAGGGCTCTCTGGAACAGAAATCTCCTCCATTCCATTGTTGTGCAGCTTCCACTGCTCCAGAATTTGTTGGGAGTTCCTTTTCACAGGTAATTTATAGGCTGTGAGTTTGGAGCTGGCATATGTGAATCTTTCTACTCCACCATCTTGGCTCCTCCACCCAATGGTATTATTATAAAAAATGTTTTCCTGGTCCTGCTCACTTCACTCTTGATCAGTTCATACCAACCTTTTGAGGTTGTCCTTTTCATCATTTCTTATAGTAAGATAGTATTCCATTGCATCCATATACCAATAGCTTGTTCAGCCATTCCCTAATTAATGGGCATTCCCTTAGTTTCTAGGTTATTGCCACAGAAAAAAGAACTCCATATATATTTTCTTACCTATTTCCTTTTTCTTTCATCCCTTTGAGGGTATAGGCCTAGTAGCATCTCTAGGTCAAAGGGCAAGTACAATTTTGTAGTACAGCTACTCGTTTTAGTACAGCTTCCTCATTTTAAAGCTGAGGAAACTGAGGCCCTGGGTAGTCAGATGATTTGCCAAGGATCACTCAGGTAGGAACTGGCAAAGATGGGATTGGCATTCAGCATCTGGGGGTCCAAGTTCAACAAGCACTCTTTCCCTGCAGTGAGGGTTTTTGAACAAACATGTGACAGAGTTGAAAGGTTATAGAAGGTCTAAACATTGCCAACTTCAACCCTACCCAGTAGTTCAAAGTGGTGTGTACAACTTGCCCTGTGCAGAAATAATATAAACAGCTACCAAGCTGCATTTTTCCCCTTCCCTTCTTGTTTTCAATGTGTGAATCACTTATAGTCTGCTTATTAAGAGTCTGTGTAGGGGAAGAAAGGGAGGGTTAATTGCAGGCATTTTAGGGCAGTCAGGAAGGAAGTGATATCTATGTCCTGTCATTGGGAATGGAGCATTGTGATTGGATGATGACTGAATGGGAGAAAGGCATAGATGCTAGAGACTGCAAGATTAAGGAGACTGAGGGGAAGAGAAGGGAACAATCTTTGCACACTCTTGATTAAGAAATCAGCTATGCTGTGGCAACATACAGGATCTGTATGATGTAGTTTGTAGGATTATGAAATAGTGAGAGGCCCCTTTGTTTTGGGATTGATTTGGGACTGTGACAAAGAGTGGTGGAACTCAGTAAATAAAGTCAAATCTGGCAGGATGATGCTGGGTCTCAGTACTGAATTTGTTCACATTGTACATATCCCATGGCTGGATCCACTGCACCTGTGGAAATTAAGGGCACTATGGGTCTTCCCTTAAGAAATAGAAATTACAATTCGAGCAAATTGGAGGATGAAGTTCTATCTAATAAGTCAATCAGTCAACATTGATTAACTGCTTACTAGGTGCCAGACACTGGGAATACAAAAAAAAAAGGTTTAAAACCCGGTCATATTCAAGGAACTCTCATTCTAGTGGGGGAAACAAAATGCAAATAATTATGTACATAAAAGATACATACAATGTTAATGGGAAGTAACCTCACAGGGTGGGCACTAGCAGTGGGAGGTGGGTAGACTAGGAAAGTCCCCTGCAGATGGGAGGTTTTGAGCTGAGTCTTAAAGGAAGCAAGGGAAGCCAGGAGATAGAGAAGAGGGGGGAAATATTCCAGGCATGGGGAATAGTTAATGAACAGATACAGAGCAGAGAGATGGAAGAGCTGGGGGAGGTAGCAAGAATGCCAGTGTGGTTGGATCTTAGCGTTCATGGAAAGGAGTGAAATGTAAAAAGAATGGAAGGTAGAAAGGTGGTCTGGTTGTGTTAAGAACTTTAAATGCCGAACAAAGGACTTCATATTTGATACTGGCGGTGATGTGAAGCTACTGGAGTTTACTGAATGATGAGGTGTATAGTCAGACCTTCATTTTAGGAAAATCACTTTGGCAGCTGAGTGGAATGGAATGTGGAGTGACTTGAGTCAAGAAAATCAACCAGAAGGCCATTACAATAGTCCGGATATGGTGTGATCAGAGAGGGCTTGCACCGGCATGGGAGTTGTGGGAGTGGAGAGGAGACAAGAAATAGTGGAAGAGAATTTATCTCTAGACATAAGAAAGCTACCTCTTATGTAAGACATAAGAATGTGCCTCTTATTCACCTTCACTTTTATATTATTCTGAACCTATCACAACCTAAGTCTAAACCTAAACTTTGATTTCCATCCAGGTAGAAAGAACATTAGATTTGAAGTAAAGAGCAACTTGGTTTTGAATCCTGCTTGTTACTTACAGGCTATGTGGTCATAGGCAAGTCAGCCTCTCTGAACCTCAGTTTCTTAATCTATAAAATGTGTGTGCATGTGTGTGTGTGTGTGTGTGTGTGTGTGTGTGTGTGTGTGTTTAATAATATTTGTCCTGCTTCACAGGGTTATTCAGAAGAACAAATGTGATTATACACACACACACACACAGAGCACCCTTTTTAAATCTTGAATCATTTCATATATATCACTTTGTTTCTAGGAAGCATAGTCTCAGATAGCTTACGTGAATTGTCCATGCTCACACAACTTATAATGACATGTTAAAGGCAGAGTTTAAAGCCACACCTTATCAGACTACACATCCTTTATACCATACCATACGGTTGCTTGTGGTTATTGTTCAGTCGTTTTCGGTTGTGTCCAACTCTTCATGATCCTATTTGGGGTTTTCTTGACAAAGATACCAGAGTGGTTTGCTGTTTCTTTCTCTAGCTCATTTTATAGAAGAGGAAGCAGAGACAAACTGGGTTAAATGACTTGCCTGGGGTCACACAGTAAATGTCTCAGGCTAGATTTGAACTCAAGAAGATGAGTCTTTCTGGCTTTAGGCCCTCTATCCACTGTGCTACCTAGGCTGACTTCTTTAAGAAAAGGTAAATATAAAAATTTATGTCTTCATTTATAAATTGAGAACAAGGAACACAGCAACTTATTTAATAAATTCAACAAATAAAAGATTAATTTTTGTTTCATAAGTTGCCCCCTTAAAGGGAGGAGAGAGATATAATCAAGATGATTGGAAAGAGGGAATTTAAGGGCTATCTCTGCAGGACAAAAGGAGGTGACCAATTCAGGAACGAATCTTACTTTCGAAAGTAAGAGTGTCCATCTGATTTTACTAACTAAAAGATCCTCTCGATCATGTAGTAATATCTCCATCTGCTGGAGCATACATATTCTGCCCAGAGGGCAGGCACTTGTAGCGGGGGAGGTTGTTTTCCTAACTATGGGCATAAATGGGGAAGCAGCTTCTTCTGGAATTCTCCAGCCATGACAACAAACCCTCATCTTGCCAATGTTGTCCCATGTCTGGGCACTATTCTACTGAGCCTTCTTGCATTTCCTACAAACGCTAAATGGTTTGGAACCTTTCAATTTCTGATTGTTGCTGCCAAGGAAGCCAGAGGAAATTGAACTTTATTCCCGATCTGACCCACTGGCTGGGTGGTTTCCTCCCTTGAGCTAAGGCATTTTGTTTCTGGAAGCTCATTTTTAAAGTGAAACTTTATTAGAAAGGTTACGGTACTGGGCTGTAGCACACAGTGGTCTCTCAGCTAATTATCAAGTTACTTTGTTGAGGCCTTAATACATCACATGTAGAATAGCTAAATTTTAATTGATGGGAGTGTATGAAGTATAGATATTGTAGCAAGAAACAAAGGGTAGGCGCAAGTGGGTCTCTGAGTGTAGGGACTTTGGGAAACCCAATTAGGAAGACAGAAAGGAGACAAGGGGGGACTGAAAAGTTGGAAAGGATGAGAAGATAAACTTTGCTTATGATTTGCCATGCTTGCCCTGTCCTGATTCTTTCCTCTTTCTGGGTCCCTTTTCTCCCTTATTTTGATAATACACAAATATAATATATTGGATAATATACCTGTATTTTGATAAGATACATAAAAATGTTTTAAATTCTGAATTTAAAATACACTTCTCCCATAGAGCATTTTCATATACACAAAACACAGAAAGGATTCTGTAAGAGACAGTGCATCTTTAATTTACATCATTTGCTTTAAAAAAAAAAATATATATATATAGTAAAATCTACATGTTACTTTGTAATATGTTATTATTTATTCTCTACCAGGGAGGCAACAGGGGAAAAACAGGGCAATTGCTACACTGGTTTATCCAGCTAATCATTCTATCTCTGTTACAATTTTAATTCTCTCAGGGGGTATTTGCATTTTGAAAGAAGAGCTTGGCAGACTAAATTAATCTCTAATTAGAGGAGGCACAGAGAGGTTACATGAGTTGCCACAGCTGGTGGGTATTGGAGCCAGGATTCAAATCTGGGTCTCCTGGCATCAAGTGCAGCGTTCTTTCCACTACCCCATGCTGTCTTTCCCTTGAGGCCCATTATCCCCACCCAGAACTCACAGGATACCAGGAAGCATAAGAAGCCCAATGGATAAATGCTACAGGAACTTGTTTGAACATTTACCTAAAATGTTAAGATAGAAGCATTTTGTCTTTGATTTTAAAAAGAGAAAAAATTGAACCTCAGAAAGAAGGGGTGTCTCATCTCATTTTACCAAACAAAAGCTCCTTTCTTAATTTCATAATAATATCCCCATCTTTTGGAATATACGTATTCTGCCCAAAGGGCAGGCATTTTGGGGTGGTTGTTTCCTAACTGGGCATAAATGGGGAAGCAGATGGACCCATTAGGCTGTCTTTTATACTCTTGATGTGCATGGTTTATTCCTTCTTTATCCCAACTCATCCCTTCAACATAGGACCAGCCTTTTGGGTATTTGGGTCATTTGGCTCCACAGGAGTCAGGCAAAAACAAAGCAAAACACCTTTGTAGTCACAGGAATGTTATACAACTGTATATTGTTTACTTTATTGTAAATACTGGTGAACAGTGGTCAATAGTTTTTAAATAGTTTTAAAAGTAGTTTACAGAAAAAAATTAAGAAACTCACCATACTCTGACTTGATCAGACTACCCCTGAAGCATTGTGGTCACTTCTGGGCATCGTTGACATTTTAGGAAAGACTTTGAGAAGTTGGAGTGTATCCAGAGGAGGGTAACCAACATAGTGAATGCCTTGAATTCATACCCTCTGAGCATCAGTTGAGGGAAGCAGTTGAAAGGATGTTTAGATGGGAGAAAAGAAGACACAGTGGTAGAAGGCATACAATGGCTGTCTTCAAATGTTTAAAGAGAAATTAGATTTGTTGGTCTCAAGCCCAGAGAACAGAACTAGAAACAATGGCTAGAAGTTGCAGAGAGGCCAATTTAGACTTTTGAAGGATTGAATTGTCTGTCAGGTGGAGTGGGTGGCCTCAGGAAGCAGTGGGTTCCCATTCACTTTAGGCCCTTTGATAAAGTTGCATGGCCAATTGTTAGTTATATCATAGTGGAGATCCTTTGTCCAGTCCTGGTTGGGTTAGATCACTGGTTAGATGACCTCTGAAGTCTATGCCAACCCTGGACTTCTATGATTCTTTGAATAGGTGCAGTGGATGTTGAGATATTTAGTGGCAATCTGTTGTCCCATTTCCATTAGCACTACAATCAACATGTAGTGGCAGGTATAGTTCCTAGGAGTAATCAACTAGACTCTGGGGAAGGGGTGGGGAGTAGGGGACTTGCCTTGCAAATCTGACCTGTTTAAATTATATAGATGTCACAACATGAAAACCTGGTAATGAGGTTGCCTATAATTGTGGAACGAATGGCTTCTTGACTGGTCTGCAAGCTTGAGTGGGCTGTCTTTATCTTCTTTGTTTCTTCTTGTGAGGCCTCACTCTTGCTTCAGGTAACTTCTTGAAGTCAGAGTCTATGTTCTGTTTCATCTTTGTACCTTTGGCCCCAGAAGTAGCAGAATACTGAGCACACACTAGGTGTTTAATAAATGTTTGCTGACTCAGATGATTACCATGTATCTACAAACATTGTCTCTCTTTATACCTAAGGTTGCCTACAGCAAAATCTTGAACACACTTGCCTTTAACAGACAGCCTCCAACATAAACCCTCCTAGAAATTATTTTTTAAAAGGCTAGTATTTCTTCCCACACAGTATTTTTAACTGACAATTAACTGGGTTTTTAGACTAGAGCTTTAAAGTAGTTTCATCACAGTGCAGTATATACTTTTTAGGTGGAACAGAATTACTATGGCCTAATGATTTGGGGCCTTAGCTTCTTCACCTTTCAAATGAGGGCATTGGACTAGATGACATTTAAGGCCCTGATTCCGTTTGACAGGTTCAACAACCCCTCAAGGACCGGAGTATGGGATAAGGTTGTCTGGGATAAATTTATGAACTCAAACAATCGTTAAGTCAAGTTGGCAAAAGTTTATTGTTATCCTATTTGTCCGGCAAAAGTTCGTAAGTAACCTGTGACCCTAAAGGGGTACAGTTAAAGTTTATATAGGATAAACTATGGTAAAACATCTGCCAAATATGCACACTAGGTGATGAGGGGCAGGATTAGGAAGCGTTTAAGTAGTGCTCAGTTCTTAAAGGAACATGCATTGTTTTTGTATCTACTGCACAAGCCTTTTACCCAGAGTTCACTGGGAAGAGCCTAAGGGGGAGCCACAGGAGGTGTGGTTTTAGGCCTGCTACATCACTAAGTTAACTAGTAGTCAGGGCCCACTGAGGATTGTCCAGTCTGCCACCCATTAATGTCTTGTTTGACAAGATAGATGTGAGGAGTATACGTGTATTTAAAGTCTAGAATGCACATAATGAGATGTCCAGGATGCATATAATGAGGTGGAGAGTTGGTGGTATTCCACTGGGTACAGAATATCTTAGCTTTTGCAGAGCCAGTTCAAGGTAATCATTTCTACAGGTACAGTTTGTTACTATACCAGGGAGAGAGAGATAAGTGTTTTACTGGGCCCACTCATGAGTAATGGCTGGTTATGCGGTGTTCTTAGGCTGGAGAGAGGCTGCCAGAGAATAGTGTTTTGAGGCTAGGGAGAAATGTAATCTTGAACTTGGGGTCCAAGCACAGGCACCCAAACACCCCATCAGTCTCTTCCAAATCTAAAGCTAGGATCTGGGGGTGCAGTAAAAAGGACGGTGGATTTGATGTCAGAGGACCTGAGTTCAAATTCCTAATTTGCTATTTAACTGCTTATATGACCTTGGACACTTAATCTCTGGACCTTAGTATCTTCAGCTGTACAATTAGAAACTTATACCAGATTGGGGTTTAACTTGTGGTCCATGAACTTCTTGTTTTTTAAAATATTTTGATAACTATGTTTTAATATAATTGGTTTCCTTTGTATTCCAATGTATTTTATTTTATGCATTTAAAAAGTATTATTCTAGGAAAGGGCAAGTAGACTTCACTAAACTGCTAAGGGGTCTAGGGTGCAAAAAAAATGGTTAATGTAAATTAGTGAATGCAAAAATGGTACAAAAAGTGGCTGCACTGAATGACCTCTATGAGTCTAGATGGAAATATAAGAGCTTACATTTTTGGAAAACTCATGGCCATTCTTGTCACTGAATTAAGACCACAACCAGCCTTCTCTTTTCTTCTCCTTAGAACTATCCCAGGGGAAGCCAATCTGCTCAGAACTGGAACAATTGACCTTATACTTTTAAAATTAGCATTCCTCACATATGGCTTATGTGACAAAAATATAGCTCTGCTTAGTCTCCAAATAGTTTATAACCTCCTGTCAACATTGCAGAGAACATTAAGATTCTGTTCTTTGGTTCACTGCCATGTGCTTCACCTTCAGGCCCCTTCCTCATTAGTCCAGTAATTCCTCCAAACACAGTCAGTTGTTAGAATGGGGGTGGGTGGGTGGGATAGGGGAAGGTAGTTTTCAGGGATGTGCTAGAGCCAGTTCCAACTGGCTCATGAGAACGGATTGTTAAATTTTCAGTGTGAGTATTTACACCTTGGAAATGGCAAATGCTACAAATCAGGGTTTGACTTTTTTTTTTATTATTTAGATTTAAGAAAGTGATGGAGAAAACATGTTATTTCCCCCTTTACCCCCAATCCTGTATCACTGGTTGTTTTCCTGTAGTGGATATGAATATCTTTATGTGAATATTTTTGTGTCTTATCTACATGTACTTTACTACTCTAGGCATGTATGATTTTCCTGGTGTGGATACTCCCTCCATTGAAGCAAACAGCAACATCTAGGCAGAGGTAAAAGAAAAATGACTAGAAAAAGAATCCTTTACCCTACAACTCATCTAGTGATGAAGCTCTCTGTACTCAGGCTGGTCCTCCTGTGATGCTAGGCCCAGGGTCAAGGATTTTCTAGCCTGGAAGGTAGAATCTGATGGAGCTTGTCCTCTTCTGGAGTATGATTTTGGAGAGCCCAGGGTCACCTCCATATCACGATGAGGCAGTGAAGCCTTTATATAAAGGTATGTAATTACAAGTCCAGTCTATTACTCACTTTTGACACAATTAGCATAGGAATCAGGTTTTTAACAGTTATCTCTAGCTAGTGCTACATCTCATTTCATCTTTACTTACAACACCATTACAAACTAAGAGCTTTCCTCATCACCAAGGAAGCAAGTTCCTTTTGATTTGAGCTCTAGGTCCAACCTGGGATCTTTTTGGCTCTTCTTAAAGTGACCCCTCATCCCCAAACCAGGACTTTAGGTCCTTCTGGGATTCTGCCTACAGAATTTCCTCGGGGAAGATTTCCTTTTCTGACAGACAAGAAAACAACAGTCTAAGAGAGATTCCTCTGCCTCTCTTTACTAAATCCTTTCACATGCTTTAAAAGAAAACTCAAAAAGTTATATTAGGCATCTAGTATGTAAAAAAAAAATAAACAGTACCTGCCTTTTGTGACTCTCTGTTAACATGCTTTTTTAAAAAAAAAAGACAATTATTTTATTTTATTTTTTATTAACATACATTTATTTTGTCTCCCTCCTCCCCAATTAGGGGAAAATAAGAAAACACTTGTCACATATATGTATGGTCAAGAAAAATCATTTCCACATTGCCCAAGTCCAAAAGTGTTTGTCTCAGTCTGCATTTCGCCTCTGTTAGGAGTTGGGTAGCATGCTCCATCCTCAATCACCTGCATGCATTTTTTTAAACTTGATCATCCGCAAGGTTCTTTGCTTTTCCCTGCTCCCAGAATCACCAATCTGTGCAGAAGTCTCTGTTTCCAGGTCCTTTTATTTTCTCAGGCAAACATTAGCATGCACATTAGTACATCTAGCACCAAATTACATTTCAGTTACTCTGGCTCCAGTTAGACTGGTCTTAATATCAATCCATTATTCATTTTTGGGAGGGTTCCTCTTTTCCTTGTTTCCAGTTTCCAGGTAATTTGGTATTTGACTTACAGAGTTGTTAGATTCTAACCCAGTTAGGGGAGCTAGGGAAGAATGACACAGTCAGACGTGCCTTAGGGAGATCACATTAAGAGCAAGTGGAAGATGGACTAGAGTAGGGGGAGATTTGTGGCAGGTAGACCAACCAGTAGACTTTTGTGATAGTCCAAGCATGTTGTGGTAAGGGCCTGCCCCCAGGATTCTTGCAAAATCCAAGGAGAGAAAGTGTTTTATCATTTTAAAGTACAAAATAAATTTCAGTTATTTTTATCTAAACAACTCAATTTGAGGGGGGTAAATAGTCTATCTAGCTCAGAATAAATTAGCAAATGTTACTTCTAAATGTAACCTCCTGGGGATTGTTAGATGATACAGATCTACTTCCTATAGCACCTTTCCAATGATGGGAAAAAAGGATTTTCAGGTGACAGCTAGTAAATTGACACCTTCCCTTCAACTCTCTGCCCATCATGAATCTAGTAGGTTTCTTTGCTTGCTGGCGCTTGGTCAACCTCATAGTTTCTCCTGTCACCGTCTGTCCCCATCCTTTTGCCAGAAGGTTTTATTTGTCCAAGGGAAGCCCCCTGGACACCTGACTTCTCCCAGCAAATCACCGCCAGAATACTCCTGACTTTTGCTTTTTCCTCTGCAAGGAACTGATATCACTCCTTCTCAAGCTGCCAGTAGTTAATACCCAAAGGCATCATCACATACTGGCTGTTTACAAATCCAACATTCAAAAGTGAAAAACACAACTGAGGAAAGCCCTGTAATTAGTTATTATCAGTACCAGCATCACCACCAAGCCTTCATAAAATACCTGATTGCCCCTGGCCTATGCTGGGTGATGTACAAAGATAGTACCATAGACATAGTCCCTGCCCTTCGGCAGCTCACAGCCAGAGACAGACGTAGTACCCTGGGCACAAACGGGAAGATAAGGTGACCAGATGGCCCAGTTTTACTTGGCGAGTCCTATTTACATCCTTTGAACCCTGTTTACTTGAAGGTCCCAGAAAAGCATATTTGACTTATAACAAAAGCAGTAAAACTTCAGGGGCAAAATTCTAACCTTTTCCTAAAAGAGTTTCAGGGATACTCCCTTGAAAGAGGTGCTACAGAAATAAAATAGTGGGTGTACTGCAGGAGAAAGATAACTGGATTTGGAGTAAGGCCTGGGTTCAAATCCCAGCTTTGTTCTTTATAACCTGGGTAACCTTGAGCAAATGATTTCCTTTATTTGGGTCTCAGTTTGCCAATCTATAAAATGAGGGGACTGAACAAGGTGACTCATAATGTTTCTGCCAGCTCTATGATCTTATGTGCTTATTAAACTTTTGAGTCGAATAGTACCAATTTCTCCAATTAAGATCAACTTACCTTCTAAGCATCATGTTCTATCTGCTCTTTCAGTTGCTCTATTTCAAACCAAAATCCTGTAGTAGAGGAAGCGATTTTGCATTTTGTGTGTGTGGGTGCATTTAATATTTATTTTAACTTGGTGAGCTGCTCTAGGGTGAAATGTTTTTGTTGTTTGGAATGTAAAATTGCTATGATTCAATCATCTGGAACCATTGAGCCAAGGATTTTGCTCCTCTTGGGAAATGATGAATAAGAATATCTTATTATTTATGTAGAGAGGCAGTAAAATTTTGCAATGTCCAGAATATAGAGAAGTCAGGAAATTTTTCATTGCTGGCAGATATACATGATAAAATCAGGAATACTGGCCAAGTGGGTGGAGGACAATGACCTTGCTTTCTTGGGTGGCTTTCTTTCTTATTCATTTTCATTCCAAACAAAGAGGATTCCGGAGTAAATTTGGTTTCATTTTCTAAGTTTCTGCATAACTCCTGCATGTGTGTTAAGTTCTCAAAATGTTGTTTTTTTTTTTTGGTGGGGGCGGGGAAGTACAAATGAGATTAAATAGAAGTTACTAGGAATTTCTAACATTAAATCAGGTAGTTGTCTGGGACAATAGACTCTAAATCAGCACCAGACATGGGCACTCAAGAGATTAGATGTAATTTTAATATAGAGACATGCTTCTTGACTTTTTTTTTTTACTTAACTTAGAGTGCTGGGTCAAAGCCTCCTATGGTCGTATGGAACACTGTGCCAGTAGTTGGCCCAGAAAAGATGAAGCCCAGTCAACAGTAGCAAAGAACAATTCAAGAACCAGAGATACTCAACAAGACATGCAGTGCCCATCATACACCTGATACCAGATACTGCTCAGATTACAGTTTGACACTACCAGGTGACATTAGCAGCCCTGCACTACTGCAAACATGAGCTGCTCTGGCCACACATGGGTCCTGACTGTAGGAGCTCCTGGCATGTGACTATTTTTGTTTGCCAACCACACATGATTCCTAATCATATATGTTCTCTACATAGACGACTTTACCACATATATATGCACGGAAGGAGTCTTTTTGTCATTTGATTTGCAATGCTGTTTGGTTAAATATTGTTTTGAACTGTGTCCTCTGACAGGCTGGTAAAAAGAAACAGATTCCTGGGGGCATGAGGTAAGGTTTTTGCGTGGGTGCTGACCTATCTGGTGCCTTGAAGCTGGGTAAGATTTATTGGAGTGTTTCTTGTGATCACGTCTGAATTTATTGAACTGTATGTTGTTATTATTTGCGTAACCATAGTCTAAACTTAGTACTTTCATTTTTCTCACCATCTACTCTCATTTTAGACCTTTAAACTGGGCTTTCATCTTAGAGAGGAAAAAGTGACTAGATTTAGAATCAGAAGGACTGGATATGAAACCCAGGTCTTCCATTTTCTGTTTGTGTGACCTTAAATCACTAAGCTCTTTAGGGCTCAATTTCCTCAGGTGCAAAATCAGGGAGTTGGAGCAGATCACCTTTTGGAGTTGAAATCCATGATCTCAAGGTCCTCTTACCTCTGGACATTTCTCATGGGTCTTCTCTTCCTCTGAATGTAGATATTCCTGAATGCTACCTCTATTTATTTACCTCTTTACAACTTTTCGCCCAGTTTCCTAAGAGGTGTGATAGATACTTGAAGGCTTACAAAGTATTTTACAAACGCTATCTTATTAGATCGTTACAATAACGCTGTGAAGTAGGTAGCTATTATCCCCCATTTTATAAACAAACAAACTGAGGCTGAGTTAAGCAATTTACCCAGAGTTACACAGCTAAGTATCTGAAGTGGGATGGATTCCAACACAAGGTTTCCTAACTCCAAAGTCCAACACTTTATCTGTCTGTACTATTTAGCTGCCTGCTGTGCTGATGGCTGTGGGTGCACAATGGTTTTAATGAACAAATGAACCCAAAGTGACCACTGTACTTATCCGTCCATGCTTAGCTTGGTGCAGTCTGTCAAGGCTTATCCAGCTGCAGAGGATAGTGTTCTGCTCATAACCATTTCATCAATATCATGGAAACAAATTCATATCTTTTGTTGTTATTATGTTGTAGCTCAGTTGTGTATGTTGAAAGAGTTGGCATGTATTACTGTGTTAAATAGGAAGGGGAAAAGGGAGTAGAGCCAGTCCTCTTTAGAGACTGAGAAGGAAAAAAATGAAGACCATGGAACCTTAAGGCAAAATCAAATGAAAGAGCTTTTTTTATTTCAGTTCTCTGAATAGACGCTTTTCTGAATACCCAGAGTTTCTCTTCCCTTATAGCAACTCTCAACTGGTACAGAATGCTACCAGGGGCTTTGGCAGAAATAAGGAAGTTTTCCGAGAAAGTAATACAAGATTTTATATTAGTGTAACTCTAGTCCCAAAACTCACTGGTGGAGATGAATGCCCTGCCCTGCATGAAGGGTTGGTTGGAATTGGGTAGAGTGGGAAAGAAATAGTAATTAATCAGCCATTTATTAAGTATCTATTATGTACAAAAGTACTCTGAATTTATTAGAAAAGAGATGGGAAAAATAATTTTGCTAAGTCTGGGAACAGGATTTGGGGTTGGGCAACTTGTTAGAAAAGTATAATGATAGCTTACGTGAATGTAGTAGTGCTTTACAGATGCCTTGACGTACATTATCTCATTTGATCCCCCCATACCTGTGAGGTAGGTTGTGCACTTATTCTTATTCTTATTTTATATACGAAACTGAGGCTCAGAAAGTTTAGGGGAGACAAGGTGGTTCAGGGGAAAGAACATTTACTCGGAATTCAAAGGCGCTCATTGCCTGGGTAATCCATCAGCAAGTCACTTAACCTCCTGGGGTCTCCCATCTACATCTTAAAAATGAAGGAATTGGATCAGATGGCCTTTGATGTCCCTGTCTTCTCTATATCTATGATCCTTCTGTCATCTGTTGAAAGCCACACAGCTAATACGGGATAAGACTTGAACTCTGGGTTCAAAATCCAGTGTTTTTTTTTTCATTTATTAGTAATCCTAATTAAAATTTTTTTTTGTGGCTCCCTGTTTGGTCCAGAGGAAAAATCTAAAATATTTAGTCTGGTAAATTCAAGGCCCCCTGTAATCTGACTCCCACATACCTTTCCTAGTTGACCTAATATTCTCCCTTTCATGTGCAAGTTGTTAATCTTGGCCTCCTAATTATCCCCTGTGCACACCAATTCATTCTGTGCCTTCTAGGCATTCCCTAGGTAGTCCCTCAATGCACCTTCTTTTCTGTCCCTTCTGTTTCTTGGAATCCCTAGTTTCTTTCAAGGTACTTCTCAAGTGTTCTCTCATATACAAGCTTTTTTCAGATTTTCTTCTTTCTCTTTCTATTTCTTTTCCCTGTTTCTCTGTCTTTCTGTCTCTCCATCTGTCTCTGTCTTTCTGTCCTCCCACCTTTCTCCCCCTTGACCTTTCTTTCTCTCCTCACCCCAGAAGAATGTAAGCTCTTTAAGGGTAGGGACTGTATTGCTTTCGTATTTGCATCCTCCATTGCTCTCATAGTATAGTACAAGTAGCTGATGATGAGCAACTTTAGTACCCTTCCTAAGTGAACCGTGCACTGCACCTAGAGTCAGGAAGACCTGATTTTTAATTCAACCTTAGACATTACTAGATGTGTGACCCTAGGCAAGTCGCTTCACCTTTGCCTGCCTCAGTTTCCTCCTCTATAAAATAGGATATAATAGCACCTACTTCCTAAAGTTGTTGCGAGAATCAAATAAGATGCAACTTGTAAAGCATTTTACTTGTTGAATTGAATTACAATATCTGTTGTTTGGTTCTACATGTTAGTTTTTTTCTTATGATAAAGTATTTTAATTTTTAAAAGCAAAGCATTCATTATTATTTACAATTGATAATAAGTGAATTAGTAATCAAATTTCTAAGATTCTAGTAAAGTATATTTGGTGTGTGTGGGTGGGGTGGGAATTTCTCCTTTAAGGTTACTTATTGGGATATGCTTAAATACTACCATCTAGTGGTAGTGAGAGGTACTGAAAAGAAGAAATAAGGCCAGGTGCAAACAACTTCAGAAGAAGGAACTGAGAGGTTGAGAGCAGGAAGTCACCGTCCAGAAACTATGACTGTAAATAATGCTATTTCCTTTTGGCACCAAGAAGCAAGTGTCAGGCCTGTGGAGGAGAATGACGTCATGATGTTGAATTCTTGACAATAGTACTTTTGGAGTGGCTCCACTTCCTTACTAGGTTTCTCTGAGCTCACTGCAGCAACGCAGGTGGAACTATTTTGTGAGAGTGACATGTCTAATGCAAAAGTGTGAGGGAATTTTTCAGCATTTCCTAAATTATAGGTCTTCCTCCTCTTTTTAATTTTTTTCAATATCCCCTATTTTTCTTCATGTTCATAGGCTGGTGAAATGAAGAAAAGAAGCACCCTTTCTCTTCAATTCTAAAATGACTCCCTCCTATCTTCCCCATAATTCTACCTTATCCAGAACTCAGTGGAAAATTTGATATATAAGACACAGAAGAAACACAAGGTAAATACTAAAGATCTATCATAAGGGACTCAATATGATCAAGCTGTATGCTTCTTATATGTAAAAATGTTATCAGTACTCTTAAGACTCATCGTTACTTGGTAATTTGAAAGAAAGGTCTGGGCTGAGCTGAGTTGGTTGGGTTGATTCTAAAAAATAAAACTGGCTAAAGAGAGCTATAAAGGAGCAAATATTTCGTATAAATGAGGCAAGAAATGAAGAAATGATACAGAGGAAGGAGGTGGGGGTGTAAGGCTGATAGTACTGGAACTTATTCTCATTCAACTGAATTAATGAAGGGATAACATGTACATCTAGAAGGGTATCAAACTCTTTACATTTATAAAGAGATAAGAAGGCAAGGGAATAGGATAAGGGAGGGACTTTTAGAAAAGCGTGGATATTAAAAATTAGGATGGTTGGGGAGAGGTAACGGAGGGACTCTTAGGGGGATGGGCAGATTCTGTTATAAAAAGGTTATGGGAGGAGATAAGATGGGTTCTTGGAAAGGGTGCAGATTAGGGATGTAATGGTTAGAAGTAAATTAAAAGTATGAGAAAGAACTTCGTAAAAGAGAAGCAGAAAAGGATAATAGTGAGGAAAAATAGGTGGAACGAAATATACAAATAGTAATTATAACTTTGTGAATGGGGTGAAATCACCCATAAAACAGAAATGGATAGCAGAATGAGTTAAGGATCAGAATCCAACAATACATTGTTTATAAGAAACACATTTAAAATAAGAGATACACACAGTAAAAATAAAGAGCTGGAGTAGAATATATTATGCTTCAGCAGGAGTAGCAATGATGATCTCAAACAAAGTTAAATAGATTTAGTAAAAAAAAGATAAACAAGGAAACTACATTATGATAAATGGTACCATAGACAATAAAGCAATATCAATACTAAACCTATATGCACCACATGCTATACTATATACATTTTTTGAGGAAAAGTTAAATGAATTACAGGTGTAAAAATTTTATATTTAAATACAGAAAAATTAAATGTATATTTTTCAGATCACAATGCAATAAAAATTATATGTAACAAGGGACCATGGAAATATAGAATCAAAATGACTTGGAAAGTAAACAACCTAAAATTAAAGAATGAGTGGTTAAAGAAGAAATCTTAGCAACAATACTTTCATTAAAGAATGATAATGAGACAACATATCAAAACCTATCAGATATATCAAAAGCCATAATCAGTGAGACATTTATTCTCTAAATGATTATATGAATAAGTTACAGAAAGAGCAGACCAATGAACAGGGTAGGCAATTAAAAGATTAGAAAAAGGACAAACTAAAAATTCCCAATTAAACACTAAATTGTAAATCCTAAAAATTAGGTGTAAAAAAACCATTGAATTAATAAATAAAGCTAAGAGTTAGTTTTATGAAAAAAACAACAAAATAGACAAGCCACTGGTTAATATGATTTTGAAAAAGAGAAGAAAACGAAATTACTGGTTACTAGTATTAAATTTTATTCATCTTTTAATTTTTAATTGGAGAAATATCAATTATTCGTGGGTAGGCAAGGTGAATATAATGAAAATGAGAATTTTACCTAATCTATTTATTCAAAACCATTCCAATTAAATAACCAAAAAATTTATTTTCCTTAATTAGAAAGAATAATACCAAAATTCATTTGAATGAATAAAATGTCTAGAATATCAAAGGAACTAATAAAAAAAATAAAGGAAGAAGTAGATCTTAAGCTATCTTATAAGGCTATAATTAACAAAACTTTCTTGGTAGTGGCTAAGAAAAATAAAGTTAGATCAGTGGAACTAAGTAGACATATAATGAATGCACAGTAGCAAATGATTACAGTAACTTTGTGTTTGACATATGCAAAGACTTAAGTTTTAGGGATAAAAATTCATTTTTTGGTCAAAATTGTTGGGCAACCTGGAAAGCAGTCTGGCACAAATTATACATAAACCAATATCCTACATCATTTGCCAAGATAAGGTCACAATGGATACGTGACTTTGATATGAACGGAGATATTATAAGAAAATTGGAGGAAAATGAAACATATTACCTATCAGACTTATGGATAAGTGAACAATTTATGAATAAACAGTAGAGAATATTGTGAGGTGCAAAATGGATAATTTTGATTATATTAAGTTAAAAAGATTTTTTTTATATAAATAAAACCAGCATAGCCAAGATCAGAAGATAATTGGGGAAATTTTTTTGCAGTTTTTCAAATAATAGTCTCATCTCAAATATATAAAGAACTTTGCCAAATCTATAAGAATACGAATCGTTCCTCAATTGACAAATAGTTAGAGGATATGCACAGGCAGGTTTCCAATTTGTAGTCATGTGAAAGAAGGCTCTAAGTCATTATTCATTAGAGAAATATAAATTAAAACAACCTTGAAATATAATTTTAATATAATATAAATTTATTTATTTAACTTTTTACATTCATTTTCACAAAATTTTGAGTTCCAAAATTTTCTCTCCATTTGTCCCCTCCCCCACCCCAGTACACTGAGCATTCTAATTTCCCCTATCACTAATCTGCCCCCTCTTCTATCATCCCTCCCTTCTCATGTCCCCATCTTCTCTTTTGTCCTATAGGGCCAGATAACTTTCTATTCCCCATTACCTGTATTGCTTATTTCCTGGTAGCAAGAACAATTCTCTTTTTGGATCTCTTTCAGGCAGTGATCAGTGGATTCCTTGAATACTTATTTTGCCCTCTGCTTCTAGAATATCAGGGCAGTTTTCCTTGATAATTTCATGAAGGATGAT
>CM053770.1:81407575-81434981 GCA_028658325.1 Potorous gilbertii | reverse complement strand
TCAGATGTTTGGGATACAGAGGCCTTGACTCCTATGTCTTTACCTGATGGTAAGCATTGTTCTTCCTCGTCAGAGAGGAAGGTTGGAATCATCTGTTCCCCAAGAAAGTAACCTTCTATGATCTTATTTTTTTTCCCCTTTTCTGGGCATTTTCCCAGCCAGTTACTTGACTTCTGAGATTCCTCTCCACCCCTGCCTAGATCCACCCAGCTAGTGCTTGGGGTCTGAGATTCAGCCTCAGGGCTTTAGGTGACAGGCCTGGCTTCTATTCAATGGGAGCTTAATTTCTGGTGCTCAGGTTGGGGTAGGGCCACCTCCCAGGCTCAGTTCCCTCAGGGGGTTTATGTAGAGACCTTCCGTAATGGAGCTGCTGCTGAACTCCTGCCTGCTCTGGGAGCCTCTGCACACCCATTGCCTCTGCTGCTGCCTCCCGAGGGGGCCTGAGTCATGGAGATACTCTGCTCCCCTCTCAGCCCATCCAGACGTCTCTCTCACTGACCTATGAGTCTGTGGGTGGAGGGATCTTCGTGGAGATTCCGTCCCTGAAGCCTGCTCGGATCTGCTCACTCCTCTCAGTGCTGTGTGGCCAGGGCAGGGGTGCATGACGGACCTTTGGGATCGGTTTTTCAGGGCTCTCTGGAACAGAAATCTCCTTCACCCTGTTGCTGTGCGGCTTCTACTATTCCAGAATTAGTTGGGAGTTCTTTTTATAGATAATTATGGGCTGTGGGTTCAGAGCTAGCATATGTGAGTCTTTCTATTCCGCCATCTTGGCTCCACCCCCCGAAATATCATTTTTTACAGCTAAAATTTTTTTTACAAATTGGCTAAAATGATCAGAGGGGAGAGTGGCAAATGTTGGAGGAGATGTGGAAAAATTGGGACACATTCACTGTTGCTGGAACTGTGAACTTATCCAACCATTTTGGAGAGCAATCTGGAATTATGACCAAAGTGTTACTAAGCTATCTATACCAGGGGTGGGGAGCCTGTGGCCTCAAGGCTCCCTCTGGCCCTCTAGGTCTTCAACTACAACCCTTTGATTGAATCCAAACTTCACAGTACAAATCCCCTTAATAAAAGGATTTGTTCATAAAACTTTGACTCAGACAAAAGGCTTCACCACACCCAAAGACTTAGAAGAACACATGTGGTCTCAAGGTTCCTTGTTCCCCACCCATTGTCTATACCTTTTGACTCAGCAACAGCACTTCTTGGTATGTTTCCCAAGATGATTTGGAAAAACAGAAAAAAACTTAAACGTCCTAAAATATTTATATCAGTTCTATTTGTGGTGACAAAGAACTGGAAATAATATGGGAGTGCCCATCCATTAGGAAATGGCTGACCAAGCTGTGGTATATGATTGTGATGGAATACTACTGTGCTAAAGGAAAATGATGAAATTGGTGATCTTAGAAAAACATGATAGACTTGCATGAAATAATGAGCAAAACCAGGAGAATGTTGTATACAGTAACAATATTGTTTTAAGAACAACTTTGAATGACTAAATCAATTTGAGTAATATATATACTTAAATCAAGTACAAAGGACCTATGAAAGAAGGTGCTATCTGCCTCTGGAGAAGGATCTTGTAAATTGAAATATATGTGTGTGTGTATGTGTGTGTGTGTGTGTGTGTGTGTGTGTGTAGGTAGCAAAGAAGGAGCTAGTAGACAGGGAAAGATTAAAAATGAGAGAGGGGGAGATGATAGAGAGGCAATCTGTGTGATAAATAAGAGATCATAGGATCAAGGGTACATGTCAAGAGATTTGTCTTGGCAAGGAAAAGAGCTTTCTCTTCATGAGAGATGGGTGGAAAACTTCTCTGGAAAAAAAGATGGAGGAAGACTTCTGAGGGATGTGACTTGGAAGGAGAGAAGAAGGGACTCAGTAAATAGCCTCACTTTTTTCTGGGAAGTATGAAATAAAGTTCTTAAATGAGAGGGTTGTGAGAAGGGATGCTTTAGAGGGCATAAGGAGAGATATATTGCAATCATGGCAACACAACTGAGGACTGTTGCTATGAGTAATTTTAAGGGTCTAATCGCATAGTATAATGAACTCTCTATTCACCAATAAACTAAACTTTGTTCAGTAGAATAAAGCATAACATTCATAGTCACATCCTTAAGCAAAACCTATCATCCAATACTAATAATATTATATATCTCATAATATTCAGTATGTCATATGGTACATAGCATATATCATTGTATCCCCAAAGTCAGGGGATCTCAGGCTAGGGTCTTCTCTAACATGATGCATCCTTAAGGGTAGCAGAAAATATCACACCATTTACCCTCAGGTCACTATAAGAACAAGCCCCTTATCAATACATGGTGTACAAGTAAAGTCTTCTCTCATCTTGACTTGAGGCTGACTTCTAAACCCCATGGCCCCTCCTCTGTGGGCCAAGTGCTCCCAGGTCTTGCCTGGGTTCACATGCAGGAAGCTCTCTACTACTTGTCTCAGCTCATGAGGATTGTTCTTCTCCAAACTCTTCCTGCTTCTGACTGACAGCAGGCTCCAGAGACTCCTGCCCACAGCTTCTGTTTCTAGAAAAACAAAGCTTAACAGGGTTATAACAATATTTATATGCATTATCACTGTCATCATCTCAGTTCACTCATAAATACCAACCATCCGGGCTTCTGTTTGAAAAATCAATATAGACCAACAGACAGTTCTTCTGTCTGAGAAATCAACACAGACCAACAGATAGGACTTCTGTCTGAGAAATAAACACAGATCAACACACAGGACTTCTGTCTGAGAAATTAACACAGATCAACAGACAGAGCTACCACCATCATAAACATTATTTATTTTTTTTTGAAGTTTTTTTTTATCTTATTTTTCATTTTTAACACAGTTTGTAACAGATAAAACAATTCAAACTTTTAGTCAGGTGATACTTCTTTTTAAAGCATTTACAATATGGACCACAAAAGAATTGTTTTTGAAACATAAACCAACTGAGACACAAATAATGTTTATATTGCTAACTTCACAAACTCTTGATATAATTGTCTCCACAGTATTGCCAACAATTAAAGGACCCTAACTCATTGTTGTAGGTCTAAAGTCCTGTGCCTAATAGCTTAATTTTAGATTTAACCTTGGAGTTCCCCTACCAATAATCTATAATTTAATAGATCTGGTATTAAGCTTACAAACCTTTTCACTATAGGAAATTGCACCAAGATTAGGGACATTGCAGGGATACAATATCTCCCCAACTTCATGTCAATTCCAGGCAGGATTAGATTGTCCACTTGCATTCATTCAGGCTTAAAATCTTCCAGGTGTCAGTGGGGAAATTGAGTCAGGAGAATCCTACCTCAGCCCAGGCTGAGCAGCCACTCTCCCACCCTTCCCATGAGATCACCTCAAGCAGTTTATATTAGCATCTCACTCGTATCATGGATTGGAGGCTTAGACCACCTTTCTTGTTATCCATACCTGGAGTTAGACTTAGAAGAACAGTCACTTAATAGTCCCACAACTTCTAAAAATGCAAGTTCTAGTAACCAGGCTTCAAATATGATTATGATTTCACTTTGGCCAAGGAACATCTTTTGAGGTAAGTTTTAAGTGGCTTACATGCTTTTCTATACATGTTCTAGTTCCTGATTAAATAGCAATCATAAAATCAAATTTACTAGAAAACCTTAACTTTTCCATCGATGCCAAATTTTACCCGAGGTTACTTTCCTCTAGGAAATTTAGACTAAAATTCCTTTCCTCAAACTAAAGATGTCATTGATTTATTCTCAGTAATTAATTCAGTCAATTGTTTTAATACTAATTGCTTTTACCTCACTTTATAACATGTCCAATTTTTCTCCCCATCACTCCCCTCCCCTACTTCCTAATACCTTGCATTCTGATTATTCCTTCCCTCAATGTACCCTCCTTTATATCACACCCTATCCTTCCCTTGTTCCCAACGTCTCTCTTTTCTTGTAGGGTAAGATAAATTTCTATACCCTATTCCCTGTATTTCTTATTTCCCGATTATATGCAATAAAAATTCTCAACATTAGTTGCTAATAGTTTGAATTCCAACTTCTCTCCCTCCCCTCCTTCCTCCCCAACCCCACTGAGAAGGCAAGCAACTCAATACAGAATAATTATGTGTTCTTTTGCAAATAATGATATTGATGTTGTATAATACTAATTATATCACTCTTTGTCTTACTCTATCTCCCCTTATTTTTTCCCCCGCCGTTGACCTTGTCCCTTCTTGAAAGTGTTTATTTCTAGTGACTCCCTTCTCCCATTTGCCCTCCCTTCTAACATTCCCCTTACCCCACTTGCCGTCTCTTCTCCTACTCTTCTGTGGTGTGATATAAATTTTCATATCAAATTTAGTGAGCATTGTTATTCCCTCCTTCAGCCACATGTGGAGAGAATAGTGTCATTTTTTCCCCTCTCCCCTTCTCCCTTTTCTCCTCCATTGAACAAGATTTTTCTTATCTCTTTTATGAGTTATAACCTGCCCTGTTCCATTTCTCCCTTTCTCTTCCCAGTATTTTCCTCCTTCACCCCTTAATTTTTATTTTATTTTATTTTTGTGTGTGTGGATATCATCTCTTCTGATTCAACACATCCTGTACTCTATCTATATATGTGTATGTCTGTGTCTGTGTGTGTGTGTGTGTGTGTATGTACAATCTCTCCATCTACCCAAATACTGAGAAAAAAATTCAAGAGTTAAAAATATTTTCTTTCCTTGTAGTAATGTAAACAGTTCAGCTTTAGAGAGTCTTTTATGATTTTTCTTTCCTGTTTACCTTTTCATGTTTCTCTTGATTCTTGTCTTGGGAAGTCAAATTTTCTATACAGATTTGGTCTTTTCCTCATTATGAATGATTGAAAGTCCTCTATATCATTGAATTACCATTTATTCCCTTGAAGTATTATACTCAGATTTGCTGAGTAGGTGATTCTTGGTTTCAATCCCAGTTCCTTTGACCTCTGAAATATTCCATTCCCAAACCTTCAATTCCTCAATGTTGAAGCTGCCAGAGGCTATGTTATCCTGATTGTATTCCCACAATACTCAAATTGTTTCTTTCTAGCTGCTTGTGGTATTTTCTCCGTGATCTGGGAACTCTGAAATTTGGCCACAATATTCCTAAGAGTTTCTCTGTTCAGGTCTCTTTCAAGAGGTGATTGGTGGATTCTTTCAATATTTATTTTGCCCTCTGATTCTAGAACATCAGGACAGTTTTCCTTGATAATTTCATGGAAGATAATGTCTAGACTCTTTTTTTGATCATGGCTTTTAGGTAGTCCTATAATTTTTAAATTGTTTCTCTTGAATCTATTTTCCAGGTCAGTCGTTTTTCCAAACAGATGTTTCACATTATCTTCTATTTTTTCAAATTTTTGGTTTTGTTTACTAACTACTTGGTTTATCTCATAGTCATTCATTTCCTTGAACTCAATTCTCTCTTTCAATGAATTATTTTGTTCAGTGAGCTTTTGGACCTTCTCCTCCATTTGGCTAATTCTACTTTTTAAAGCCTCCTTCTCCTCATTGACTTTTTGGACCTCTTTTTCCAATTGAATAAGCCTCTTTCTAAAGCTGTTATTTTCCTCAACATTTTTTTGGTTCTCCTTTAGTAAGTTGCTAACTTGTTTTTTAAGGTCGTCTATTGCCTGAGTCCAGTTTAAGTTCCCTTTGGAGGCCCTGGAGGCAGAGACCTTGCCTTCCTCTGACAGTATGCCTTGTTCTTCCTTATCTGAAAGGATGGGGGGAGACACTTATTTTCCAAGAAAGTAACCTTCTATGGTCTTATTTTTTTCCCCTTTTTTGGGTATTTTCCTCTCCAGAACCTCCTCACCTCCAGTTCCTCCAAGCCAGCACTGGAGGCTGAAATTCAGATGAGCTGCTCCAAAGCCTCAGGGGCTTTAGGTGGGGGAAGGAATGATATTCAGTGTGAGATTAAGATCAGCTGCTCAGGTAGGGGCAGGGTTGCCACATAGGGCTCAGTTCCCTCAGGGGCTTTCTGATGAGACCTTCAACAATGGATGCGGGCTATTGCCTGCTTTAGGAGCCCCATCTGCTGCTGCCACCTGAGGAGGCCAGAGTTATGGGGACACCCTGCTCCCTCCTTGGCCAGCTGAAAAGGCCCTCTCACTAACCTTTGGCACCTGTGGGTTGAGGAATCTGTGCTGCTGCTGGAGCTTCTGTCCCTGAAGCCTGCTCAGATCTGTTGCTTTTGGTGCTACACGGCCAAGGCAGGGCTGGGCTCTCCTCCACGTCTGGTGCATGACAGACCTTTCTCATCAGTCTTTCAGGTCTCTCTGGGATAGAAATCTTCTCCACTCCATTTCTCTGTGGCTTCTACTGCTCTAGAATTTGTTGAGAATCCTTCTTTACAGGTAATTTATGGGCTGTGGGGTAAGAGCTGGCATATGTTCATCTTTCTCATAAACATTCTTTCTGTTTAGCCTCCCCACAATCAAGTTCCCCTAGCCCTCTCACACTTGCCTATCACCTCTGCTTCTCTCTCTACTCCTCCCCAACCAATACTATACACACACAGACACACACACACACACACACACACACATATGCTGTTTCCAATAAAATATCTTTACTGATTCAATCAAAGGCAAGACTCAATCAAAGGCACTTGATTGAAACTCAATTCAGAAAAACAGCAAAAAAATTCTAGTTTGCTTGCCCTTTTAAAAGAGGAGGATGTTTAGGGTAGCCATTTAAGTGAATAAGATAACCAATCGACTGAGGGGATGCAAAAAGATTG
Organism: Potorous gilbertii; assembly: GCA_028658325.1. NCBI lineage: Eukaryota > Metazoa > Chordata > Mammalia > Diprotodontia > Potoroidae > Potorous > Potorous gilbertii. The sequence goes on along the minus strand of CM053770.1, from coordinate 81,428,196 downwards.
CCCAGCTGCAGTGAGAGATCAATTGAAATAATGTATCATATCTTGTAGTGGACCAAGTCACAATGATTTCATGATTATCTCTAGCTTCATTTGATGGCCTGTGAATAGGAGAGAAGAAATGAGGTATGAGTAAAATGTACCACAACTGGAAAGGGTAGCCAAGGATGCAATGTTATCAGGTGGAGACTAGGGCTCAGTGAGAGCCAGAAGAAGGAAGGAGTGAAAAAGGAAAAGGTTTAAGGTGAAAGTCAGTTCAGTAATTATGGAACAGGCATTCCATGGAGCACAGTAGGTGGGACAGGTATCTTGGAAGTGGAACATTTGGGGAGTAGAGTTAAGAAGGACAAAAGTAAAAAGTGCATGAAGCTGGGTACGGGGAGCAAATTTTGCAACTCAATGGCTTGGTTCAGAACTCTAGTGAAAAGAATTTGAAGAGGCTAGAGTATGCCAATCAATGAGGAATAATTCCAGGTAGAGTATCTGTGGTTGTAAAGCAGTTTATTAAGAGGCAGATGATTATATGAACTATTCAAAATTCTCCTTCAAGATCCAATCTCATGGCAAGTGGTGATATTGAGTCTTGTAGGATCTACCTTGAGGCACTCAGGACCAGGAAACGGTATGGAAGGTATGGCCTGATAGAGCCTGATCAGGAGTCAGGAGGTGGCATTTAACCATGTTTATGGTTAAAGATTATCTCTGGAGCCCTGAAGAAGGCCTTAGGGGAGGAAGATTTGATCTTGAACTGACATAGAGATTGTTGAGAAGGTCTCAGAGAGAAGACAGAAAGGTTGGTGACAGGATCCGAAGCTGATGTAAGCTTCATAGGGATCATTATGAAGACCTTGGAGGAAAGACATGGTGTGTATGTGTGTGGAGGTTGTACAAGTAGTACCCAGGTCCAGGGCTGATGAAGAACTTGCTGGTGAAGCTCTGGAGAGAAAACAGAGCATCCAGATCCAGGTGGCCAGATCCCAGGGTGACTTGGGAATCACTGGGAAGATCCTGGAAGGAAAGGATATTTCTAAACTCAAATGACATAGTAACCTAGGGTCCGTGGAATAGCAGGTGAGGAAGGAGTAGATTCGATTTAAAAAAAAAGTCTAAAATTCCTAAGGACTTATCTTGTTAGCTGGCTAAGTATAGCTGACTAGGAAGTCTAGTCAAAAAGAGTTGAAATAGTGTTGGGACTTTAATGCCAATGTGATACCTTCAGCAGCCACTATGGATATACATGCATATTTCCAAGGTAAATTCACAAAATATAAACTCTCTTTCTCAAAGATGAAACCAAAATATTTATTCAAATAAAAGAATCCAATTCCACCATAGTTAAATTGAAGTTTGTACACATTTCTAATAAAGGGAGTACATCTATCCCCAAGCCTTCCCACCATCAGGCTTCCCCACAAACAAATTCCTTAGACAAAATCACTCTCTCTCTCACTCATCCTAGCTGTTCTGCTCTGACTCTTCTCTCTCAGCTCTACCTCTCTCTCTCAACAGCACATTTTCTGCTCCACCCACCATTAGCTCGATGTGACTCAAGCGAGGGGCTAGGTCAGAGCTCAAATCAGGTCACATGGCCCTGTTAAAGGACAAGGAAGATCTTCAAATTCCCTTATCATTACTGAGCTATAAACTAAAGAATTGTGGAAAAGAAGGTGAAGACCAGTAGATGGCAATTCAGTGGCAGCAATTCAGTAGAGTTCCTTAGTAGAGATCAAGATGGAACTGATAATAGATTCACAAGGAACCTAAGCTCCAGAGGAAGCATCTCCCCTGGTGATACAACCAAAGGGTATTGATTGCTCTGTGGTGGGCTGGGGCAGAGAGAACAAGCATCAGCATTAGAAACATGAATTACCCTCATGATGCCTTTTGTCCTCCTTTCTCTCAGTGGAGACATGGTAGCCCTTGTATATGAGAATCCTTCTTGTCACTTATTTTGCTGTGCTACCTAAGTAAATGTCTTTGGTTTGGATGAATGTAATCTCTGGTTGGTTGGTAATGTCATGAGATGTGATTTTGACTGGATACTGACCCACAATGTCCCTAGAATCTAGCTTAGTTCAGGACATACATATGTGAGTAGAGACACAAGTACTCCCATTCATCTCCTTCTCCTTAGTTCCCCTTTGTCCCTGTTTTTCTTATTAGTCCCATGTCCTCCTTTAACTCTCTTTCATAGGCACACATAGAATGGGTTGTTTGTGTTGACAGACCCTCTTCTACCTTGTTCTTTTGATGTCTTCTCACTACTCCTGATATACCAGACCTTCCTCTGGTCTGTTCATCCCTTTTCTCAATTTCTGAATTGGCTGATCTGAAGTATTATCATAGAACTCTCATGGGACAGAAGCACTGGTTTAGAATTGGAAGGGCTCTCAGAGATCGAATAGTCCAACTTCCTCATTATACAGGTTAGAAAACTGAGGCCCGGAGATGTTGAGAAGCAGAGTTATTGGAAGAATAACTGTGTTGTGTTAGGAATCCAGACCTGATTTCATATCCAGTATGCTTTCCATTGTATTGCATTGCTTCTTATTTTATGTTGGGGACCCGGGAGTCTGGGCCTGATCTCTCAGGCCCACAGGCTTATCTGACCAGCAGGGGCCTGTAGGCCTTGGCGGAGTTTAGCTGTAAGCAATGATTGAGGAGGGAGACAAGATTGTAGGAACTCCGTTTATTCAGGCAGTGAGCTGTGCTTTTATCTCTTTTCTGACACCAGTGCCCTAAGTGAACCTATCAGCAACTAGTTTGCCCTTATAAGGAAGTAATTTACCTTTGACCAGGACTGCCCAGGGTGGACATGTAGCCCCTAGAAAGAAAAACATTTTTGGGCTTCTTTGTTCTCTGAAAAGCCGGGGGGAAAATAGCCTTGAGCAAAACAGGGATGGAACCCTTCCTCCCAGCACCATCTTGTTCATGCTTCACCAGTCTCCCCTCAGTTTACCTGAGTTGTGACAAGTGAATACTGTCCAAGAGGCTGGGGGTTGGCCATTCCCTTACAATTTTACTTATAAAGCAGAGTTGCCCTAAGTAAAATGAAGTAGGAGAAGTCTGTGTCTTTATTCCATGCCACCCCCCCTCACCCCCTTTTCCCTTTTAATTACTTAAAACCTTCACAGTTACTTCTTATCTTTAGTTTCTCAGAGTGCCTGCCCTCCCTAATACTGTATTTAACCTTATAGGATACTTTTTCTCTGAGTAGAAAGCTATCCTATCTCTTTCCTTTTCCCTTCATAGAAACTCTTCACATTCCCCTAGGACCTTACTACTGACTGGAATCAGGAACAAATTAATGCCAAGGTGTTAATTAATACTTTTCTTGTGGAAAAGATGGAGCGATGTGAGTTGAATGATTGTGCATTTGGAGAGAATCAGAACTGGTTGAATGGTGGGACTCAACAGGATGCAATAAATGGTTCAATGTCAACCTGAACCTACAAAGTGGGACATGATACACTAGTCATAGAGAACAAAATAAATGTGTGAATCCAGGGCATGGATGGAAAATTACGTGTTTACATTATACACAGAAGGATATTTAATAGTGGAGGGGGGGAGGGTGGTAGATAAGGGCTTCACTATAAGAACAGAAGAAGGGAAAGATCTGGGGGAGCCTTACAGCTAGACTTAAGGGAGGGAAGCAGGATGGGAAGGGAAGAAGTATGCATTTTCGGGGGGTTCATGAAAGGTGCAAGGATCTGTAGTCCATATCCAAATATCTCCTTGGCCCTGACTCTGGTCGGGGCAGGCAAATCTAGGATAAACAAACAGAGACTGGGTTCAGTGAGTGATCTATGTCAGATTTGCATCCACAGAGATGATAGGATTCTTTTCTAATTCACATCAGGCACACATAGTGTCCTCCTGCTCCTCTTCTGTCTCTTTCATTTGGGTTCCTGCATAAAGCACAGAAAGCAGTAGAATCCTTGGGGAGTCTGGTCTGCTATCAGATTCCTTCTGGGGAAGGTGTCCTGAAGCATCAGAGTTCCAGCAAAGAAAGAATGCCCAGCCTACTCGTTGTCTTCTTCATGATTATCTTTCTCCTGGAGTCTATGGCTGCAATCATAGAAAATGGTTTCATCATCGTAGTGCTGAGCAGGGAATGGGTGCGATGTTGGAGCTTGCCCCCTGCAGACATGATCCTGCTCAGCCTGGGCATTTCTCGTTTCTTTCTACAGTGGGCAGCAGTTCTTACCAATTTCTACACATATTTCTCCCCAAGTAACTTTGGTATATACATTTTCATTTACTGGAATTTTACTAACATGGCCACATTCTGGTTCGCTACCTGGCTTGCTGTTTTTTACTGTGTGAAAATTTCTTCCTTCATTCACCCTGTCTTCCTCTGGCTAAAGTGGAGAATTTCCCAATTTGTTCCTTGGCTACTGCTGTGGTCTCTCTTGATATCCACTTTGATATGCATCTCATCTTTTGTAAAGGGCTATCACATTTTCCAACTTCCAGTCACTGGGAATTACTCAGAAATGACCACTTTGAATGTTAGGATAAGGGCATTCCGGAGGCATTTTTTCCAGCCACTGCAAATATTTATGTTGTTAATTCCTTTTCTCATTTTCCTGCTTTCCATCATTTTGTTAATTTCTTCCCTGTACCAACACTTGGGGAATATGAAGCACCACAGTGCTGGTCCTCAGGATCCAAGTATGCAGATTCACGTTACAACGCTGAAGTCCCTCTTCTTCTTTCTCATCATCTATATATCACGTGTTATACCTGTTATTATTACCACTGTTGTACCGATTTCAGTTTTCAGCTTTCAGTTCTGGGTACTGGAGGCAGTGACCTATGTTGGCATGTCCATCCATCCTGCCTTCTTGATCCTGAACAGCTCAAAACTGAGAAGGGCTCTGAAGAAGATGGTTCCTGACTCAGAGGCTGCATAAAAGGGATTCATCTCTGAAATGATCAATATCAGTAATCAATATTGGACAATGATGAATATTACTATTTGTGATACAGATGCATAAGACTTAGAGAAGAAGGAATTAATGAAGGGAGAAAAGAAGGAAGGAAAGAAGGAAGGAAAGAAGGAAGAAAGAAATGAAGGAAGAAACAAGAAAGGAAAATATATTTTATTAACTATTTATGATATTTGAGCACAGATAGAGATGCTAGGAGGAAAACTTACAGGAATATCATAGTCAAATTTCAAAATTCCAAAGTTAAGATGAAACTATTTCAAACCACAAGAAAAAAAGCAATTTAAATACTGAAGACATATAATTAGGATTTCACAAGACCAAGTAGCTTCTCTATGAAAAGAGTGTAAGTCTTAGAACACTATGTTTAGAAGAGCGGAGAATAACTTATCCCCCAATTTGTGTATAATGAAATGAAAAGTGAAAAAAATGGACATATGAGAAACTGAAAAACTTTCAGGGAATGGAAATGGAAAATGGAATGGAAAGCATGAATAAACATGGAAAACATGATATAAAAGATCTAGAAGAAATATAAGGAAAAAATTAAAGACTAATGACAAGTGGCTCATTAAGGTTTACTTCTTATATATAAACATGTTTTCAGTATTCTTAAGACTGTCATCATTCCTGGGGTAGTTTGAAAGAAATTTTGGGTCTGAGCCATGTAGGATAGGGTGATTCTTTAAAACAAAATTAGGAAGGAAAAGGTAAAAAGGAGAAATTATCTAATAAAAATGGGGCATGAAAAGAAAAAATGATCCAGAGGAAGCAGGTGGAGGTGGAGATCTGGTGGTGCTGGAACCTTACTCTCATTTCATCTGGGTTAAAAAGGAAACGATATATCCATGTAAAAGAATATAAAAGTCTTTTTAAAGTTTTAAAGAAATAAGAGGACTAGGGGACAGGATAAGAGACAGACTTTTAGAAGGGTGGGTAGATTGAGATTTGGGAGAGTGGGGAAGAGGATAAGGGAGGGATTTGATTTAGAGGGGTGGGTAGAATAAGGAATAGGATGGTAGCGGGAGAGAATAAGGTAATCGGGATAGGATGAAAAGAGGCTGAGAAAGACAATAGTGAGTAAAAAGGGAGAGAAATGGACAAATAACGATTATAACTTTAAATGTGAATGGGATGAACTCATTGATAAAATGGAAACAGGTAACAGAATGGATAAAAAAAATCAGAATCCAAATACTTGTTGTTTACAAGAAACACATTTAAGAATGAGAGATACTCTCAGTTAAAATAGAGGATTAGAGTAGAATTTATTACACTTGAGCTGTTGCAAAAAAGGCAGAGGTAGCAAAAGTTACAGCCAAAATAGATTTAATTAAAAGAGATGTGCAAGGGAAATGCATTTTGATAAAAGGTACCATAGACAATGAAGTAATATCAATACTGTACTTCTATGCACCAAATACTATAGCATCTAAAATGTGAAAGAAAAGTTAAATGAATTACAGGCGGAGAAGTATTGTAGTCAATTTTTGACCACATATTAGGACATAAAATTTCATAGTTAAATGCAGAAAGGCAAAAAAAATTGAAAGTATTCTTTTCAGATAACAATGCAATAAAAATAATTTTTAATAAGGGACCATGGAAACAGATTAAAAATTAATTGGAAATTAAATAACCTAATCTTAAAAAGTGAGTTAAAGAACAAATTATAGGAACAATCAAGAATTTCATTGAAGAAAAAGACCATGATGAAACAACTTATTAAAACCTATGGAATGCAGAAAAAACAGTAATTAGGGAAAAATTTATATCTCTAAATGCTTATATCAATAAAATATAGAAAGAGTAGACCAATGAACTGGATAGGCAACTAAAAAAAAAACTAGAAAAAAGAACAAGATAAAAATCCTCAATTAAACACTTAGTTAGACATTCTAAAAATTAAAGATGAAATTAATAAAATTGAGTATAAAAATCTATTGAATTAATAAATAAAACTGTATTGGCTTTATAAAAAGCCCAATAAAATACATAAACAATTGGTTAATTTGACAAAAATTAGAGAAAAATAAATCAAATCACTAGTATTAAAAATGAAAAGGGTGAATATACCACTAAGGAAGGTGAAATCAAAGAAAATTTAAGAAGTTAGTTTGCCCAACATGTCAATAAATTTAATGATTTAAATGAAATGGAAAAGTATTTGCAAAAATATAAATTGCCTAGATTAGCGGAAGGGGAAATAGAATATCTAAATACACCTATTTTAGAAAAAAGAGAAATTGACAGACCACAAATGAGCTTCCTAAGAAAAAAAAGCACCAGAACCAGATGGATTTAGCAGTGAATTTTATCAAACATTTAAAGATCAACTACTTCCAATATTCAATAAATTTAGAATAATAGGCAAAGAAAGGATCCTATCAAACTCTTTTGATGAACAAATTTGATATTGATACTAAACCAGGAAGAGTAAAAACAGAGAAAGAAAATTATGGACCATTATAGATATGATGAATATAGATACAAAAATCCTAAATAAAATGCCAGCTAAAAGATTATAACAATATATTCCAGAGGTTATAAATTATGACCAAGTAGGATCCATACCAAGAATGCAGAGATAGTTTAACAAAAGGAAAACTATTAAGATAATTGATTATATCAATAATAAAAGCAACAAAAATTATATGATTGTATCAATAGAGGCAGAAAAAGCCTTTGATAAAATACAACACTTCTATTAAAAACACTTAAAAGAATAGGTATAAATGGATTTTTCCTAAATGGACAAAAAGTATTTCCCTAAAACCATCAGCAAGCATTATTTATAATGCAGATAAACTGGAAACCTAATCAGGAAGAATTGGTGTGAATTAAGTATGCTCACTGTCATCAATATTATTCAATATTGCACTGGAAATCCTAGCAATAGCAATAAGAAAAAGAAATGGGAGGAATCAGAATGGTGAATGAGGTAATAAAACTCTCTCTTTTTTGCAGAGGATATGATGATATACTTGGAAAATCTCAAAGACTCAACTAAAAAGTTAAAACAATGAACAATTTTGGCAAAGTAGCAGGATATAATGTAAACCCACATACATCATCAACACTCCCATATATCATCACAAAACCCTGCAAGAAGAAGTAGTAAGAGACACCCCATTTAGAATAACTCTAGACAGTATAAAATACGTGAGAGTACATTTAGCAAACTCAGGAACTGTATGAACAAAATGATAATAAAAACTTTTTAGACAAATAAAATCAGATTTAAATAGAGAAATATTGTTCATGAGTGGGCAGGGCCAGTATAATAAAAATGACAATTTTACCTAAACTAGTTTGTACAGTCAAAGCCATCCCAATTAAATTACCAAAAAAATTTATTTCACTGATTTAGAAAAAAAACAAAATAAAATTCATTTGGAAGAAAAAAAAGTCAAGAATCACGAAGGGTTTAATGAAAAAGAAATGTAAAGGAAGGAGGATGAGCAATACCAGATCTTACACTATATTACAAGGCCATAATCATCAAAATTACATGGTACTGGCTAAAAAAAAGAAAGGTAGATCAGTAGAACAGAATACACATGAAATATATAGTAACCTTATATTTGACAAGTGTAAAGACTTAGGTTTTTGGTATAAGAATTCATTATCTGGTAAAAATTACTGGGAAACCTGGAAAGCAGTCTGGTAGAAATTGGACCCAGACATATCTTACACCATTTACCAAGATAAGATCAAAATGGCTAAATGACCTAGATATAAGGAAAGATACTACAAGCACATTTGAAGAACATGGACTATCCTGCCTATCAGACCTGCAGATAGGCAAACAATTTATGAATAAAGAAGAGCTAGGCAGTGCTAATTTTGATTACATTAAATTAAAAAAATTTTAAATAAATAAAACTAATACAGCAAAGATCAGAAGATAAGCAGAAAATTTGGGGAAAATTTTATAGACAGTTTCTCAGATAAAGGTCTTATATCTCAAATAGATAAAGAACTTTGTCAAATCTATAGGAATATGAGTAATTCCTCAATTGATAAACGGTCCAAGGATATGAACAGTTTTCTAGTGAAAATATCGAGATAATTTATAGTCATGAAAAAATGCTTTAGATCACTATTGATTAGAGAAATATAAATTAAAACAACCTTGAGATATCATTTTACAATTATCACATTAGCTAGAATGATTGAACGGAAAAGTGACCAGTGTTGGAGCCTATGTGGAGAAATTGGGGCACACTCACTGTTGGTGGAACTGTGAACTGATCCAACCATTTTGGAGAGTAATCTGGAATTATGCCCCAAATGTTAGACTGTGTATACACTTTGACTGAGCAATACCACTGCTTGGCATGTTTCCCATGATTATGGAAAAAGGAAAAGAACCTATTTGTCCTAAAATATTTATAGCACTCCTTTTGGTGGCGGCAAAGAACCGGAAATTGTGAGGAGGCCCATCAACTGGGGAATGACCTAACAAGTTGAGGTATATGATCGTGATGGAATTCTACTGTGCTATAAGAAATGATGAGCTTGATGATGTTAGAAAAATATGGATAGACTTGCTCGAAATAATGAGCAAACCCAGGAGAATTTTGTATACAGTAACAATATTGTTTTAAGAACAACTTTGAGTGACTAAGTCATTTTGACTGTTACAAATGCTCAAATTAACTACAAGGGACATAGAAAGGAAGACATTATTTGTATCCAGAAAAAGAAGTGACAAATAGGAGTCCGTATAGAATGGTTTTACACATATATGTACATATATATGTATACATATGTATATACATACTATATATACCCACACATATTTGTATTTGTATCTAATGGTAGCTCTGGGAGGGAGGGAAGAAAAAAGAAAGTTACATGATAATTTTATCGTATATTTCAGAGGAACAGCAAGTTATACGTAATAGATTTGCAATTTCATGTGTAATCATTTTTCCCCCCATTCTACTATGTTATAGAAATGCTTGTTTTATTTCTTACATTAATTATAAAATAAATAAAATAAAAAAATGAGCCCTAGGGAAACAAATGCAATCATTTATATACTAATTCTTCGTATTTTATTCTTTCTTCCCTTACTACTTAGTTCATTCATTCTTAAGCCCTCTCAATTTTTCCTTAGTAATATTTCATAGCTAATTGAAAGATATTTTAGAGCAAACTTTCTTATTTTATAGATGAAGCACTAAGGCTAGGAGGGATCGAGTAATTTGTGCAGGGTCAAACCACTGGTAGATGTCTGAGGCAGAATTTTAACCCAGTTCTTCCTGATTCCAAGTCCAGCATTCAATTCATTTCACCACGATTTTACATTTCTTCCTCTTTTGTCCTCATACTCACACCCATAGTCCTGGGCATAACCTGTGGCCCAGGTCCTAAATTCCTTGTGTCCTCATGATGACACGTTTCACTTTACTGGTTTTTGTGTCCATCCTGCAAAGAAGAGATACACTTCAGTTAGTGGCACCGGTGACTATGGGGAAATCACTTGCCTCTCTAATCCTTGCTTTCTTATCTAGGAAAAATATGTTCAATATATTCGTGTGTCTGCACACATCTAGATATACACATATATGTGCACACATATATGTATATGTATTGTATAAAAATGGGCAATGTATGTGCATATGTACAGATACACACACACACATACATACACATTCGCACCATAGGGATAACAGTATTTTCTCTGCCTACCCCAGGAGGTTACCCAGAGCAAAGCATTTTATCAACTTCAAGGTGATAGAAGTACAGGATTTCTTGCTATTTCATCTTCACCCTCTTCAGAAACCTAGAGTGGCTGCCCACTGTCTCCTACAGTCCAGCTGAAATGCATCAAGGGCTTCAGCTGATCACAACTCTGTCCCCATTGATTGACATTAGACCTTCTCATTGGATTCACCTCAGATGATTGTAATTGAAAACCTTTTTCAGTCATGGCCTGACTTTTTTTTTTTTTTTTGCTTTCCCCTTTCTTTCAAAGCACACCTTCTATTCCCAGTTCAACGTCAGATCCTTGAAGGCACAAGTTTGTGTCTTTGGACCCCTAGAAGAATTCGTTAGTAGATTAGGACCCAGGCTCTTTGTCAGAAAGACCTGGGTTCAAGTCTTATCCCAAGACCTATGTTGACCAGGTGACTCACAAATGACAACCTCTCAGGTCCCACAACAGTCCTTTAAGATTATAGGTTGCTGAACAAGTGCTGATCTGTACTAGGATTTCCCTGCAATAATGAAATCATGGTTCTACTCCCCTTGCTCCACCCAACCCCCCAATAAAAGCAAAACAAAACTCTATCACCTAAAACAATGCCTTCAATCAAACATTTATCAAACCTCCATTATGTACCAAGGACTGCTGGCACTTATAGAGTGCCTTAAAGTTTGCAGGGTGCTTTACAAATATTTTGTTGTCACCATAACCCTGGCGGGTAGGTGCTGTGATAATAACAGCACCGCCTGTTTTACAGAGGAGGAAATGGAGGCAGGCAGAGGTGACATGACTTGCTCAGGGTTACACAGATAATACCTGTGTAAGGCTGGATTTGAACGCAGGTCTTCCTGACTGCAGGTCCAGCACCTGATCCACTGCTCCACATTACTGTTGTAGACACATGGAGAAAAGAAGTGAAACAGTGCTTGTTCTCATGGAGGTTATATTTAAAGGGGGGGAAGGGGCTGACACATAGTAGGTGGTTAATAAATGCTTGCTGAATGAATGAATTAAAAATAAGACATGTTCAGTTTAAGCATAGTGATATTGTTCCAGAGGATGTAACCACTTATCCCAAACACTAGCAATGTTGTCTTCTCGTCTTATCCTCCTTTAGTGCCCTCCCCAACAGGAAAAAGCTTCAGGTTTGAGAAAGGTGGAAGGAACTCACCCACTGCTGTGGCATGACAGAAAAAAACAGCCTTGAGAATAGGAAAAGAGAGAGAAGAAACATGGCCACCATTCTAGTAGAGATGGCATCTTCTTTCTAAAGCTGTCTGGGCAAGACTGTGTTGCCCAGCTCATGGTAGGAAATTCTTCCTTTGCTTGGTTTGAGAGGATTAGAGACAGAAATGAAGTGAGTTCAATGGAACCAATAATAGGGATGTGGAACGGTGACTGTCTGGAGCTGAGACCTGAGGGGGATATAATTTGTTTCTGCACAATCCCTCCCTCCCACCCTCATTCATTGAGAGAGGAGAAAGTTTCAGCGTCTGAAAAACAATCTACATAAGAGGGGTTCCTGTGAGTGAAAATCTAGGAGAATGTCATTGTCAGCTCCTGGTGGTGAATGGCTCAACTGAATTGAACTTTTGACTTTTTGACCTAGTTGGGGTTGGGGGAAGGGGGTGCAATAGAGGGGGTCAGCTCAGGAACATTCTTGCTGGATATACCACTGTTGTTTGTTTAATTTGTGACTAATAGTTTTGGTTAAAGTTATCAGTAAACTACTATTCCTTGAGAAGGGGAATCTAACAGTATGGGAACTTCAAACTATTTATCCAAGTGATAATCCACATAACAAATCATAAACTGAGCCTGGGATATAACCCACAAAGGATGGTGTCCAGAAGAAGGTGGCAATTACCTCCCTAAAGACCTGAGAGAAACCCAACGAGCTGGGATGACTCTGAGAACCTTCTGTGTTGAGTAGTTCATGAGATGTGGGAAGTTATTTGATTGATAGAAGATCTTTCTACCTATCTATCTATCTATCTATTTATCTATCCATCTACAATCTATCTAATCTATCTATCTACTATCTATCTGTCTATCTGTTTGTCTGTCTATCTAGATGTAGATATATAACAGAGTGTAAGGCACTGTTCTGAGCACTTATTTGTCTGAATTTATCTGCTATTGTTCCTTGAATGTAATGATGTCTGTATGGCTTATAAATACTCAGATAGTTCTGAGATCTTCTCCATTTGGGAGTTCCCTTCAGTGCTGCAGGTCACATTTTATAGATACTTATGGATCTCCTGTGATCTTATCAACGTACTTTCATAGGTTCTTTATTGAAAGTATGTGCAAGATGATGAAAGAAGACCTTCACCTTCTCCCAACATCTTGAAGATACTATGGAGTACTCTGCTTGTTTATATATTACACTTTTCTCTTCCCATATTAAGAAAGGACCAGAATTTTAATGACTCAGTTTCCTGGACCTCTCTCCTCCCCTTCAAAACTTGATTGGCTCTAGTTTTCCTCATGTACCATCCTAGTCTGGGAGCACAAAAAGGTCCCAGCCCAGTGGAATTGGAGCCTCTCAGACTTGGTAGGTACCTGAGACTATGCAAGTCTCTATACCCCCACAGATTATTGACTAGATGGAGTTTCCAGATAGAGAGAAGGAGGACCATGTCCAGAGAAGTTAATATCCGTGTTGCATATTCTTGCTCCATTAGGGCAAGGTAAACATCTTCCTTTTTTAAATGTTCAGTAATTTGAGAGTACCCCATTTTGTCTCAACTCCAAGATTGCAACAAGATGGCACTGGCTTTAGAACCATATCTGCAGCACACATGACCAGTGTATCTTTACTTCCAAACATAAGATTCCTTGATAACCTTCTTTACTCCTGTTCTTTGCAGTTCCTCATTGGCTCTACATTGAAGCTTGCTCACACTCATCGTGTTTTTCCATTGCACACTACATTATACTCATTCTCAGTTCTTCAGAAGCAATGGTGGTCCATGGCCATATAGCAACACTGGATTATGTTCGTATTGGAAAGATGGCTCTTTCCTTTCGTGGGAAACCCATGAAACAAAGATGCATTATAGAAGAGGAAAATATGTTCATCAGGTTTGGGCAATTTCTCCCTCTTTTTCTGAAAAATTTAAAGCTTATTACCTAGAAGATGTTGGTAAATCTGAGTTGATCATTACAGAGTGAGGGAATCCAAATATTTGAAATAGTATAAGTAGAAACAAAATCATAGACCTAGGAAGAGCTCAGCCATCATTCAGTTTTACCATTAGGGGAACTGTACCCCAAGGAACTAAATGACTTACCCAAAATAATACAGTTGTGTAGTTTGCGGTAGGTTGGATGGAGAAGAAAACTGGAAGGAGTCAAGAGAAGTAGTAAAAAGCAGACAAGAGTTGTAAAGTGAAATGAAGAAAGAAAAGACCCTTTAGAAGCTTGGAGGAGAAGTCTGAACCAAGAACAGGGATAGTTCTTGGACAGCTGAAGAAAAATTCCTTGCTCTGCCAAGTACAAATGTATTCTGCACACCTGGGTTTTCTATCATGCAAATATATATTTATCATTTGGTCTGAGTTCTGAGTTTAGTACGAGGCTTGACATACAGCTTGTTGATTGATGCAGACGCAGTTTCCCCTGTCAATATGGCTTACAGAATGTGGTTTATGATTTCTCTTTTAGTTACCTCCGATTTTGATGAAGATAAACAGAGCAGTGATGATAAAAAATGAATGAAATGCATTTGAAGGGAAAGATGTTTTTGTGTAGTCATTTTCCATATATGTGTAACAGATAGATGTACACATAGGTAAACATACATCTATTCATATATATCCACACATATGTGTGTGTTTCTTTCAAAGAGCTCTCATTTTAGGAGCAGTATTTATATTTTAGTTAATCTTCATTGTTTGTAGGGAAGTAGTCATGATGAACTCAAGAAGGGTAGACTAAATTTGTAGGGGGCCAGCCTCAGTGACTCACTAGAGGCAGGGTGCCAGGAAAGAGAGGAGCTGTGCTTTTTTTTTTTTTTGCCTTGCACATATGTGGAAATTTTCTTTTCCCATTGGATTGTAAGCAACTAGAAGAGAGAGGCTATATTTTGTCTGTATATCAGCATATGTATGTTATGAATATTGTGTTTAGGATGCTGAGGATGGTGATAACTGTCATCCGTGTGTCGGAGACAATCCCATAAGGTAAAGACTCTAGGTTTATTTTGGGATTTTTTTATCACTCCTTGCTCACAGGCCACACCCAGGATACCTGGAGGAAAGTATACCTTGTAACCCCCATTGCCTGGGGATGAAATATTCTCTTCCAGTCATGCCGTGTAAGCTATTACATTATTGCTGTCATTTGGTAAGGTGGAAAACAGAATAGAATTCTCAGAATGAATCACTATTTGTTCCCAAGGTAACTCTCTCTTCCTTCCCCTCTAACTCTCTCTCTCTCTCTCTCTCTCTCTCTCTCTCTCTGTCTCTTGAATTCTCTGGTTTTTCTACATCATTTGCCTAGTACAAGAAGAACATGAAAGGAAAAAATCTTCTTAAAATCTTTTCTTCTCTCCCTAAAAGTCCTTCTTTTCCTTTCCAAGGTACCAATCCCACTAATCACCATGAATATTCATGGAGCCGGAACATTTTATTTCTTCCAGTTACTCAAAAGTGAAAAGAAGGAACAAGAAATGTACAAAGAGCCTAGCAATTGCTTTTTGTGAATTAGTCAAACCCCACACCATGATTCTTATGCCTACCTGGCATGCTACAAAATTTGATAACGAGTACTCATTTTTGTGATATCTTCTTTACAATCTGTGGGTCAGATAGCCTCAAAAACGTAATAGCTTATAGTGCCCTAACTAGTCTTTTCCCCCTGTGGAGCAAAAAGAGTCACAAGGAAGGATTAGAAGTTGTGCAGAGGACAGTCCATTATTGAAGCAGTTGTAAAAGGAGAGGTGGAAGCCTGTTTTCCAGAGTGTCTGGCATAATCTAGCAGAAGTCGGGAGGGAAAGTGGACCTGGGGAAAGGTGAGCCATGGTGACAAGACAGTGTTAGTGATGACCTGGGGGTGGCCCCAGCAGCATGGGACAGCAAAGGATTTCAAGGGAATTGGTGGGGAAGGGGAAGAACTGTTCTCAGGAGGCAGCATGCCCCACTGGATGTTGGCACATTGGGAAAAAGTCCCCTCCATTCCATGCCAGTTAACCTTTGATGGTTTTCCACTTCCTATAGGAGAAAACCTAAACTCATTAGATTTCAAGAAATCAAGGCCCTCCATAATTTGGTCCCTCTCAACCTCTTCAACCTTAACTCTCCCTGCACAAATGATTCCCTAAAACAGAGGTCAAAATGTCCTACTCTTTGTTCCTTGCAAATGGTGACCTATCTCCAATTGTTCCCTCTGCCTGGCATGCCCTTCTCTCTTCTTTCAACTTATCTAAGACCTACATTTCCTTCAAGGACAAGCTCTACAAAAACTGTCTTTTCTATGAAAACTTTCCTGACTTCCCTGGTTTTCAGTGATTGTTCTCCTCCTAGAAACTCCTGTAGGACTTATTACCTATACCATTTACTTGGCACTTAAAATGTTCCATTACATTGTTAATTATTTTCTAAGTATATATTCTGGTTGGCAATGAGACTGTAGGCTACTTGAAAGAAGAGGACATGTAGGAAGCCTATTTGAGTCCTTTGGATTTGGTGTAATGCCCTCCTCATAGTGGATTCTGAGAAAAAATACTTGAAGGTGGTGATTGAGAAGTATACAGTATGTTCAATCTCTTTTTATATGCTCAGTAATTAGCACTGGATTTTGTCCAAAGTAAATACTTAATAATTGCTTTGTTAAAGAAAGCTGAACAGTGACAATAATGCGTGATGCAGCCATACCAGAATTTGGAATATGAGGAACATCAGAGCTGGGACTCTATCTAGAGTAGAATTTGGGGAAAGAGGAATAGCAACATCCCTTTTATCCAATCAAAAATGGAAGGCAAGATGCTGATTGTATCTTATGTTATTCTTGTGCATCAGGTTAGGTTGCTCAGATAGTCTCTCCTTACCACTCAGGAGTATATAATTATAGTGTAATCTGTGGCCCAGAGGCCCCTGATTCAGATTGACTGGGAGCTACCCTCCAAAATGATCATTTCTTTGACTTGTATTATTCCCACAGAGAATTCTCTACAGGAAATTTCCAAAGTAGAGTTTGCTTATAGCTTACTTCTAGATATCTATAAATGTGTATAAAACTAGTTCTCAAGGCAACATGTAGTTCTGAGTACAAGACTGCCTACATTTCACCCTACTGAAATTGCAGAAACTGCAGGGGACTGGAAGGAACTCAAATGTTGAAATCACAAAGGGATGACTCATCAACAGCACACATAATTCTCTTCATTCTCCAGAGGGTTCTCCTTCTCCACAGGGTCCTGTAGACCAACTCAGCAATACCCTGTGATCTGAATTTCCCTCCAAGGTAAACTAAACTTGGGGTTACTATCAGGATAATACCCAATATTCTAGTGACTTCTTCCTGAAAGTTTAATACAGACTCCTGCATAGTTGTATTGTTATCCCATGATTTATATTTACCTGGAAATGAAACATGGTTTGGACAGATAATCCCTTTCATAGGAAAGTAATACTACTCGGATTGTTCAAGTCAAGCCGAAATCTTTTGTTCTCCTCATATCTTCACTTTAGCCCCTTATAGCTTCTCCATTTGGGGCAGGAGACAGATAACACTGTTCTCTCTTCAAAAGATACATTGCTCAGGAAATTTCTCCTCTCAGGATATGTCATAGTCCTGAGAAGCAACCTCCAAAGCTGTCAGTGCTCAAGAAATCTCTCTTCTCTGAAGGCTAACCTTTGGAATTGGACTGCCTAGGAACCTGTAGCCTCAAAGCCACATGTGGTCCTCAAGTTTGTCCTTTTGACTAAATCCTAACTTCACAGAACAAATCCCCTCAATAAAAGGATTGGTTCTGTAAAACTTGGACTCAGTCAAAAGGCTGTACCCAAGGGCCTAGAATGCCATATATATGGCTTTGAGGCTACAGGTTCCCCACATATTGCCTAGGAAATGCTCCTGCCTCAAATGAGAGGCAAATATTGAGGAATGGCATGGTCCATCAATTCTGCTTTCAGAGCATGTGAACAACCACAGAAGGGATCATGTGTAGTAGACTCATAGTATTTTTACGTTCTGGTGCTCCACATTCTGGAGATCTACTGCGCACAGCTTCAGTAAGGATTAGGTAAATGAACAAGGTGAACAGAGACTGGAGAAGGGAGCAATAGGAACTCTATCCAAGGGGCATTTGCATCTCCAAATGAAGGGAGAGTTAAATGACCCCCCCTCTTTTCATCCATTCTCCTTTACCTAGATATGCAGATAAAGAACACAGCTTTCCATATGGAGACATCTGAAAAAGGGGCAACTCTATCAATACTCTGTTTTGAGATAATATGAAAGATGATGATACTATGCATTCTCTTCATCATCCTCTTTGTGCTATCTGTGGAGCTAGTAGAGACCAGTTTTTTTTTCCATTGTGATGCAAGCAGTCAAGCTATCAGATTCTTCTCTCATGTTCTCATCTAATCAACCCACATTAATATGTGCCTACTAAGTGCAAAATATTATTCTAGGCACAGGTACTTTGATGTCTTATTTTTTATTGTCTCTAGTCTACGCCTCTCCAGGACTTTCATTAAAATGCCCTAGAAACATCTTCATCCTAGAATCTGCACACTGAAAATAACTTTAGCCACTGTGAACTCTGTCTCTGATTGATTAGTTCCTTCTGCTAGCTCTATTTTAAGGAGGAGGCCTGTACCAGACACATTTTCATTCCTTTCCAGACTAGCCCAAGTTGCCTGGACTTTGTTGACAATCCCACCCTCAGGTGCCTTTTATATGTTTTCCCTTAGTATATATGCTTCATGAGGGGAGCATCTGTCTTTTTTCCTGATTTATTAGTATTCCCAGTTCTTGGCATATTTTAACCATTTAGCAACAGCTTGTTGATTTGACTTAATATGGCTCCTTCCTACACCAACGTGTATTTAAATCTCTTCAAGTTTTCTTGTCCACAGCAAATTTCATCCCT
The DNA here is from genome assembly GCA_028658325.1 of Potorous gilbertii. Lineage (NCBI taxonomy): Eukaryota > Metazoa > Chordata > Mammalia > Diprotodontia > Potoroidae > Potorous > Potorous gilbertii. The sequence continues at coordinate 81,409,424 of CM053770.1, read as the reverse complement.
TTATTCCCTATATCATCCTTAGAATAGAAATGAATTCCTATATCATCCTTAGAATACACAAATGATCACTCACAGATAGCATGACAGAGTTAGAATTTGAATTCAGGTCCATCAACATTTTGATTGTACCATATTGCCTTCTATTTGATTTATAAGAGTTCATCCCCACCCCATAATAATGGAGTTCAACTCCAGTGGGCTGGTTTTCTTATTTGCATGGCAAATATATGTTCACCTAAAAGACTATTTTCAGAAAACTCACACAAGGCAAGTGCTCACATGGAGGTCAGAAGAAACAATACAAGGATACTCTCAGGTCTCACTGAAGAACTTTGGAATCAGTTGTGTGACATGAGAGATACTGTCAATGGTACTTCATCATGGTATGAAGGTTTTGTGCTCTGTGAGTAAAGCAGAATTGCAGCAGCTCAAAAAAAACATGAGATGCACAAAGTTAGAGACATCTGCACTCCAAATGTTCTTGTGAGCTATTTGTGTCAACCTGTAGTAAAGCCTTTCAGAGCTCATATTGGTTTGATTGTGTTTATCCTTGGTTCTTGAAGAGGACCATGACATCAAGATAATGACATGACTTGCAGTTGACTTTGATTTGAGTGAGGGAGCTGTACCAGCCTTACCAACCTCACTTTCTTCTCCTGAGCCATCTGGATCCAGTGGTATGATATTTATCAGGATGACTGGAGATGTCCCAGGATGCAATGTGAAACTCTGGCCCTTTCAGACTAAGATCTTATCACAATCTTACTTTGAATTGCTCTAGTAGGCCACAGTCAGACACACTGTACCTTGACTTAAACATAGTGATGGCATTTTGGTTCTCTTCTAGAATGATGGAAAACAACCAACTACCTAATCAACCAACAAACCCATCAATAACAGAGCATGGATGCTGATACACATAAATTTCTGGAGGACCCTCTTCTAGGCTTTTTTTCTGGGTTCTTCTTTGGTGATTCAGAACTCTAGTAGAATTGAACATGAAGATACATGATTATGAGCCGGGACAATTAATCTTGAAAGAAATGGATGTAAATCTCCCACAGGCTCAATTACTGTTGTTCCCTTTGCATCCTTTTGATTTACGTTGCATTTGACTAACTTCTAACAAAGTTAGAATGAGTTGAAATGTTCTGCTTCTGCTCTGAATCCATCCACCTTTCCACTTCTGTGGATGCCCTGTTATTTCTTATTTTTTTCATTTTTTAAAAAAATAAATTTATTTAACTTTTTACATTCATTTTCACAAGATTTTGGGTTCCAAAATTTTCTCCCCATTTGTCCCCTCCCCCTTCCCCAATACACTGGACATTTTAATTACCCCTATCACCAATCTGCCCTCTCTTCTATCATCCCTCCCTTCCCTTACCCCATCTTCTCTTTTGTCCTGTAGGGCCAGATAACTTCCTATTCCCCATTACCTGTATTTCTTATTTCCTAGTAGCAAGAAAAATACTCAACGGTTGGTCCTAAAACTTTAAGTTCCAGCTTCTCCCCAGCCTCCCTCCCCACCCATTCCCTTTGGGAAGGCAGGCAATTCAATATAGGCCATATCTGTGTAGTTTTGCAAATGAATTCCATAATAGTCATGTTGTGTAAGACTAATTATATTTCCCTCCATCCTATCCTGCCCCCCATTGTTTCTATTCTCTCTTTTGATCCTGTCCCTCCCCAAGTGTTGACTTCAAATTGCTCCCTCCTTCCATTGCCCTCCCTTCCATCATCCCCCCCCACCCTGCTTATCTCCTTCTCCCCTAATTTCCTGTATTGTAAGATAGGTTTTCATACCAAAATGATTGTGGATTTTATTCCTTCCTTTAGTCAAATGTGA
>CM053770.1:81387850-81407075 GCA_028658325.1 Potorous gilbertii | reverse complement strand
GTTTGGGATACAGAGGCCTTGACTCCTATGTCTTTACCTGATGGTAAGCATTGTTCTTCCTCCTCAGAAAGGAAGGGTGGAAACATCTGGTCACCAAGAAAGTAACCTTCTATGGTCTTATTTTTTTTCCCTTTTCTGGGCATTTTCCCAGCCAGTTACTTGACTTCTGAGGGTCCTCTCCACCCCTGCCTAGATCTGTCCAGCTAGTGCTTGGGGTCTGAGATTCAAATGCTGCTCCCCAGCCTCAGGGCTTTCAGTGACAGGTGGAGCTGCTATTCAATGTGAGCTTAAGTTCTGGTGCTCAGGTAGGGGCAGGGCTACCTCCTAGGCTCAGTTCCCTCAGGGGGTTTATGCAGAGACCTTCCGTAATGGACTTGAGGTCCTGCTGAGCTCCTGCCTGCTCTGGGAGCCTCTGTACACCCACTGCCTCTGCTACTGCCTCCCAAGGGGCCTGAGTTATGGAGACACCCTACTCCCCTCTCAGCCCATCCAGACATCTCTCTCACTGACGTGTGCATCTGTGGGTGGAGGGACCTTCGCAGCTGCTGGAGATTCCGTCCCTGAAGCCTGCTCAGATCTGTTCCTCTCTGTGTCATGTGGCCAGGACAGGGCTGGGCTCCGCTCCCGTCCAGTGCACAACGGACTTTTAGGGTTGGTTTTTCAGGGCTCTCTGGAAGGGAAATCTCCTTCACTCCGTTGGTGGGTGGTTTCTACTGTTCCAGAATTTGTTGGGAGTTCTTTTTCCAGGTAATTATGGGCTGTGGGTTCGGAGCTAGCATACGTGAGTCTTTCTACACTCCCATCTTGGCTCCAGGTTCTATGTTTCTTGCTTCTGTCAGCACTTCCCAATTGATTCTTGAAGTTTAGGAGGATCCTCCCTTTTTTTTTCTGCAACTGCCTTTTTATATTCTATGAAAGGGAGAGGCAAAGGAAATAATACTGGTTTTGGAGTTAAATTACCTGTGTTCAAATCCTGCCCCAGATGCCTATTACCTATGTGACTTTGGATGAATCACTTAACTTTCCCAGGCCTCAGTCTTTCTTCAAAAATGAATGGGTTTTACTAGGTCAGGGATTCTTAACCTGGGGTCTATGAACCTAAAAATACATACACACACATATATGAATAATATATATAAATATATATAATACATATATGTGTGTGTGTATGAATGTAAGTATATATGTATATGTATGTCTGTATATATGTATACATATTTGATAACTATTTTTAAATCAATGATTTCCTTTGTAATGACACATATTTTATTGTATTCATCTAAAACATTATTTTGAGAAGAGATCCAGACTATCAAAGGGGCCACAGACCCAAAGAAGGTTACAAATGAAGGTTTCTGAATTCCTTTCTAATTTTACATTCCAGTGATCCCTACATGGCAGCTTGAGATTGAAGAGCTAGAACTTTGGGGATAGGATAGAGGAATGACCTTATCCTGCAGTGTTGTTCTTTGTTTCCAAGTTTGAAGAGAAGACTTTTTGGATCTGTGTCTAGGAGAGTAGGGTTGGGGTATGGGAATGTTGGTAGCCTTATTCCCCTTTTGGCCCCATGTATTCATCCCCACGTGTCTTACCCAGCACATTTGTACTTGGGATGACGTTGCCTCTAGTTTCTTGTTCTTCCTTTTCCCATCCAGGTGACTAAGCAGTAACCTTGAGATATATAAATCTGGGCAACCTAATGAGTTTCAGAAGTACTGAGGTCCTAAGAGACCAGTGAGCCTGTAAATTCAGTATCCGCTCTAACGGATGATTGTAGTGGTTGATTGTGGCCATAATAGCAGTAGCTGGAGTAATCTGTTGCTAAAGGAAGAACCTGCACCAGAGTGAGAGAAGCCACAAGAAAAAAAGCACATTCTTGGATTACACTTGGTGTTTGATTTGACTGTGCTTAGTAGAACTAAAATGTGAAAATCTAATTAGCAGAATTGTCAAACTGCATTTTGTCTTGATGAAGCTTGCTAACAGACTCAAAGTATATTTTAATTATAAATTGAATTTCTGAATCCTGTTCAAATCATTCTGTCAATGAGCACTGAGTCTCTTTATCCTTGCTTTTTGTATCAGAATAAAATTCTGTCTTTTGCTCAGTTCCCGTGAAGCTTTGGGTGATTCTTTTATTTTCCTTATTTTTAGGAAATAATAGATCAGAAGCAAAAAAAAGATTTGTGGATGTGATGAACTAAATGAAACTGAGAAATGGGGAACCTACTTTTCCCATTGAGAAGTCAGAGTTTCTCCAGAGCTAAACCCTGGGCCCATCATGACATTAGGTAAAGGGGAGAAAAAGAGGAAAGAAGCAATTATATAGCACCTACTATATGTCAGGCATTAGCTAAGCATTTTTACAAATATAATCTCATTTCATCCTCACAACAACTTGGCAAAATAGGCTCATTTTAATAATGGGAAATTATTCCCATTTTTGCATCTGAGGAAACTGAGGCAAAGAGAGGGTAATTGATTTGCCCAGGGTCATAAAACTAGTAAGTTTATGAGCCTACATTTAAACTCAGGTCTTCCTGATTGCAGATCCTTCCCTTTCTTGTGCTACCAGTTGCCTCTTAAGGACAGAGATTGGCACAGGTCAGCAGTTCCCATGACCTCAGAGGAATAGAACAACACCTAGCTAGTCATTAGACAGACTTCAAGGTTTCTAAGCTTTTCCATCCCACATTTCCCAGTCTTAGTTCCAAGTGTGGGCACCCAAACATGAGAGAGAAATTTCCCATTCTTGTCCCAAAGGTCCATAGAATTATAGATGATTGGAGCTGAAGGAATCTCAGTGACTGTCTAGTACAATTTGGGTTCATCCTTCATTTTTGAAGACTATGACATCAGAGAAATGATGACGTGACTTACACTTGACTTTGTTTTGAGTGAGTTAGGGCTGTGCAATGTCACCAACCTCACTTCCCCTCCTGGGCCATCTGGATCCAGTGATTAGATATTCATCAGAATGACTGGAGAAGGCTCAGGATGCACTGGGAGACCTTGGCTTATTTCAGGTACTCACTTAGGCTGAGGTAATGCCCATTCACTGAATAGGCTTCTTTAAGAAGTAAACGGGGAATGATCTCTTCAATGAGCAAAATAAATAAATAAATAAATTGATCTGGGAGGGAAAGAGCAATAGTTACTATTTTTTAAAATATATAATTTATTTTTCAGTTCTTAACATTCACTTCCACAAGAATTTGAATTCAAAAATTTCCTCCTATTTCTCCTCACCTTCCACCTCAAACAGCATGCACCCCATCCACTCCTTCCTCTAGTCTGTCCTCCCTTCTTTTACCCATACTTCTTCCATACCCCTTCCTCTCTGTTTTCCTGTAGGGCAAAATAGATTTCTATACTCCATTGCCTGTATAGCTTAATTTCCAATTGCATGCTAAAATAATTTTTAACATTCATTTTTAAAACTTTGAGTTCCATATTCTCTCCCTCCTTCCCCACTCACCCTTAATGAGAAAATAAGCAATTTAATATAGGTCACACATGTGTAACAATGCAAAGCACTTCCCTAATATTTATGTTGTAACAGACTAACCACATTTTCCTCTGTCCTATCCTGTTCTTCCTTTATTCCATCCTTTCCCTTGAGCTGTCCTCCCACAATAGTGTCTGCTTCTTATTATCCCTTTCCCAATTTGCTGTTCCTTCTATTATCTTCCCTCTCCTATCCCCTTCCCCTTGCCTTCCTGCAGGGCAAAATAGATTTCCATATTCAATTGAGTGTGTTACTCCCTCCTTAAAACAAATACCATGAGAGTAAGGTTCAATTATTTCCTTTCATCTTCCCTCTCTTCCCCTCCATTGTAGAATCGCTTTCTTCCCTCTTGTATGCAAGATGATTTGCTACATTGTACCTCTCCCTTTCTCTTACTCCTAGTACATCCCATTCAATAATAATTTTTTTTAGATATTCTCCCTTCATATATACACATACACACATGTACACATATATCTACATATATAATATACACATACATACATACCCATGCACACCTACATCTATCTATCTATCTATCTTTCTCTCTCTCTCTCTATCTATCTATTCCCTCTAACTACCTTAATACTGAAAATGGTCTCAAGAGTTACAAATAACATCTTTACATGTAGGAATGTAAACAGTTCAACATTAATGAGTTCCTTAAGACTTCTCTTTCCTGTTTACCTTTTCCTGTTTCTCTTGAGTCTTGTATCTGAAAATCAAATTTTCTATTCAGCTCTAGTCTTTTCAACAAGAATACTTGGAAGTCCTCTATTTCATTGAAATTCCATTTTCCCCCCAAAGTATTATGCTCAGTTTTGCTGGGTAGGTGATTCCTGGTTTTAATCCTACCTCCTTTGACCTCTAAAATATCATATTCCAAGCCATTTTATCCCTTAGTGTAGGAGCTGCTAAATCCTGTGTTATCTTGATTGTTTTCCCACAATACTTGAATTGTTTCTTTCTGGCTGCTTGTAATAGTTTCTCCTTGACCTGGACACTCTGAAATTTGGCTGCAATATTCCTAGGAGTTTTCCTTTTGGGCTCTCTTTTAGGAGGTGATTAGTGAATTCTTTCCATTTCTATTTTACTCTTTGGTTCTAGGATATCAGGGCAATTTTCCTTGATAATTTCTTGGAAGATGATGTTTAGGCTCCTTTCTTGATCAAGGTTTTCAGGTAGACCAATAATTTTTAAAATATCTCTCCTTGATCTATTTTCCAGGTCAGTTGTTTTCACAATGAGATATTTCACATTGTCTATTATTGTTTTATTCTTTTGGTTTTGTTTTATAATTTCTTAGTTTCTCATAAAGTCATTAGCTTTCATCTACTCTATTCTAATTTTTAAAGAACTATTTCCTTCAGTGAGCTTTTGAACCTCCTTTTCCATTTGACTAATTCTCCTTTTTAAAGCATTCTTCTCCTCATTGACTTTTTGGACCTCATTTGCCATTTAGGTTGGTCTACTTTTAAAGGTGTTATTTTCTTCAGCATTTTTTTGGTTTGTCTTTAGAAAGCTGTTGACTCTCTTTTCATGATTTTCTTGCATTGCTCTTATTTCTCTTCCCAGTTTTTCCTCCATCTCTCTTACTTGATTTTCAAAATCCTTTTTGAGCTCTTCCCTTGCCTGAGACCATTAGATATTTTCTTTTTGTGGAGGATTTGGATGTAGAAACCTTGACTTTGATGTCTTTCTGTGATTGTGTGCTTTGTTCTTCCTCATCTGAAAGGATGGAAGAAAATACCTTTCCACTAAGAAAGTAACTTTCTATATTCTTATTTTTTCCTCTTTTTTGGGCATTTTCCCAGTCAATGACTTGACTTTTGAGTCCTTTGTCAAGTGGAGGGTATACTCTAGGGACATGTAAGTTCTCAGATTCTCCAAGGTGGCACAATCAAGGGAGAGGAGTTTATTCCTCTCCTGGTCTATGCTCTGGTCTATGAGCAACCACAAGCTTTTCTGCCCAGGATTCCCTCTCCAGAGCCTCACCAGCTCCCCCATGCAAGTGCTCCTCCTCACAACTGAGACCCAAATCAACTGCTCAATTCCCCCAGGGTCTTTAGGTGGAGGACTCAAAAATAGATGCTGCTGCCACAGTGGCTGCTGGGGCTAGGACTGGACCCTGCTCCCTTCTCACCCAGGGGAAAGAGTTTTCTCACTGATCTTTGAAGCTGTCTTTGGCATTTGTGGGTTAAGAAATCTGGGAACCACAACTGCTACCTGTGATTCCACACCCTGAAGCCTGCTCCATTCCTATCTGTGCTGTGGCCAAGACTGGGCTGCACTCCACTCCTAGCTCAGTGTGATAGACTTTTACTATCAATCTTCCAGACTGTCTTGGGCTTGAAATCTCTTTCACACTGTAATTTTGTGGCTTCTGCTGCTCTAGAATTTGTTTAGAGTCACTTTTTACAGGTATTTTATGGGCTATGGAGGGAGAGCTACAGCAGGTCCATCTTTCTACTCTGCCATCCTGGCTCTGTCTCCTAACAGTTACTATTGATAATCATTCTGAAGCTGGCAGTGTCACATGCTGAAGACTTCACTACCTGAGAAATGATCTTCCAGCCTGTGTTTTTTATTTGTTTTTATTTTTCATTTTTAACACAGTTCATATTGCATAAAACAATTCTAACTTTTGGTCAGGTGACATTTCTTTTAAAGCATTTACAATATAGACCACAAATGAATTTTATTTTAACATTAACCAACTGAAATTTTATTTTAACATTAACCAGCTGAGACACAAATAACTATGTATGCTAGCTTCACAAACCCTTGACCTAATTGTATCCACAGAATTACTAAGAATTAAAGGACCCTAACTTATTGCTGTTGGTCTAAAGTCCTAAACCTAATAGCTTAATTTTAGACTTAACTTCAGATGTTCCCCTACTAACAATTAATTAAATGGATCTAGAATTAAGCTTATAAACCTTTTGACTGTAGGGAATTTCCACTAAGAGTAGGAACATGTGTTCTAAGCCTGTGTTTTAAGACCTTTAGTTGTGGAGAACTCATGACCTCCTAAGGCAGCCCATTCCATTTTGAGGTACCTTTAATTATTAGGAAATTTTTCTCTATATCAAACCAAAATCTGTCCTTTTTCAGTTTCTGTTCATTGCTTGTAATTCTTCCCTTTGTGGACAACTAGAACAAAACAAATTCTTCTTCAAGTATTTAAGAACTGCTATTATTCCTCCCTCCTCTCCCACTGTTTTTTTTTTCCAGGTTAAAGAAACCCAGTTCCTTAAGCTAAAATTCAAAAAGAATGATTTTCTGTCTCTTCACCATCCTGATAATCCTTCTCTTTTCAGCATTCTTCCTAAGATGTAGCAACTAAAACTGAACATTATACTTAAACGTGCTCTGACTAGGACAGAGAACAAGGGAACTATAAATCTCCCTGATTCTGGACACCTTATTGCTATTAATGCACCTTCAGGTCATACTAGCTCTTTTGGCTGGCATTTCATCTATTGACTCATGTTGAGTTTGCATTCTACCAACACCCCACCCACCCTGCATTTTTCATACAAATTGTTCTCTGGTCTTTCCTCTTATGGGCTTCAGGCCTCTTTTCAGTAATACGTTATTACTTCCTTCATCCTCCAGGATATTTGGTGGCTCTGACACCTGGAATATTTGAAATACCTTTCACACATTTATCTCCATTCAGGTTTTTCTGAAGTAAATTTACTAGCTGGTTGTTATGGCTGGTTCTGTTCTTGGCTTCAATCCTCCAGAGGATTTGGATAGAAAATGAGGTTAAAGAAGGGGAGTAATAAGAGAGAAAGCTAACAAGGAAGGAGGAGAAAGGGACGTGAGTACCTTACTCTTCTGAAGGAGATAATTCTTTCAGGCACAGACACGATCATAAGATCATTGGAGATTGCTTCTCCATGTTTTTCTCTGGAAGGGTCTTAGGCAAACTCCAATTGTGTTTCCGTTAGAAGCTTGCTCTCCTTTCTAGGGCACCCCCTTTCCATACTTCTTTCTGGGTCAACTTGGATTCCTTGTTCATTTTCAAAACTGAGATTATTGACAGGTTTACTATTTGTTATCTCTTCCCTCTTTTTTCATCATTAGGTAAAAAGGCCCCTCATGGAGGAATGTTTATCAAGAAAAAGACCATTTTGTACAAAGAGTCACAAAAATAGAATTCTTCTTTTTCTTTTTTTCTTTCAATTACACATTCTATTTTATTCAGTTCATCACTCAAATTGTTTTCTCATTCTAAATATTTGCTTTAGAGAATAGTTGAATGTTCAGATAAAGGACACCTACTCCTTTAGTAGTAAGAGAAATAGATATGGAATGTCAGTTTCCACTCAAAGATCACCACATACAAAGAAGTTATTTATGCAATACAGACTTACAAACTGATACAGTTCTTTTCACAAATATATTCACAGAATTCTGCACAGCAATCTGGTAGAAATGTAGAAACAATTATGCAACAAGAAAATAGCTTATTATTCTTTAGTAGAAATCGTGGTTCATTTCTTAAGGAGATTTAGAGAAAATTTAATGACATAGTTGAACTGGATGCAAATAGGAAGTAAAAAGTGTGTTGCCAAGTGTAGCACATGTGCAACTCACTCTGTGCTCTATCATTAAGGAGAGGCTTCTGTTCTAAAAGATGGGGAAAGGGGGATAGAAAAGCAGCTTGCTAACCTGGAACTTCTACACAGGGGAAGGAAAAGGCTTGGACCCAGGCTTAGTCTCAGTACTTTCACAGCCAGAATAGCAGAAATGTGCTTTGGTACCTGCATTTAATTTCAAAGTAGGAGAGATTGTTAGCCTTTGGGTGTTTTCATCTTCCCAGTTTGGTGTGCTCTAAAAGGTTTCAGGTTAAAATTGAAAGTGGGCCACACCTGCTGTATATCCAACAATGATCCTAGTCAGAGTTCACTTTTGCTCTTGGTCACATGGCAATACCAAAGCTTTCAAAAGCCACCCCCGAAACTTCATTGTCTAGGTCTAGAATCATGCTTGAATATCGATGGAGATGATTCATCAGTAAATTTTAAATTACAATGATCATAATTTAAACATTACTATTTAAATTCCAGAAATTTCAATGCACAAGAAATACAATCATTTGGAAAATAACAAAACACAAAGTCTAGTACAGTAGCACAGATTAAAATCCCCCATTCCTCAGCATTATAATCCATTTCCCCATTGTTAAAATCATATTTTTCAAGATTACGGATAAAACTTTAAATGGGGAAATACATTTTTTATAATATAGTCTATAATAGTGGCTTAACTCACTTTATTGTGGTTTTCTTTCTGTAATGGGTAAAATAGATTTCTAATTATGATTAAAAATATAAATTTTGTAACTAGAGACCCCAGTAGCCAGTTTTCTGTTTTTCTGCCCTTCCCCCAAAAAAGTCTAGTAAAGTCTACAAAAATAGCAATTAATTTTAAAAAAATATTTTGCTGTTTGAGCAAATTTAAGTTGTATTTATGTGGGATAGATATTTAGAAGAGAACAATGCTATGGCAGGGCATTGTTTTCTACGTCTGAAGTCTTGTCGCCAGTGCTAATTTAGTTTGATGTTCATTTTCAGTATCAGGTTTGGTATTTATGATGCCATCAGTTAAAGTCATTGTAGAAAAGCACTGTGCTCCCAGACGCCATACCAGTCATGATGCACCTTTCATCATAAGACAAGGCCCGGACTGAATTCCAGCATCACACCCTGGGTAAGCAAAAATTGTTCGAGGTCGTACACCTGCCACACCATGACAACTCCATTATCTCCTTTAGCTTAGCTGGATTGCCCTGATATTATTGTCTGTTTCCTTGGTGGCCTGTAGTTTTCCACTCACACAATATACAGAAGATGCCATTTTCATAGTATATGACACAGTGACCCTCTCTTGAAGCCTGTATGAGTTTTGGTCTCACACAGTTTTCAGGACCCTCCACGGTCCTTAATAAGTCTCCATTCATAGAATACATGAGACGTGGTCCTTATTTAGAACCACTTATTACTAGGCCAAGTTCAGTACGAACTGTAGCACAAGTGATCTCATAGTCATGGTCAGTGAAACTAACTCAAGGAGTGGTCATTTCACTGCCTGGGTTATCTCCATTTGCATTGTTTTTCCCATTCCAATACCAGAGAAGGAGAGTTGCATCTCAAGACCCAGAGAGGATATAACAATTTCCTCCAATGTATGAATCAAATTGGGCAAGAAAAGTGATGACATCCCAATGCCAAATACCACTTCTATCAATTTTCCTGTGTCTGTAGAATAGGCCTGGAAAACTCTTATCCCAGAGACCACAGACAAGAATATAGCAGTTATCAGAAGCGATGACAAAGCACTGGGAGTGGACCTGAATACTCTGATCTAAAAAGGTCAGTGATTTGCCTCCTGTGCATTCCTGTTTTGCTAGCTATGAGAGGATCAGTTTCCATTGGCAACTGGTATGACTGGTCCTATACAGCACCTTGATGAGCAGGAAGGTTGTTCCACTTGTTCACAGCACATAGTCTGTTAGCAGTGGCTATGATCACAGTAGGAATTGCCAAGCCAGGCTGGGTGTTAGCTGCTACATGAGTGACAGAGGAGTCATATGGGAAATTTAGGACCATGATAACATCCTGCTGAGCTCGATCTGTGAACATCAGTGGACTTACCTGCATGGCAAAACTTCTGGGAGGATGTGACTCTATAAGCAAATGGGAAGTAGTTTGTCCAAAAGTTTGGATTTGAGTTCCGACAGCCTTTTTCAATATAGGATCTGTTATTGAACTCAGATTTACAACTCTCCAATAGGTCAGGTAATAGAATATATTAAGGGTTCAAACTGCCTCTGGCCATTGCTGTTTTTTTAGCCCAAAATGAGATTGATCCACTGGTGAAGCTGGCAGGAAACAAATTCACTCTCTAAGTCCAATCTGTCTATGGGAACAAATTCCCATGGAGAAAGTTCAACATCAGACACCACTGTCCCATCATCCATCACTTCAAGATTATAATTATTGAAATTTACAAACATCTCAGAAAAATAATAAAATTTAGGGATCAGTTTCTTGATATCTTGACTATTATGCCTTGCTCTTGAAATCGATGATAGATAGAATTTTCCACCTTGCAGATTTAGGAAATACGTTGTAAAAGGCTCCATTCTTAACAACCATGCAAGCACAAAGCTTGCAGTTGAGTAATGAGTGCCATAGTGGAACTTAGGAACTTGATCATCTTCCAATAATTCATAATGCTTTTCAAAGAATAATCCTTTTTTTGGGATTCAGTGCTAGTATAGGTAGAGAGGGAAGCATAATATCTAGATTCTCAAAGCCAGGGTGCTCCTTAGTGACTTCCCAGAATCCTCATCTGGCACTCAAACATTCTTACCAAAAACTAAGCCCCCAATTCTTCTTTTTCTTACTCCTACCTATAATGACAGGGCATCACAATCCCTACACTCCAAATGTTGGCAGGTTGTCTGGAGGAATAGTCAGGTTTTAAGGGAGTAGTGTTGGGAGGTAACCTTGTGCAGTGAAAGAAACACTAGCTCACAAATTAAAGGACATGAGTTCAAATTGCACCTCTGATGTTTAATACCTGTGTGACCTTGGGCAAGTTCTTGTTTCACTGGTCTTCAACTTTTTCATTCACAAAATTTGAAGATGGGACTAGATGACTCCTGAAGATCCTTCCTGCTCTTGATCTATGATGGTATGATAGAATTGCTCAGTTTCCATGACAGAAGCCCAAAGAAATTATTTTCACTGTTTCAGATGTGGAATGCAAATCACATGAGGCTGGTGGATATTTGCATCCACAAAAAACTACATGAACCTTTCCTCCCCAATCTCACAGGGTTCTCTAATTATAAGGTAGCTTGGAAAGAAAGGGTAGAACACTCTCCTACACATCTCATCAAACAAAATAGAAACTCCATGAATCAGAAGCCAGTAGAAATCTAAGCAAGAGATTTCATTGTAGGAATGCCTGAAATGGTGGGACCATTCACTCTCTTTACCATGGTTCTCTATGTTCTCTTGGTCACCCTGGGAATCATGACTAATGGCTTCATTGTTGTGGTACTGGGAAGGAAGTGGGCTCAATGTCACCAGCTGTCTCCCTGTGACATGATCCTGATCAGTTTGGGTGCCTCTTCTTCCTGCGATGGGTTGGAATGACACACAACTTTTACTATTTTGTTCACCACTTACCATATTTCAAGGAGCCTGCCTGCCAGTACTTTGGGATTCACTGGGATTTCTGAATATAGCCACATTCTGCTTTGCCACTTGGCTTAGCATCCTCTTTTGTGTGAAGATTGCAAATTTCACTCATCCCATTTTCCTTTGGTTGAAGTGGAGAGTAAAGGGATGAGTACCCTGGTTAGTCCCAGCCTCATTGCTAATCTTTTATTGTCTCCATGCTACTTTTGGTGGGGAACAATGCTATATACCCGTTACGCTTGGAGGGGACGTTCTCTGAGAACATAACCTTATATCGTTTCACTAGGAAATAAGAAATCCACCATTTTCTCCCTTTGAAACTCATTACTTTGTCTATTCCTTGTTCTATGTAGTCTCAATAGTTCCTCTGATTACTTCTCTGTGGAGACACTCCTGGAGAATGCACTGTACCCAGGATCTTAATACTCAGGCTCACACAGAGCTCTGAAGTCTCTGGTTTCCTTTCTAGTCCTTTGTGCTCTTTTCTTTTTGTTTATGATCACTGATGTTGCTGTCTTTTCTGATTTTGAGAGTACTTGGTACTGGCCATGGCAAATTGTGATTTATCCCTTCATCCTTAGCTTTGACAACTCCCAGTTGGGAGGGGCATTCATGAAGCTTCTTCTGCTTAAAACGTTCTGGAATGATAAGATATAATTTCCTATCTGAAAGATGCACCTCTCTCTTCTATACCAAAGAAAATACTGTCCTGAAGACTGAAGGAACACATCCTTTGACCTCAACGTTTTCATCCTATTGAAGTCCAGGTAGAAATGAAACATTTTTCCCATTCCTTATCCCTATACTAAGATAGTCAAATGAATCTGTGACATCATGGATTTAGGAGTGTCTGACTTCCAATGAGGCCTTATTGATTCCTGTCTATTCATGGCCATTCTTTTCTCCCTTGAGTTCACCATAAGGGATCTCCAGTCAGCGTGTTGGAGGTCTTCCATTCTCCTGACATTGGAAAGTGCTGGTGGAATATTCTGGTCCTTTCTGTCATCTTTTACCTTTGTCACTGTGTCCTATTCTTCTAAGACAAGAAAAAACATCATGCAGCTTTCAAAGGATATTTTCTTTATTTTTGAAATTATCACAGTGACTTTCTTCAAATGACCCTCAGAAAAGTCACCTCTGGGTTGTCTTTCCAAAACTAAATGTTCAAGAATATCACAGATGCTTCTTCTGTGATCTTTCTAATGTGATGAAACCACTTTATTTTTCTATTTTAAGAAACTGTAAAAATTTCTGCTTAAATGTTATTTTAAAGCCTTTTGTTCTAGCTAGGATAGAGGGTATTTGAAAAATCAATAGGAAATCTTGGTTGAAACATTAATTATGGAAGGCAGACTGCAAGAAGTTCAGATTGCTAGAATCAATGCCAGATATTAGATGAAGCCATTGTGAATAAATTTCAAGGAACAGTTTTTTAGTGGGAGGGCAAAGTTTGTAGAATCTTCTTTGATTTTAGAGCTGAAGAGAGCTTAGAAGACATTTACATGGGAGGAAAATGAAACCCAGAGAAATGAAATTATTCCAGTGTCACACAAGTAACTTGAATTCAGGTCTTTTGAGTTCAAATCAGGGTTCTTTTCACTAGATCAGTAGTTCCAGTTTTCTTTGGATCTTCTTTAAACACCACCACCACCACCACCACCACCACCACCACCAACAAAGGTGTTATGAATTCCCAAGATAATATAATAAATATTATTACTACTTGTAATAACTCAAACAACTTTTATCCTCAAAAGCTCAAAATTAAAGTTTATACTACATAATTAAAAATATATAATTGAATACTAAATGTAAAATTATAAAACTGTGATTATAAAGCAGTTAAAAGATTTCATGTTGGATATTCTCTAAGAATTAAAAGAAGTAATTCATTAAGACTTCATATGCTTATTGTGATCTGCCAGATGGATTGAATTTCTTTGTATTTTGTTGAATAAAAATAATCTTGTAAATCAAGTAAGTGACAACTTGGAAGATGTTTGGTATAAAGTTACAATCACATATAAGCTTGATTTGGATTTTGGATTTTATTTATTTGAACAAATTGTAATATTTGTTATAATACAAAATTGTGATATTTGGTTCAATACCCAAACAAACACAATTTTAAGTCTAGTTCTGCATGGATTTTATTTCTGTATTTTGAATTATAACAAGAATAAATTGAAAATGTTTGCACACACAAGTAAGTAGTAGAACATGGTAGGATAATTTTATAAGTTCTGTTGTTTAGTGATGAAAATTCATTTTTATATTTAGCAAAAAATTTATAAGATAATCAATTTTGAATGTTTATAGCCTAAAATCCATTGTGCTGTCAATACAATTTTTCATCCATTATCAATTCATTAGCCAGAAACAAAAAACAAATATCATATAGATTGCAAACCCAATTTAATTTATTAGAAATTTTAGGAAATTTTTTTTATTGAAAGTTACTTTTAAAAATTTTAGATGATGATTGGTATCTTTTTTAAATTAGGCTGATGCAAAAGCAGTTTATTTTCTATTAAGAAATTATGGGGAGAGGATTCTGGGAAGATGGCAGAGTAGGTCAGAAAACTTTTGGCTCTCCAAATTTTCTCCACAGAAAAAGACAGAGCACGTATAGCAGTGGAAATAAACAAAAGTCAGTGTAAAGCAGTTGTTCTCCTCAGACAACCTAATAAGATCCCTGGAAAGACCAGACCTCCAGGGGCAGAGGTTCAGCCTTAGTGAAGTGCCAACTTCTCCAGGCCAACTCTACAGAAACAACAAACAATAAGTCGTGGGTTGGGAGGCAGCCTGGGGTTGGGAGGCAGCTTCAACTTTAGAAACTTTCATCTCACAGACAGCATAGGAGTCTGATGGCTGAGCAGGAGAAGATTGAAGGACCTTGTAATGTCAAGGGATGCCATACACAGCTGTGCTGACCAGATACTCTTAGATTGAGGCTCTGGGGAGAAGGAGCTAGCACACTTCTGGTGAGTGTAGAGAGATGGGGACCCTGCTAGCAGTTGGCATTTGGAGGAGAGTAGAGTCCCTGGTTTCAGTTCAGGATAGAGAGGACAGGTGTAGTTTGTATCCTCCTGAGAGACTGCAGGGAGCAAGATCATTTGTGTGACAATGTGACTTGGGGCTCTAGTTGTGGCTTAGGAGTGGAGAGGAGAGCCCAAGTTTGAATCACTGGACAGACTTCAGAAAATAACAGTAAGAAAGACTTGAGGCTTTGGGCATTAATTCCCATACTTCAGGACTAGAATTAATCACACTAATAGCTGCTAAAAACAAAATAAAACAAAAAAGATGAGTAAGCAAAAGAGAAGGAACACAACAATAAATAGTTGCCAGGGGATAGAGAAGATCTTGGTTCATATTCAGAGAAAGATAATGGAACTAAAAAAGGCATTCCATTTTCTTTTGTTTTTTAATGAATCAATTTATTCATTTTTAATTATTAACATTCACTTTCATAAGTTTTAAGTTTTCTTCACCTCCCTTCCCTCAACCTCCCCAAGACAGCTTGCAATCTGATATAGGCTCTACATATGTATTCTTATTAAACAGATCTTCACATTAGCCATGCTGTATAGAAGAATTAGAATGAATGTGAGGAATCATGAGAAAGAAAATAAAACAAAACAAAAAAAGAGCAAATAGTATGCCTTGATCTGCATTCAGACTCTATATTTCTTTCTCTGAATATGAGTGGCATTTTTCATCATGAGTGTTTTGGAATTATTTTAGATACTTGTATGGTTGAGAAAAGTTAATTCTATCAAAGTCAGTCATTGCACACTGAGCCACTCATTTTTCAATGAGAAGTATCAAATGATCCTAAGCACAAAAAGAATTTTTAAATGAACTTAAAAAGGACTTTTAAAATCAAGTAAGAGATATCAAGGAAAAATTATAAAAGAAAAAGAGCAATCAAAGAAAATCAAGAAAATTATGAAAAGAAATTCAATCAACTTGAAATAGAGAATTGGAAACTTTAGGAAGAAAATAATTCCTTGAAAACTAGAACTGGGCAAAGGGAAGTTAATGAAATTCTAAAATGTGAAGAAATAATAAAAAAATGAAAAAATATAATGGAATGTGAAATATCTCATAAAAAAACTGATCTGGAGAATAACTCAAGGAGAAATAAGATAGAAATAGTCAGACTAAATGAAAATTATGTTTAAAAAATTCTTCATATAAAATTTGATACAATACCATAAAAGATTATCAAGAAAAATTGCTCTGAAGATCTGTAACAAAAAGGTTAAGCAGAAATAAAAAAAAATCCACCAGAAAGTAATCACAGAGGAAAACTTACAGGACATCATAGTGAAGTTTCAAAACTCCCAGGTTAAGGAGAAAATATTGGAACCAATAAGAAAAAAAATAAATATTGTGGAGTTACAATAGAGTTTATAGAAGACCTGCTATATTGTAGAAAAACTGTAAGTCTTGGAATACTTTATTTCAGAGAGCAAAAGGGGTTATGATTAAGGGTAATTTGCCTAGCAAGGTTAAGTATGATCCTGAATGAAAAAAGGACATTTAATAAACTGAAAGACTTTTGGATATTTGTGATAAAAAGAGCAGAGCTTGAGGGAAAATTCAACATATAATATCCAGGAGAAATTTAAGGCAAATATTAAGGGCCAATTATAAGGGATTTAATAAGATCAAATTGTTTACTTCTCACATGTGAAAATATTATCAGTACTTTTATGACTGTGATTTTTATTTTGGGTTGTTTGAAAGAAAGGTTTGGGCTGATCTGAGTATGATGGGGTGATTCTAAAAAAGATATGTAGGGAGAGAATAAAAAGGAGCAATTATCTCATGAAAAAGAGGTAAAAAAAGGAAAAATTGATAAAGAAGCTAATAAGGAAGGAAGGCCAGTAGTGCTGAAATCTTACTGTCATTGGAAATAATTTAAAGAGGACACAACCCATATGTCTAGAAGGGCATAAAAGTCTTCTAAACTCTGAAAGAAATGAGGGCAAGAGGACAGGGTGGGGAGAGGAAGGTTAAGGGAGGGACTCATAGAGGTAGAGGTTAAGGGACAGGAGGGCTAGGTTATAGGTAAAACAAAGAAGTGAGAAGGGATAAGAATTGAGTGAGAAGAATAGTGAGGAAAAATAGGAAGGAGGAAAATATATAGCTTAGAATGTGAATGGGATGAATTTACCCACTAACTGAAAACTGGCAGCAGATTAAAAATTTTAATTCAACAGTATGTTGCTTTCATAAAATGCTATAAAAATGAGAGATACTTACAAACATAAAATAATGGTCAGAAATAAAATGTATTATGTAAAAAAGTAGGGGTAGTAATCATAATCTCAGGCAAAGTTAAAGTCAAAATACATTTAATCAAAAGAGAAAAGATGGGAAACTATACTGTATCAGTCATATTATTCAATATTATTTTAGACCACTTAAAGTAACTAGACAGTATAAAATACTTGAGAGTATACAAACACAGGAACTATATGAACATAAACATAAAATACTTTTTATACACATAAAGTCAGATCAAGATAATTGAAGTAATATTTATTATTTATAGGTAGGTAAAGCCAATATAACAAAAAAAGATAATTTTGCCTAACTAATCTATTTATTTAATGCCATCCCTATTAAATAACTTAAAAACTATCTCACTGAGTTAGAAAAAAAATAATAAAGTTCATTTGGAAGAATCAAATGTCAGGAACTTCAAAGAAACCAGGGAAAAATGACGTAAAGAAAGCATCTTTAGGAGTATCAAGCCTTAAACTATATTATTAGGTGACAGCATTGTGGAGATGTAAAATGGATAATTTTGATGATTTTAAATTAAAACTTTTTTGTATAAATAAAACCTATGCAGCCAAGAATAGAGGGAATAAAGGAAATTTGGGGAAAAAACTGTCATAGATAGTCTCTCAGATAGAATGTGATTGGGATGAAATACTGCTGTGGTATAGGAAATTATCAAACCCAGCTGACTTAGAAAAAAAAAACACGTAAAGACCTGGACTTATGAAGGAAGATGCTATTCACCTTCAGAGAGAGAAACAGATGACAAGTGGAAATATGCATAGTACTATCTTACATATATGTATGTATGTGTATATATGTGTGTGTTTAGAGATATCTATGCATAGATACAGATATATGTATACATAGTATACACATTTTATATATATGTAAAGATATCTATAACACATATGTAAATACATATACAGTCATAGTCATACACATGTGTATGTGTGTATACCTGCACTTAATTGTAGCCTTCTTTGAGGAGGAGGGGAAAAGTAAAGTAAAAAGTTCATACCAGTGAACAAAAGAAAACTTATAAGAAAGTAAAGAAAAGCTGATAGCTTTGAAAACAATATGTAGTATTTATTATATAATTTTTCTTGAAATGGAAGTTGATTGGCATTGCAGAACTTAATGTAAGGGGCAGAGCCAAGGTGGCAGAGTAGAAAGATTCACATACTCTATCTCTTCCACCACAGTCCATAAAATACCTGTAAAAATAGTTTCTCAACAAATTCTAGGGTAGCAGAAGTCACAGAACGATGGAGTGGAGGTGATTTCCAGCTCAGAGTGACCTGGATGGCCAAATGGGAAAGGTCTATCACACCAGATGTGGAGTGGAATTCAGCCCAGCGTTGGCTGTGTGGTACCAGAGGAACAGGACCAGAGCAGGCCTCAGGGGCCCCTCAACCCACAGGCAACAAAGACACTTCAAAGGTCAGTGAGAGGGCTTTTCCACCTCAGTGACAAGGGAGCAGGGTCCTCTCCTAGCCCTTGCCCCAGGAGGTGGCTGTAGCAGCAGCAGCAGGTGGGCAGCAGGCAGCAACAGCAGCAGCAGGCAAGGATTGGGATGCTGGTGTCTGCCACAGGCAGCAGCAGGCATCCATTGTTCCATTGTCAGAGTGCTCGGCATAAAGCCTCTGGGGGAATTGAGCAGCTGATCTGAACCTCAGCCCTGAGTGGCAGTCCTACCCCCATCTAAAGCCCCTGGGGGAATTGGACAGCTAATCTAAATCTCAGCTGCAAGCCTGGCCAGGGAGTAAACTCCTCTCCCTTGTTGTACCACCTTGGAGGAACTGAGATCTTACAAGTCCCCAGAGTATACCCTACTCTTGACAAAGGACTCAAAAATCAAGTAACTGCTTGGGAGAATGCCCCCAAAAAGAGAAAAAAATATGACTATAGAAGGTTACTTTCTTTTTTTTTATTTTTTTTAAAATAAATTTATTTAACTTTTTACATTCATTTTCACAAGATTTTGGGTTCCAAAATTTTCTCCCCATTTGTCCCCTCCCCCCTCCCCGATACACTGGACATTCTAATTACCCATATCACCAATTGTCCTCTCTTCTATCATCCCTCCCTTCCCTTACCCCATCTTCTCTTTTGTCCTGTAGGACCAGACAACTTTCTATTCCCCATTACCTGTATTTCTTATTTCCTAGTAGCAAGAACAATACTCAACAGT
>CM053770.1:81305609-81387350 GCA_028658325.1 Potorous gilbertii | reverse complement strand
AATTCCAGAGTTCCCAGGTCAAGGATAAAATATTGCAAGCAGCTAGAAAGAAACGATTCAAGTATTGTGGAAACATAATCAGGAAAACACAAGATCTAGCATTTTCTATATTAAGGGATCAAAGGGCTTGGAATATGATATTCCAGAAGTCAAAGGAATTAGGATTAAAACCAAGAATCACTTACCCAGCAAAACTGAGTATAATGCTTCAGGGGAAAAAATGATCATTCATTGAAATAGAGGACTTTCAAGCATTCTTAATGAAAAGACCATAACTGAAAAGAAAATCTGAGTTTCAAACACAAGAATGAAGAGAAGCATGAATATGTAAACAGGAAATAGAAATCACAAAGGACTTACTAAAGTTGAACTGTTTACATTCCTATGTGGAAAGATAATATTTGTAATTCCTGAAACTTTTCTCAGTATCTGGGTGGTTGGAGGAATTACACATACACACATACACACAGAGACAGAGAGAGAGACAGAGATAGAGAGACAGAATGCACAGGGTGAGTTGAATAGGAAGGGATCATATCTAAAAAAATAAAATTAAGGGGTGAGAGAGGAATATATTGGGAGGTGAAAGGGAGAAATGGAATGGGGCAAATTTTTTCTCATAAAAGAGGCAAGAAAAAACTTTTCAAATGGAGAGGAAAAGGGGGAGGTGAGAGGAAAAAAGTGAAGCTTACACTCATTACATTTGACTCAAGGAAGGAATAACATGCACACTCAATTTGTTATGAAAATCTATCTTACACTACAGGAAAGCAGGGGAGAAGGGGATAAGCAGGGTGGGGGGGAAGATGGAAGGGAAGATAAATGGGAGGAGGGAGAAATTAGAAGTAAACACTCTTGGGGAGGGATAAGATCTAAAGAGAGAATAGAAGAAGCGAGGGGCAGGATAGGATGGAGGGAAATATAGTGAGTCTTAGACAACATGACTTATGGAAGTCATTTGCAAAACTACACATATATAGCCTATATTGAATTGCTTGCCTTCTCAATGGGGTGGGTGGGAAGGGAGGAAGGAAGAGAAATTGGAACTCAAGGTTTTAGGTACAAATGTTGAGAATTGTTTATGCATACAACTAGGAAATAAGAAATACTGTTAATAGGGTATAGAAATTTATCTGGCCCTACAGAACAAGAGAGAAGATGGGGATAAGAGAAGGGAGTGGTGTTAGAAGGGAGGACATATTGGTGGAAGGGGTAATCAAAATGCACGGCGTTGTGGGGGAGGAGGAGAGAGATGGGGAGAAAATTTGGAACTCAAAATTTTGTGGAAATGAGTGTTTAAAGCTTAAAATAAGTAAGTAAAATTTTTAAAAAAGGAACTTAAAGCACTAAAAAAAAGAAATGGAATTTGATTGTTTTATACTGAGTCCTCTCATATTCTGCTGTATATAAAATGTTTTTTTCTTTTCTTATTTTCAAGTTTAAAATAAATTTAAAAACTTGTAAAAAAAAGAAATTATGTAACATCACAAAGCACTCTATTGTTCTCAGTTTTGTGGTTCCAAAATTTTAGTTTCTCATTTGTACTTTTTTACTTTATCTTGAACATTGAGTATATTTGTATTCTCATCCTGCAATGATCTACAGAGTTCATTCACTTTTGAAGCAATGTCTGCTAAATCGGCTAATCTTTGTAGCTATGTCATACCTTTTGATTTCTCATATACTCCTTCAGGTGAAAAGGATGATCAGTAAGAATTGCAACTAACTCTTTTCTCAATTCAAATAGATGAGTAATAACTTTTCCACAGGAAAGCCTTCTAACATCTCTGTGTGCTCCAAGTGGATCAAGCTTGATATACATAAAATGGTAAACAATTAAAAATTATTTTGATAGCATTATCTAATACATTTTTAAGTTGTGGCCTTCTTTTTGATGATGAAACGTGGTTATGCATGTTGCAGTGTGCCTGTTTATTGTTAATTATTTTTAAGTTTCCAAGTTACTTATTTTGCTTCATCTGTATTAATTTCAGAAGACCTTTTGAATTATTTTCCTTCAAATACATTATTATGAATTAATTAGGTTAAAACATATTCCCCAATTGTATGTCCTGTTAATGGATGATAAAATAGTGTATTCTTTTATGCTTTACCATCTTGGAGCTATCTCCAAAGTCAATTTTCACTTTCTTGACACAGTTGCAAAGACATCTACTACTTGACAAAACCAGAAATGAACATGAAAGTTCAAAACAAAGAAACACTAAGAAATTTATTTGATAAACATTTATTAAATGCTCACTATATGTCAGGTAATATTCTAAGCACTCGAAATACAAGGGAAGACTAAAGGCAATGCTTGCTCTCAAGGAGCTTACAGTCCAATGAGGGAGATAACATGAAAACAACTACGTACAAACAAACTATATATGAAGTAAATTGGAAATAATCAGTCAATGGAAGACCCTAGAATTGAGGGGAATCTGGAAAGGTTCCCTGGAGAAAATAGGAAGTTAGTTGGACATAAAAGAAGCCAAGGAGGTGGAGCTAAGAAGAGAGAGAATTCCAGGCAAGTGGAGAAGCCAGTGAAAATATCTGGAGTCTAGACATGGATTGTCTTTTTCAAGGAACACGTGCAAGAAGACCAATGTCCCTGTATTACAGAGCATTCAGTGAAGAAATTTGGCAAAGTGTGTGTATGTTGGGAACAGGTTATAAAGGGCTTTGAATGCAAAACAGGGGATTATATTTGATCCTGGAGGAGATAGAGAGCCACTGGAGTTTATTCAGGTGTGTATGTGTGTGTGTGTGTGTATGTGTGTGTGTGTGTGTGCGTGTGTGTGTGTGTGAGTGTGTGCATGCGAATGTATGCATGATGTGATCATACCTGAGAATCAGGAAGTTAACTTTGACAGATGTGTGGATGATGGGCAGGAATGGGGAGAGAATTGTAGCAAGGAGCCCATCTAGCAAGGTTTTGCTATAGTCCATGCAGAAGGTGATGAAGACTTGCCTCTGGGTGGTGGCAATGTCAAAGCAGAGAAGAAGGCATATGAGAAAAATGTGATACTGGTAAAATCAACAGTCTTTAGCAATAGATTGGATATGGGGGAGTAAAAGAAAAATTAAGTAGCTGAGGATGGCAACTAAGTTACTTGCTAGGCAAGAATGGTGAGAATTGTAGAGGAGTTGGGAAGAGGGGAAGAATTAGTGTAAAAAATAGGTTTAGTTTTGAACATATTGAGTTAAAAATGTCTATAAGACAGCAAGTGTGAGATATCTAGCAAATAATTGGAGATGGGATTCTGAAAATGAGGAAAGAAGTGAAGTTGGATAAGGAGACATGATTGTCACCAGCATAGGGATGAAACCAGGAAAGCTAATGAGATTATCTAGTGAAATATTATAGAGATAAGAGAAGAGGATGTCCTGGACAAAGTCCTTGAGACACTTGTAGTTAGTGGCTTGTTCTGGATGAAGATCCAGTATAAGAGACCAAGAAGGAGTGATCAGAAAGGTGGAAGAATGAGGAGAGAATAGTGTCAGGAAAATCTAGAAAGAGGGGAATGTCAAGGAAAAGAGACTGATGTACATTGTCATAGGCTGCAGAGAGGTCAAAAAGGAGGAGGGTCAAGAAATGGTCATTATATTTGGCAATTAAGAGATCATTAGTTACTTTGGAAAGACTAGTTTTCTTTGAATGATAAAGCTGCAATCCAGACTGTCAGACTGTAGAGTTAAGAAGAAAGAAATGGAAGAACCCATTGTAGATAGTCTTTCAAGCAGTGTAGCCACAAAAGAAAAGGTGAGAAATTGGATGATAGCCAGAGAGAACAGTTGGATTAACTGACATTTTTTTGGAGGATACAGTTATAGATCTTGTATTTATGCTGTCATTATCATGTGAGAATTATTGGAATGTGAGCTCCTTGGGAGCAGGGTCTACGTTTTTCCTTCAATTTCTTTTTCTTCTCTTATTGCTAAAGCTAACATTTCTAGCACCATAATGAATAAGTGGTGAAAATGGTCATACTTGTTTCACCCCTGATCTTATTGAAAATGTATCTAGCTTATCTCCATTACATGTAATGCTTGCTGATGGTTTTATCATTTTAAGGAAAGCTCCATTTATTTGTAAACTCTCCAGTGTTTTCTGAACATGCTATCACTGATAAAAATGTTAGACAAACAAGGCCAAGTATGGACCCATGGGGTGCCCCACTGGACATCACATAGCCATTAAACCATTTCTGAATCCATCTAACTGAACTATTATCTAGTCCAAATTTCTCCATAAACATAGTAAGAATACTTTATCCCATTATTTGCTAGGATCTAGGTAGATGATGTCTATAGTAATACTATAATTTACCAGTTTGGTAAATCTGCAGAAAAAGGAAATAGCTTATTAGTTTGAAAAGGTTTGTTCTTGAAGATGTGTTAGCTCTTGGTTGGATTAGATCAGTGGTGCCAAACTCAAATAAAAATGGAGGCCACAGAAATGTACATAAGTATCCTTGCAAAATCACATATTATTATGATGTATGTTTCGTTGTTTTCTTGTTTTGTTAAGCATTTCCCAATTATATCTTAATCTGTTTGGGTGGCATTCAAGAGTGTTGTGGGCTGCATGGAACATGTTTGACATCTCTGAACCAGATAATCACTGAGATTCCTTTTAGCTCTAAATTCTATGATCCTGCGGTAACTGCCACTTTCCTTTCTAGATGTTCACTACCCATCTCTAATAAGGTGTTCAAAAATTTTCTGAAGAATCCAAGTCAAGTTTGTTGGTCCATGGTTTTTCACCATATGTTACAGAAAAATAACATTCCTTTCTATTTGTATAACATTCTTTTTTCAGATATTCCCGTTGATGAGTACTCCTTGTTCTTTGCTTCAACAAAAAAGAGCTGTATACACACTTCTTTGTATGTACATACACATATGCGTCCACATATATACATTATATATATGTATAAAAATAGTTTTGTCTTCAATCTCTTTAGGCTACAGGCATAGTAGAATGTCTAGATGGGTAGAAGGTATACATAACATAATGACCTTTTGGGCCCAGCATAGTTGGACTATGCTTGTCCAAAAGTTCACCAATATAGCTGATTTCACAAGCTCCTCCAACAATTGTCACTTTCCTTTTGTGTTATCTTTGCCAATTAGATGGGTATGAGATAAAATCTCACAATTGTTTTATTTTGTTTTTTTCTACTAGTGATTTAGAGCATTTTCTTTATTTGGTTATTGGTTGCTTGGTTAATTGACATTTTCTAAGTTGCCATTTTTCATATTGCCTCTGGGGAAAGGGTAGGTACCTGGATTGGCCCTTGGCATGCTTACCAACTAGATAAAATTGACTTAGTACCATTCTTTCTGCACATTTCTTTTATCCCCAAGACTCTTCTTTATCCTCTTCTGTTCTCCAGTCAGTCAGTACCCACCTTCAGTCATGTCTCCTTCAAAATCAAGACTATGTTGCCTATAGCCCCAAGCCTGTCCTTTCCCTGATGTGCCAATTCTTCAAAATTTCCTCTCCTTTCCAATCTTTCTCACATTGTTCTTCTCTTGGCCCAGTCACCAAAACTTCTGGGTCCTCAGATGTCAGGGGTTATTTGAGAAATATGAAGGAAGAAGCTATCCAATGAAACACATTTATAGAGTTGTGAATTAATGAAAGCTAATAATACCTGCTTTCCATACTCTCAACCCAGTCCCCCAAGCCTCCCAGGGGTTATCTGGTTTTTAAAGAAAGATCGTTGAGAAATGCAAATTTAAGTGGTAAAATTGAAGATAGCATGGAGGAAGGAATTTTTGGGGCAAAACAATCTTTTTATGCTCCTGGAAGTATGAGGACAAAATCAATTGGGTCTTGTGGATCATGATAAAATGTTCAAACGAACCCCAGAGCATTGATCTGCTCCTCCCAGTTTTATTTCCTCCATCTTAAAGATGATCTAAGATTTCTAGTTCTCATTCCCTTTATTCTTTTTATCATATTTTCTCTTACTTCTGTTTTCCAAGTTCTTGTAAGACACTCGCATGGCATATGTTGTCAGCTGGGGTCCTAGTAGACAATGTGGTATACTTAGAGTTAGGAAAACGGAGTTTAAATCATGACTGACATATCTACTAACACTGTAAGTTCATCTTTTTCAGCCTCAGTTTCCTCATATGTCAAATGAGAATAGTAACAGAACTTACCTTACAGGATTGTTGTAAATGTCAAGCGAGGTGCCATATGTAAAGTAGTTTTCAAATCTGAAAGTGCTAGGTTTTATTACTGGACTTGGAATGAAAAGAGTTGAAGTATTGATCCTATCCCATAGCAGCCATATAACCTTGAACAATGCACATCATTTCACTAAATTTCAGTTACCTCTAAGTGTTGTATGGATCAAATGACATAATGTGTGTGAAAGGACATGGTGCACTGTAAAATTCAATACACAGACAAAGCATTTTAAAACACCTCAGACAAGACAAGGACCTAGGAGAACTGGAGACCTGGACCTATGAGACCAGTCATAGTTTTAGGAAATGAACATGGGATCCTTTCAGAATGGGCTTCATCTATTTAAGAGGTTGGCCTGGATGGTGAAGGTTTTACTGGATAAAGCCAAAAGCACTAAAGACTATGCTTAAAATCCTTTCCATTCTTTGACAGAGACCTCAAATCCTCATAGCCATGGTACAGAAGCTGGGGACAAAGTCACATATTGCCATGTATTTATCTCACATTTACACTAGTAGCAAAAACTCCATTGTCCTCTCTTCCTAGGAGGAGCTGATCATCAGATGGAAACATTATCATTGAAGGTTGTCTTAGATAGGTGGGAGTGTCCTTGTCCTGGATACTCTGAGATCAGGGAGAAAATTTGTACTTGTGGCTTTCTGTGTCCATTTGTTTCACCCATATATACATGTTTGACCTTCCCATTATAGAAAAAGACATAAAGAAACACAAATACAAAGAGAGAGGAGAGAGAGAGAGAGAGAGAGAGAGAGAGAGAGAGAGAGAGAGAGAGAGAGAGAGAGAGAGAAATCTAGCTAGTAAAGCCCATCCCCATTCAGGCAGCTCAATCTACTCACGGGCCATATTTTTCCTTCACTTTTGAAGAAGAACATGACATCAGAGAAATGATGACATGACTTGCTCTTGATTTCATTTTGGGTGAGGAGGGCTGTGCAAGGTCTCACTTTCTAGTAGACAATGTGGTATACTTAGCCTCACTTTCTCCTGAGCCATCTGTTCATCAGATGAGTTAGTGGGAATACTACTAGCAGCTGCTATGGAGGTGTAAGACCAATAACACCAGCACACAGGAAGGCTGCTAACTCAGATTCTTGATCTCTGCTTTTCTAAAGGAAAGACTGCTTTAAAGGGGTTAGTAATCTTGCTTTAATTAAACAATAAGAAGTATATGCTAGTAGAGAGAAGTGAGTATCCAAGAAAGAATCCAGTAGACAGGGTCCAACTGTCTAAACAAAGCAATAGGTGCATATTCACTAGACCAGGAAGCACCAACATTTTGGTTCACAAAGCCCACATATGGGTTGGGAGGTGGCTTAACAATGTCAACCCAGAGTCTCATCAGGCCAAATCACGAAGAAACATTCTTCCCACAAGTAAGCCCCAAAGTAAAATACCAACCTGCCAGTATATCTATATATCTATCTATATGTACCTATATATCTGTATCTATTTATATAGATAGATATAGTTTAAACTAATAGGCTCAGAGCTAGAAGGCATCACAACCCACATGTCTCAGCGACTTAACATGGAATGTATCATAGCTCTGTACTGGGCCAGAATTCAAAGCAATAAGGCATCAGTGAATCTAAATACCTTTAGATCTGGGCATGTGGTCCATGTTCCAAGGGGAAAAAAAAAAAAAAAAAGAAACACTGCCCTGTTAATGGACAGGAAGATCTTATATTCCATTATCCTTACAATGAGCATCAGGACAAATGTGGGAGAGGATTAAAAATATACAGCAATAAATTTCCATTTCAAGAAACCCTATATAATAAATACTATGCAATGTATTGAGAGCTGTTCATCTTTTCTTTGCTTCCTTATGTTTTCTTTTTTTGCTGTTGAGCACTTTTTACTTTGTTCTTTTCATACTTCTTCTCCCTCCTCCCCTAAGAAGGCTAGAGGTAGGTATGGATATATATATGTGTGTATGTGTGTTTATGTACACACATATACATATATGTATACATGCATATATACATAGATATATAAGCATATACACAAAACATCTACATATATACATAAACACCCATATACCCATACATAAATACTCTTACACACATATATATATATATATGTACTTAGATATCAATAATCTTAGTCAAACATAGACATATACATTCATATGCATCTGTGTAAGACCAAACTATACTTATTTATCCTGTTTCTCTGAGGATGGATAACCTCTTCCATCATAAGTCCGAGTCTTTTCATATTTTCCAAATCTACTGTCCTCATGTCTTATACCACAGTAATATTTCCACCTTCAATTGTGTAGTTGTTTTAAATAGTCCAAAACTATTTGATAGTTGATAAATATGGCTGACACATAGTATAGTTTCCCTATTTTTCTTTTGATTAAATCTATTTTAGTCTTAACTTTGTCCAAGACCATGATTTCCTGTTTTTTCTCCTAAGAAATTCTGCTCCTAATCTTTATATTTGTGTTTGTCTCTTATTTCTTATCTCTCCTGACTTCTCTACTTACTTCTACCCAATACCTTGCCCTCCAATTTCTCAACTTACCTCTCGTCCAAGGATCCTTCCCCTATCCTCCCATTCCCATTAATTTAAACACCCTTCTATAACCCCTTTAACCTTGCCCCTCTAAAGATTCTTCCCTTTTCCTCTCTCCCCTTCCTAGGCCTTTAATATTTTATTTCCTTCTGAATTTAGAAGACTTTTATACTCATATGCATTGTTGGATCTTGAACTCATTTCTGATGAAAGTAAGCTTCCGGAACTAACAGACCTCCTCCCCACATCTAATTCCTCTGTGTTGGTTCCATCTTGCATCTCATTTGCATATGATAATTACTCTTTTTTTAGCTGTTCCCAAAGAGTTTTGCTTTTTAAAATCATATCATAGTTGTCTTGCATTACTCATTTCTTTTTGCAATTTTCCTTCTACCTCTCATGATTTTTAAGCTTCTTTTTGAGCTCTTCCTGGGCTTGAGACCACTTCCTATTTTTGTTTGGGGTTTTGCCCATAGGTGTTTTCATATTGTTGTTCTCTTCTGAGTTTATGTCTTGGTCTTCCCTATCACTGAAATAACTTTCTATGGTCAGATTCTTTTTTGTTTTTACTTTATCCTTCTTTAAAAATTTGAGCTCTCAGCCAGGATGGAAGGGGCGCTGTTTCAGACTTCTTGTGCCAGTGGCTGTCAGCCCTGATTGTTTACCTAGAGATGTTACCCTGAGGCCTCTGGGAAAACCCTCTTGTCTGGTACTGTGCTATGGAGGAGAGGTGTAGGCGGGTGGTTAATGTTGCTAGAGCCTTTAGGGGTCTAGTAGCTTATCTGCTGATCTGGGGTCCTAGTGCTGGTGTCTGGCATGTGTTGAGGTCTGGTGGAAAGTTTCTGCATTTTTCTGGGCCTACCCTGAAGCATGTGGAGGTTTGGTCACTGGAGGATGCCTATTTGCTAAGACATGTGGGTGTTCCTGGTGTTGGCATTTGCCTGCTTCACCACACTGGGGTTCAGGATCTCCCCCGGTTTGCTGAGGTGGAGCTTGCTGCTGGCTTACTATGTTGCTTTGGTATTTTCATCCTCCATACTCCCATGGCATTTTAGATGTAGCTGGTTATTAGTAGTTTTTACATCCTTCCTAATTGGAAAGTGCATTGCACCTAGAGTCAAGGAAGCCTGATCTTAAATTTATCCTCAGACATTTACTAGCTGTGAGACCCTGGGCAAGTTACTTGACCTCTGCCTGCCTCAGTTGTTTTCCTCTATAAAAATGAGATAATGAAGCACCTACTTCCCAAAGTTGTTGTGAGGATCAGATAAGATATCATTTTTAAAGCACTCTTCCTGTTAAAGTGAATTACAATTCCTGTTCTTTTGTTCTGTTATTTTTTTCTTATGATAAAGTATTTTAATTTTTAAAGAAAACATTCAGTATTACTTACAACTGATAGTAAGTGTATTAGTAATACATTAGTAAAGCACACCTGGGGTGTATGGGACTTTGGTGGGGGTGAGTGGGGCAACTTCTTATGACAATTTCTCCCTTAAAGTTACTTTTTGGGATATGCTTATCTACTACCATCTAGCGGCGGTGAGAAGTACTGAAAAGAAGAAATAAGCCCAGGTGAAAACAAACACACATAAACCACCACCCTTTCCACTTCCGAGGAAGGAACTGAGCGGTTGTGAGCAGGATTGCATAGCTCAGAAACTATGACATTAAACAGAGCTGGCTCTTTCCATGGTGAAGGAGCAGAATGGTATCAAGATGCTGGGTTCTTGGCAATAGTAAATTTCGAGCGTTTTCACTTCCTTCCTGTGTTTTGCTGAGTTCACGGCAGCAGCACAGGTGGAATTCTCAGATGAGTGTGATATGTCTAATGTAAAAGTGAGAAAATATTTCAGCATTTCCTACATTATGGGGCCTCATACTTCTTCTATATAATTTTCTTCAATATCCCCACTTTTCATATCATTGGAGATATGGAAGCCCTGAGTATCTGCTAATTTTTCTTGACACTTATTTTGCCATGCTATCTAAGTAAATATCCTTTGGTTTGAATGAATGTAATCTCTGGTTGATTGGTAATGTCATGAGTTGTGATTTTGACTGAAGACTGACCCCCAATATTCCTAGAACCTGACATCTTTCAGGGCAGGGAAATGTGACAGCAGGCCTTCCTCTGGCCCATCTATACCTTTTATGAATTCCTAAATTGGATGATCTGAAGTATTTCATAGAACACTAATGGGACAGAACCATTGATTTAAAGTTGGAAGGGTCCTCAGAGATCAGATACTCCAACCCCCTCATTGTACAGGTTAGAAAACTGAGGTCTAGAAATGTTGAGAAGTGTAGTTATTGGTAGAGCCAGAATTTGAATCCAGACCTTTTGATTTCACATCCAGTATGCTTTCCATTGTATTGGATTGCTTCTCATTTTACTTATAGAGCAGAGTTGTCCCTTGGTAAAATGCAGTAGGGGAAGTCTGTGGTTTCATGCCATGGCTACCAACTACTTTTCCCTTTCAGTTACTCAAAAGCTTCACAGTTACTTATCCCCAGCTTCCCTCCCTACTCCTGTACTTGACCTTATAGGATACCTTTTCTCTGAGTAGAAACCTATGCTGTCTCTTTCCTTTTCCTTTCATAGAAACTCACCTGTCCTTCTTCACATTCC
Source organism: Potorous gilbertii (assembly GCA_028658325.1). NCBI lineage: Eukaryota > Metazoa > Chordata > Mammalia > Diprotodontia > Potoroidae > Potorous > Potorous gilbertii. The sequence goes on along the minus strand of CM053770.1, from coordinate 81,375,966 downwards.
CCAGGGTCTTTCTATTGACTGGAATCAGGAACAAATTAATGCCAAGGTGTTAATTAATGCTATTCTTCTGGAAAAGATGGAGAGATGTTGGTTGAATGATGGTTCAAGTAGAAAGATTTGAGACTGGTTAAATGATGGGGCTCAAAAAGATGCAGTGAGTGGTTCAATGTCAACCTACAAAGGTTGACGCCTACAAAGTGGAATTTGAAACACTAGTCACAGAGAGAAAAATAGATGTGTGAATCCAGGGCATGAATGGAAAACTAAGTGCTTACATTATAGACTGGAGGATGTTTAATAGTGGGGGTGGGGAGAGGGTGAGAAGTTAGGGCATCACTGCAAGAACAGGAGCAGGGGACTATTTGGGGTAGTATTATAACTAGACTTAAGAAATGGAATGAGGATGGGCAGGGAAGAAGCTTGCATTTTTGGGGGCTTCTTGAAAGGTTCCAGGATCAGAAGCCCATATTCAGATATTTCCTTGGCCCTGGCTCTGGTTAGGGACAAACAAATAGGATAAACAAATAGAGACTGGGTTCAGTAAGTGATCTATGTCAGATTTGCATCCATAGAGATGATAGGATTCTTTTCTAATCCACGTCAGGCACACATAGTCTCTTCCTGCTCCTCCACTGTCTCTTCCAACTGGGCTCCTGCATAAGGCACAGAAGACTCCTGATCCTTTGGGGAGTCTGTCCTCCTATCAGATCTCTTCTAGGGAAGGTGTCCTGGAGCATTAGAGTCCCAGCAAAGAAAGAATGCCCAGCCTATTCATTGTCTTCTTCATGATCATCTTCCTCCTGGAGTCTATGGCAGCAATCATAGCAAATGGTTTCATCATCATAGTGCTGGGCAGGGAATGGGTGCGATGTTGGAGCCTGCCTCCTGGGGACATGATCCTGGTCAGCCTGGGCATCTCCCGCTTCTTTCTACAGTGGGCAACCCTTCTGAGCAACTTCCATGCATACTTCCTCTCAACTTATAGAAATGTATACTTTCTCATTTTCTGGAATTTTACTAATGTGACCACGTTCTGGTTCACCACCTGGCTTGCTGTTTTCTACTGCGTGAAAATTTCTTCCTTCACTCACCCAGTCTTCCTGTGGCTGAAGTGGAGAATTTCCCGATTTGTCCCCTGGCTACTGTTATTGTCCCTTGTGATATCCAATTTGATATTCATCCCCTTTTTTCTAAAGTTCTATCATGTTTTTAACCTGCCAGTCACTGGGAATTACTCAGAAAAGACCACTTTGGATGATGTGACAAGAGCTTTACAGAGGAAATTTTTAATGCTACTGCAAATATTTTTTTTGTTAATTCCTTTTGCCTTCTTCCTTGCCTCCATCATCTTGCTCATTTCATCTCTTTGGCGACACGTGGGGAAGATGCAGCTCCATAGTACTGGTCCTCAGCACCTGAATATGCAGGTCCATATAACAACCCTGAAGTCTTTTTTCTTCTTTCTCATCCTCTATACATCATATATTCTATTTCTGATCATCACCCTTGTAGCTCCTTTTTCTGTGTGCAGTTCTAGATTTTGGGTATTGGAGGTAGTGACCTATGCAGGCATTTCCATCCATCCTGCCTTCCTGATCCTGAACAGCTCAAAACTGAGAAGGGCTCTGAAGAAGATGCTGAGTGGCCATGGGGCTGCCTGAGGGGAATTCAGCTCTGAAGTGTTTAATATCAGTAATCAATACTGAGTGTTATGAACATTGCTATTTGTGACATAGACACATAAGACTTGGAAATGGAAGAAGAAAAGGAGGAGTGAAGGAAGGAAGGAAGAAAAGAAGATAAAAGATATTTAATTATGTACTTGTAATATTTTGTCACTATAATAAGCACCAAGGATACAAATACAATTATTTTGGCCCTGACTTTTCATCTTTTCCCCCTCTCTCCTCCCCCCCGCACCTAGTTCATTCATCCCTAAGCCCTGACTAGTTTTCCTCTGTAACATTTCATAGTTAATTGCCAGGTATTTTGGAGGTTGCCTTCCTTATTTTGCAGATGGAATACTAAGACCATGAGAAATCAAGTGATTTGTCCAGGGTCAAACAAGTGTTAAGTGTCTGAGGCAGAATTTGAACACAGCTTTTCCTGATTCCAATTCCAGCAGTCAATTAATTTCACTGTGATTTTACCTTTCCTTGTCTTTTGTTCTCCTCACACCCACAGCTACAGGAATGGCCCCTATCCTGGGCTCTAAATTCTTTGTGACCACATGGTAGTGCCATCCCTTTTATTGGCCTCTGTGTTCATCCTGCAAAGAATCTTTAGATACACCAAAATTACTGGCAAGGGTAAGTATGGGTAAGTCACTTAGCTGTCTAAGCCTTGAATTTCTTCATCAAGAAAAACAAATGTGTAGTGTGTAGTGTGTGTGTACGTGTGTTCGTAATATATACTTTATAAATATATGCAAAGCAAATATATATGCTATATATGTACACACTGATATACATACATAAACATACACTCATACACATACAGAATGTAGAGAAAATAGTATTTATCTATCCTAAATGGTTACCTAGAGCAAAGTATTTTGTCAGCTTTGAAGTGATAGAGAAACAACATTTCTTGCTATTCCATCTTCACCATCTTCAAAATCCTAGAGTGGCTGCCCTTTGCCTCTCACAGTTAAGCTGAAATGCCTCCTGGCTCCAGCTGACTCCATCTCTGTTCCCATTGACAGACACTGGACTCTTCTTGGATTCACCTCACGTAATTGTACTTTAAAGGCTTTATCAGTCACACCTTGATTTTCTTTTCTTTTTTTTTTTTTTGCTTTCCCATTTCTCTCAAAACTCAGCTGGAAACATATCTATTCCTAGTATAAGGTCAGTTCCTTTGAAGGTGTAAGTTTGTGTCTTTGAATCCTTAGAAGAGTGGCATACCAGATAAGGAGCAAACCTCTTTGTCAGGAAGACTTTGTTCAATTCTTTCCCAGGACACATGCTGACTGGGTGACTCAGAGAATTGACTTAAGAAATAATGACAAGTCAGGATAAAGAGATAATCCAACCTAAGACAATTTGGGAGGAAGTTAGGTAAGAGCTGACCTGCTGAAATAGTGTTCTGGTCAGTTTGAAGAATACATACCTCCAGGCAGGTACCACTGAATCGACAAACAATAAGTCTTTTGGGGCAGCTGGGTTGGCAGCAGACTTAGTTTCAAGGACTTCTAACTGGACAATGTTGGAGTCAGATGAGTGATCAGGGGGATGACTGCTAGGCCCTTCACTGGTGCTGGACCAAGGCCCAGATGTGCTCCCCAGATGTATAATGTGATGATCCTAAAAGATAAAAGTGGGTAGGGAGAGGAAAATGGAGCAATTTTCTCATTCAAAGGAGGCATTAATGGAAAAACTGTTGTAGAGAGGTCTCATATCCACTTAAAAATAAAGGGGTTGGAACAGATAGTTTTTGAGGCTCTTACATGCTCTATATCTATGATCCTTCTATCATCTGCTACAGGTCAGACAGCTGATACATGATAGAACCTTTGGCTCTAAATCCAGCATCTTTTCACATCAGTAATCCTGATTTAAAAAATCTTTAGTAGCTTCCTGCTTGATCCAGTGAAAAATATAAAATACTTAGTCTGGTAATTTTAAAACTCCTTGCAATCTGGCTCCCACCTACCTTTCCCATTTCACCTAATATTCTTCCTTTCATGAACAAGCAGGTCATCTTGTCACCTAATTATCACCTGAGTATACCAATTCATGCTGTGCCTCCTAGGCTTTCCCTAGGTAGTCCCTCAATGTACTTTCTTCTCTGTACCTCTGTCTATTGGAATCCTTATTTTATTTCAAGGTACATCTCTGGTGTTTTCTCTTACACAAGGACTTTTTAGATCCTCCCCCCTCTCTCTTTTTCTCTCTCTGTATGTTTCTGTCTCTGTCTTTGTCTCTTGTCTTTCTCTCTCTGTCTCTATCTCTTTCTCTGTCTTCCCTTTCTCTTCTTCCTCTCATCTTACCCCCACCCACAGAAGAATGTAAGCTCTTTAAGGATAGGGACTGTGTTTCTTTTTGTAAAAAAATTTACTTTCAATAATATTTTCCCCCAATTACATGTCAAAAAAATTTTTAGGGTTCAGAAACGTTTTACAAGATTTTGAGCTCCAAATTTTTCTTTCCCCTTCTCTTGCCTCTTCTGAAAATGGTAGACAGTTTGACATAGTTTATAAATGTGCTATCATGTAAAAAAATTTCCATAGTGGTGACAATTGGGAAAGAAGAAAGAGATTAAAAAGAAAAAAACACAAGAAAGAATAAAGCAAGTGAAAAAATGCTTTGATCTACGTTCAGAATCTGTCTGTTCTTTACATTGATATGGCGAGCCTTTTCCATCCCAAGTCCTTTGTACTTACTTGTTTTGGATTATTGTATTGTTGACAAAAATTGAATCATTCAAAATGATCATCACACCATGTTGCTAATACTGTGTACAATGTTTTCCTAGTTCTGTTCATTTCACTTGGCTTCAGTTGGTACATGTCTTTCTAGTTTTTTCTCCCTGAAAGCTGCCTGTTCATTTCTTATTGCACAATAGTATTATATTATATTCCTATTCTACAACTTGCTTAGTCATTCCCCATTTGATAAGCATCCTCTCAATTTTCAATATTTTGCCACCTCTTTTTTATGATTTGTTTTGGATACAGACCTAGAAGTGATATTGCTGGATCAAAGGGTATGCATAGTTAGGTTTCCCTTTGGGTCTAGTTCCAAATGTTCTCCAGAATGATTGGATTAATTTACAACTCCACTAACAGTGCACCAATGTCCCAATTTTCACACAGCCTCTCCAACATTTATGATTTCATTTTATTTTTTGCCATATTAGCTACTCTGACAGATGTGAGGTAGTACCCCAGAACTGTATTAATTAGCATTTCTCCAATCAGTAGGAATTTAGAACATGTCTTCATATGTCTATAGGTATCTTTGGTTTCTTCATCTGAAAATCACCTGTTCATATCCTTTGACCATTTATCAATTAGTGAATGGCTTGTCTTCTTAGAAATTGGACTCAGTTCTCTCTATATTTGAGAAATGAGACCTTTATCAGAGATATTTGCTGTAAAAATTCTTTCTCAACTTGCTGCTTTCCTTCTAATCTTGTTGTATTTTTTTGTATAAAAGCCTTTCAATTTAATATAATCAAAATGATCTATTTTTGTATTTTACAATGCTCTTTTTCTTTTGTTTGGTCATGAATTCTTATGCTATACCCCTTGATGCATATACATGTAGTATGGATCATGCTTCATTGTCTATGTTAATTTTTGGCAAGATGTAGTTTCCTCCCTTGTCTCTTTTAATTTTGAATATTTTTACTTTTTATTTATTGTTTATATTTATATTTCATATATTTTATAATTTTATATTTTATTTTATATAAATTTTATAAATATTTATATTTTCTTTGCCTGAGATCAGGATTGGTACTCCTGCTTTTTTTAAAATTTCAGCTGAAGCATAATAGATTCTTCTCCAGTCCTTTCCTTTTACTCTGTGTGTGTCTCTTGTAACAACGTATTTTAGGATTCTGTTTTTTGATCCACTCTGCTATCTGATTCTGTTTTATGGGCAAGGTCATTCCATTCACATTCATAGTTATGATTACTACCTGTATATTAACCCATTTTTCCTTCTGTTTGTCCTCTCTCTCCTTTTCTCCTTTTTCTCCTTACAAGTCTTTTGTTTCTGTCTACTACCTCCCCTGATCTGCCTTTCCTTCTGTCAGTTCGCTCCCTACCAGCCTGCTTCAATTGATCTCCTCCCCTCCTATTATCTTACTGGGTAATTCAAATTTCTTTATTCAAATGATAGTGTGTATGAATCCCTCTGTGAGCCAATACTGATGAGAGTAAGGTTCAGGCAATGTTCATCACCCATCCTTCCATCTTTACCTCTACTATAACAGATCTTTCATGCTTCTTCATGTAAAATAATCTATTCCATTCTACCTCTTCCTTCCTTCTATCTCATTATATTCCTCTTTCTCATCCCTTAACTTTATTTATGTCATTCCCTCAAAATCACCTTATACCCATACCCTCTGTCTGTATATATTCCTTCTAGATGTACTATTAGTGATACAATTTTTAAGAATTACAAGTATCATCTTCCCATGGAGGGATGTAAATAGTTTATTGAATGCCTGATGTTTTCTTTTCTCTTTTTATCTGTTTGTATTTCTCTTGGGTCTTGATTTTGGAGTTCAGATTTTTGGTTTAGTTCTACCTTTCTCCTTTTGAAAGTTTAAAATCCTTCTATTTCACTGAATAACCATTTTCCCCTTTGATGTATTCTGCTTACTTTTGCTGGGTAAGCGATTTTTGGTTGTAGTCCTTGCTCCTTTTCCTTTTGAAATGTCATACTCCTGTGACCTCTGATCCTTATGTGTTATAGCTGCCAAGTCCTATCTAATGCTGATTGTGATTTCCCAATATTTGAATTGTTTCTTTCTGGCCACTTATAGTATTTTTGCCTTGTTGTGATAGTTCTTAAATTTGGCTATAATGTTCCTTGGAGTTTTTATTTTTGGATGTCTTTCCTGATCAGAGGATTCTTTCAATGCTTATTGTATCCTCTGGTTACAAGACATTAGGGCAGTTTTCCTTGATAATTTCTTGAAAGTTGTTGTTCAGGTCCTCCTTTTGATTATGGCTTTCAGGTACTTCAGTGATTCTGGTCTTACCTCTGTTATATCTGTTTTCAAGATCAGCTGTTTTTCCATTGAGATTTTTTTGTTTTTTTTTCATTCATTTGATTTTATTGGATTGATTCTTGATGTCTCCTAGAGTCATAAGCTTCTGCTTGCCCAATTCCAACTTCTAAGGTATTCTCTTTCTCAATTAGCTTTGGTACTTTCTCCTTTTCTTTTCTATTCAGCCAATTGTACTCTTTAAAGAGTTATTTTCTTCAGTAGATTTTTGCATCTCCTTTTCCATTTGACCAATTCTACTTTTTAAGTAGTTTTCCAGGTGGTTGACTCTTTTTTTCATAGTTCACTTATACCACTCTTCTTTCTTCTCCTAATTTTTCTTCTGCATTTCTTATATAATTTTTAAGCTCCTTTTTGAGCTTTTCTATGAGCTTTTTCTGGGCTTGAGACCACTTCCATTTTGAGTTTGGGATTGTTGCCCATAGGTATTTTAACTGCTGTCATCTTCTGAATTTATTTCTTGGTTGTCCCCATCACTATAATATTTTTCTTTGGTCAATTTCATTTATTTTTGGGTTTTACTCATCTTTTTTTTTGTACTTTTTTCCTTTCTTTCATATTTGAGTTCTCATTCAGGATGGAATGGGCACTCTCTCAGGCTTTTTGTATCAGTGGATGCAGGACCTGGCTGTTTGCCTGGAGATGTTGCCCTGAACCTCAGGGGGAATTCTTGTGGGGGTATCTGGTGCTGCTAGAGGCCATAGGAGTCTGGTACTGAGTTGAGATCCTAGTGGTGGTATCTGGCATGTCTTGAGTTCTGGTGGGAGATTTCTGCATTTTTGTGAGCCTACACTGAAGCATGTGGAGGTCTAGCCACTGGAGGATGCTGTTTTCTAAAGCATGTGGGTGTTCCTGGTGTTGGAGTTTGTCTGCTTCACCACACTGGGGCTCAGGATCTCCCCCTGGGTTGCTGAGCTGGAGCTTGCTTCTGATTTGCTGAGTTGCTTTTGTATTTGTATCCTCTGTTGCTTCCATGTCATTTTACATGTAGCTGGTGATTAGTATCTTTAGCACCCTTCCTAAGTAGATAGTGCACTGCACCTGAAGTCAGGGAAACCTGATTTTAAATTTATCCTCACACATTTGCTAGTTGTAAGACCCAGAGTAAGTCCTATGTCCTCTGCCTTCATCAATTTTTTTCCTTTATAAAATGGGATAACAATAGCACCTACTTCCCAAAGATGTTGTGAGGATCAAATAAGATACTATTTTTAAAGCACTCTTCTTGTTAAATTGAATTACATCTTCTGTTGTTTAGTTCTATGTTATTTTTTCTTATGATTAAGTATTTTGATTTTTCAACAAGGCATTCAGTATTAGTTACAACTGATAAATATATTAGTAATCAAGTTTCTAGCTTTCTAGCAAAGCACACCTGGGATGTATGCATGGGGATTTGGTGGGGGAGGGTCCCTTAAAGTAACTTATTGGGATGTGCTTATGTACTACCATTTAGTGGCAGTGAGAAGTTCTGAAAAGAAGAAGTAAGCCCAAGTGAAAACAAGCACATATAAACCATTACTCTTTCCACTTCAGAAGAAGGAATTGAGGGGTTGAAACTTGGACAGCAAACAATGCTGATTGCTTTGGAGCTGAATTCCCCTCATGCAGCCTCTTGGCCATGCAGCATCTTCTTCAGAGCCCTTCTCAGTTTTGAGCTATTCAGGATCAGGAAGGCAGGATGGATGGAGATGCCAGCATAGGTCACAACCTCCCGTTGGCACCAAGAAACAGGTGGAAGGATGGTGAAGGAGCAGAATGGTATCATGATGTTGAATTCTTGGCAATAGCAGATTTCGAGTAGCTCCACTTCCTTTTCTGAGATCACTGCAGCCACACAGGTTGATTGGTTGGTTGGTGGTTGTCCTTTGTCTTCAAAGAGGACCCAAATGATTTCTCGTGTTTGCTGACTAAGAATAGCTGACTAGGGAGTCTAGTTACAAAAGAGCTATCATAGTCTTAGGACTATCAACTAAATAATTGGGGAGAAAAAGCTGAAGACCAGTAGACAGCCGCTAAGTGGCAGCAATTCAGTAGAGCCCCTTTGCAGAGATCAAGATAGAACTAATAACAGATTCACAAGAAACCTCAGCTCCAGAGGTTCTCCAGAAGCATCTCCTCTGATTATATCCTCAAAGGATGTTGGTTTCTCTGTGGGGAAACCAGCATTAGCAGTAGAAACATGGGTTACCCTGATGATGAACAGGAGCAGGGGAAGATCTGGGGGAGTATTACAACTAGATTTAAGGAAGGGAAGGACAGGGAAGAGAAGCTTGCATTTTTGGGGGCTTCTTGAAAGGTTCCAGGATCAGAAGCCCATATCCAGATATTTCCTTGGCCCTGACTCTGGTTAGGGACAAACAAATAGGATAAACAAATAGAGACTGGGTTCAGTGAATGACCTATATCAGATTTGCATCCATAGAGGTGGTAGAATTCTTTTCTAATCCACATCAGGTACACATAGTGTCCTCCTGATTCTCTTCTGTCTCTTCCAGCTAGGTTCCTGCAAAAAGCACAGAAGGCTGTTTGGGGAGTCTGTCCTGCTATCAGATCTCTTCTAGGGAAGCATTCCTGGAGAATCAGAGTCTCAGCAGAGAAAGAATGCTCAGCCTACTCATTCTCTTCTTCATGGTCATCTTTCTCCTAGAATCTATGGCAGGAATCATAGAAAATGGTTTCATCATCACAGTGCTGGGCAGAGAGTGGGTGCGATGTTGGAGCCTATCCCCTGGTGATGTGATCCTGATCAGCCTGAGCTTCTCCCGCTTCTTTCTACAGTGGGCAACAGTTCTTAGCAACTTCTATGCATATTTCTCCCCAACTAATAGGTTACACTTTCTCATTTTCTGGCATTTTAGTAATGTGACCACATTCTGGTTCACCACCTGGCTTGCTGTTTTCTATTGTGTGAAAATTTCTTCCTTCACTTACCCAGTCTTCCTCTGGGTGAAATGGAGAATTTCCCGATATGTCCACTGTCTACTGTTGTGTTCCATATTGATATCCATTTTGATATTCATCCCCTCTTTTCTAAAGAGCTATCACATTTTTGACTTGCCAGTCACTGGGAATTATTCAGAAAAGACCACTTTGTACGATGTCATAGGTGCATTCCAGAGACATTTTTACTTGCCACTGAAAATATTTATTTTGTTTATTCCTTTCCTCTTCTTCCTGGTCTCCATCATTTTGCTCATTTCCTCTCTATGGCAACATGTGGGGAACATGCAGCACCGTAATACTGGTCCTCAGCCCCTGAGTATGCAAGTCCACATCACAGCCCTGAAGTCATTTTTCTTCTTTCTCATCCTTTATACATCATATGTTCTTTCTCTGGTCATCACCTTTGTAGCACCTATTTCAGTTTTCAATTTTGCATTTTGGTTACGGGAGGTTGTGACCTATGCTGGCATCTCCATCCATCCTGCCTTCCTGATCCTGAATAGCTCAAAACTGAGAAGGGCTCTGAAGAAGATGCTGCATGGCCAAGAGGCTGCATGAGGGGAATTCAGCTCCAAAGCAATCAGTATCAGTAATCTGCTCTTTGTGACATAGATGCATAAGAATTAATAAGGAAGCAAGAAAAGGAGTGAAGAAAGGAAGAAAGAAGGGTAGGAAAAAATATGTAATCATGTATCTATAATATTTTTCACTGTAATAAGCACTGGGGCAATAAATACAATCATTTAAACACTGATTTTTCATCTTCTTCATACTCTCTTCCCCCACTACTGAGTTTATTCATCTCTACCCTCTGTTAATTTCCCCTCTATAATATTATAGTTAATTGACAGTATTTTGGAGGCTGACTTTCTCATTTGCAGAATGTAACCCTAGAATTCAATTCATTTTGCCATAATTTTATCTCTCCTTGTCTTTTGTTCTCATACTCACAATGAGAGCCCCAGGAATAGCCCTTATCCTGGGCTCTAAACTCCTTGTACCCACATGATGGTGGCATCCTTTTTATTGGGCCCTGTGTTCATCCTGCAAAGATTGTTAAAATTCAACTCAGTTACTGGCCAGGGTGAGTACAGGCAAGTCACTTAGCTCTCTAAGCCTTGAATTTCTTCAGCTGGGAAAAAAAGTACATTGTGTGTGTGTGTGTGTGTGTGTGTGTGTGTGTATACAATCTATACTTCATATATATGTGAGATGTATATATTTATCTGCACACACACATACAGACAATGGAGATAGTATTTATCTACCTCAGCAGGTTACCCAGGGCAAATCACTGTGTCAACTTCAATGTGGTAGAGAAAAAAGATTAATATCTTCTTCACCCTCTTCACAAACCTAGAGGGGCTGCCCATTGCCTCTCGCAGTCCAACTGAAATGCGTCATGAGCTCCAGCTGACCACAACTCTGTTCCCTTTGATAGACACTAGACTTTTCTCCTGGATTCACCTCGGATGGAAACATCTTTCCAGCTATGGCCTGACTTTTTTGTTGTTATTGTTTTTGCATTCCCATTTCTTTCACAACTCAACAGGAAACACTCCTTTTAATACCAGTACAATGTCTGGTATTAAAAACCAGAACAAGTTTGTATCTTAGATATCCCAGAAGAATGGAATAATAGGTAAGGACCGAGCCTCTTTCTTAGGAAGACCTGTGTTCAGGTCTTATGCAAGACATCCTGACTGGGTGACTCAGAAATGACTCAAGCTCTCAGGGTCCAAGACAGTTCTTTAAGATTATAGGTTGCTGAGTAGGTGCTGATTTGCACTAGAATCTCCCTAGACTAATGGAATCCCAGGTCTATTCTCCTTGCTCCCACCCACCACCCAACAAAAACAAAGCAATATTCTATCACCTAAAATAATGCCTTCAATTGATAAACATTCATTAAGTCTCTGATTTGTCACATAAACTGCTGGTATTTATAGGATGCCTTAAAACTTGCAGATTACTTTACAAGTATCATCTTATTTTATCCTCATAATAACCCTGGGATTTAGTTGCTTTATTATTACTCCTGTTTTACAGAGGGAGAAACGGAGGCAGACAGAGACAGCAGGTATGTGAGGCTGGATTTGAAGTCAGATCATCCTAACTCCAGGTCCAGCCCTTGGTCCACTGGGCCACGTAGCTGTTGCAGAGATATGAGGAAAGAAATGAAAAGATCCTTGTTCTCATGGAGGTTACATTCAAGTAGGGGCCTGACACATAACAAATGCTTACTTAACACATGCTTGTTGAATGAATGAATTAAAAATAAGACATGTTTAGTTTAACCATAATGACATTGTTCCAGACTCTCTAACCACTCACCCCAATCACTCTAGAAATGTCCTACCCTGGTTCTAGCCTCCTTTAGTGTCCTCCGTAATATGAAAAAGCTTCAGGACTGATAATAAATGATAGGACCTCATCCATTGCTGTGGCACGACAAAGTCAACCTTGAAAATATGAAGAGAGAGAGAAGAAACATGGCACTGTTCTAGCAGAGATGGTATCTTTCTTCCAAAGCTGTCTGGGCAGGATTTTGTTGCCCAGTTCATGGTAGAAAATTCTCCTCTCATTTATTTGGTTTGACAGGATCAGAGACATAAATGAACTGAGTTCAATTGAACCAATAAGTGGGATGTGGAGCAGTGACTATCTAGAGCAGAGACTCGAGGTAGATTTAATTTGTTTGTGCACAATCCTTCCTTCTCACCCTTATTCATTCAGAGAGGAGAGTTTAGAGACATTTAGAATGCTTGAACACTGATCTATATAAGACATGTTATTGTGAGTGAAAACCTAGGAAAAATGTCTTTGTCAGTTCCCTGTGATGAGTAGCTCTCATCTGAACTAACTTCTGACTTTTGGTCTAGCTAGGGGTTGGGAGAGGGGTGCAGTGGAAGGGGTCAACTCAGGAACATTCTTGCTGGGTATATCACTGTCATTTGTTAAATTCATTACTCATAATCTGGTTAAAGTTATCAGTAAACCACTATATCTTGAAAAAGAGAATGCAGCAGTATGAGAACTTCAAGCAATTTATCCAATTGTAATTCACATGACCAATTTAAACTAATATGAGTCTTGGTTAGCACCCACAAAGAGGTGGTGTCCAGAGGAGGATGGTAGCTGGCTCCCTATAGGCCTGAGGTATGCCCAAGGAGCTGGGATTACTCTGGGTACCCACTGCTGTTGGGTTGTTCATATGACATGTGGGGAGAGTAATTGATTGATGGTAAATATAGCATGGACCTTACTACCAGTCTGAGGTCCTGTACACCGCACTCAACTTGGTATCATATTAGTTACTGAACCAGTTTGAATTTATCTTTTATTGTTGCTTGAATATGATAATGTCTGTATGTCTTATAAATATTCACATTGTTCTCTGATCTTATTCATTTGAGAATTCTCTCCAGTGTTACAGGTCATGTCTAACCTGTGATCTTGTTAACCTATGCTCTCGTAAGTTCTTTATAGGGGGTGTGCCCAGTTTTATGAAGGAAGACCTTCTTCACCTTCTCCTAACATCTTGAAGATACTATGGAACACACTGCCTGTTTATATGTTTTAATTTTCATTTGCTGTGACAGAATTTAATGACTCAGCTACCAGGAAAACTGATCCGTCCTAGACTCCCTCACAGCTTCCTGATTTGGTGGAATAAAAAGGTCCAGTGAAATCAGAGACTCTCAGACCTGGTTGGTGTTTGCAACCATGTGAATCACCATAACCATGTGACTTACTGACTAGATGAAGTTTCCAGTTGGAGAGGAGGAGAACTACGTTCAGAGAAGCTCATATTCATGTTGTCCGTTATTACTCTTTCAGGGCAAGGCAAATTATTAAATGTTTAGTGAATTGAGAATGTGCATTTAGTCCCAACACAGAACTTGCACTGAGGGTACTGGTTTCAGATTCATGTCTGCAAAATATGTGGCCAGTCTATTTTCTTTTCCGGATTTGCAATTTCTTGATAACATCCTTTTCTCCTGTTTTTTTTTTTTCAATTTCTCAATTACTCTGTGAAGCTTGCTCACACTGACTATATTTTTTTAATTTTTCAAAATTTTTTTAATTTTTCATGTTTAACATAGTTCATATTGCATAATATAACTCCAACTTTTGGTCAGGTGATACTTCTTTTAAAGCATTTACAATATAGAACACAAATGAATTTTTTTCTTTTTTAACATTAACCAACTGAGACACAAATAATAACTATGTATGCTAACTTCACAAGCCCTTGATCTAATTGTCTCCACACTATTTCTAAGAATTAAAGGACCTTAATTTATCGTTGCTGGTCTAAAGTTCTAAGCCTAATAGCTTAATTTTAGACTTAATCTTGGATGTTCCCCTACCAACAATCTATAATTTAATAGATCTGGTATTAAGCTTACAAACCTTTCAACTATAAGAAATTGCCACTAAGAGCAGGGACATTTCAGGGAAATATTATCTCCCCAACTTCATGCCAATTGCAGGCAGGAGTAGATTGTCAAATTGCATTCAGTTAGGCTTTCAGTCTGCCAGGTGTCAGTGGGGAAATTGAGTCAGGAGAATCCTACCTCAGCCCAGGCTGAACAGTCACTCTCTCACCTTCCCATGAGATCACCCTTTGTGGTTCATACCTGGCCGTATACTTTTCCATTGTCAGTTGAATTATACTCATTTTTTTTTAATACTACTGAAACAATGTTGTTCCACTGCCATTTGGCAACCCTGGTAATTGCAAAGATGGCTCTTTCCTTTCATGGTAAACTCCTGAAGCAAAGATGCCTTATATCAGAGGAAAGTATTTCCCTTAGTTTTTGGCAAATAAGAGGAGATAGAAAAGAAATGTCCCTTCTGCCATTTCCCCCTGCTTTCTCCTTTTCTGAAAATCTGTTAGTTTATTACCTAGAAGTTATTGGTAAATCTGAGTTTATCACTATGGAATGAGGGAATCCAAATATTTGAAATAGTAAAAATAAGAATAAAATCAAAGACCTGGGAGGAACCCAGCCTTCAGTTAGTATTACACTACCTCTTTGTCTATCTGTGCAGTGAGTAGAAACCAGTTTTTTTCCATCATGATATCAAGGAGTCAGGTCATCAGATTTTTCCCTCGTTCTCATCTAATTAACCCACATTAATTATATACCTCCTAAGTACAAAATAGTGTTCTAGGTACTGCTACTTTGAACTCACACAAGGTAAGTGCTCACAGGGAGGTCAGAAGTGATACAAGGTCTCACTGAGGAATTTTGGAGACAGCTGTGACATGAAAGACATGGGTCAAATACCACTCAGCATGATACACCCAAATCAAAGAAGGTATTATCTCTGTGAGCAAAGCAGAATTGCAGTAGCTCAAAAGATGTGAGATGTACAAATTTAGAGATATCTCCATTCCAAATGTTCCTGTGGGCTATTGGTGCCTGACCTATAGGAGAGCCAACCAGAGCTCATGTTTATCTGATAGGTCACTGACTCCAACATAGTGATGTCATGTTGCTCTTCTTCAACAATGAAGGAGACCAACCAACCAATAAGCTAACCAACCAACGGATGTTGATATATATATGAATTTCTAGACAACCCTCTTCTCTTCTAGGCTCTCCTTCTGGGTTCTTCTTTGGTGATTTAGAATCCTAGAGGATAGGATAGGGAGATCCATGATTGCAAGCTGAGGACAGTTCATCTTGAAAGATGTGCATGCAAATCTACCACCGGCTCAATTACTGTTGTTCCCTTTGTATCCCTTTGATTTACATTGCATTTGACTAATTTTCTCAAAATTAGAATGAGTTGAAATGCTCTCCTGCCTCTGCTCTGTATTCATCCACCCTCCCACTTCTGTGAATGCCCTGCTTTTTTCTTATATTTTCCTCATTTAACTTCCCTTCATGTTGTTCTTCATATGCCTCAGAACTCTTTTGTTCAGTTAATTAAAAATCTTCCTTGCCTTCAACTTTGGCCCTAGAATTTACTTCTGTAATTTCTATCAGAGTTTAATTGATTACTTAAAGTAATCTGGAGATAGTCATCTCAAACATTAAGCACTTAAACTTCCTCCTCAATACAGTAGACCCAAAAGGATGTTTTGGAAGCTGTAGTAAACCTCATGGCTTTGATTGGATTTACACTTGAATGGTAATCATACTATTTTCCTGGAAGCCATGTAAGTGGTGGGACTAACATTTTAGATGCCTCTTGCTTGGACAACAAAGTCCATTATAATGATATATTGATATTATATACATATGTTATATATTATAATGATAATTGAACTAACTGAAGCATGTCTTCCTGCCTTGAATGTCCTGTTTCTTCCTTTCTACCACTTATTCTAACCCAGATCAAGGCCCAGAATCCTGGCTGGGCTGGACAGTGTGAGGTCCCACCTAAGAGGACAGAGGTCACTGCCTTGTGGAGGGAAAAGAGGTCCTAATTCTGTGCTCCATTCTTTAGAAAAACACAGAGAAAATAAGATAACTGTCCCATAAAATAAAGTAACCTTCAGAGTTATGTGCATGGAGAGTCACTCTGGAAAGGCTGGATGGAGACATTGCTTTAGGACTCAGTCTTATGGGTGAGACTATAGTGACTCAGTGGCCAGCACAGTGAGGATGAATGTAGGCCTTGTCAATGAATTAGGAATTGTCCCCACTATGGATGTAAGACTTTTTCTCACTGCAGACAAAGAGCAGGATGGAAGCCCATCTCAATATCCATGGACCTCAGCTCCCAGGATGTGGGATTGTGCAGGAATCCAGGTGACATATACCCGGACATAAACCTGTCCTTGGACTGTAACACTGCTATTTGGCAGGTTTTGAAAGTGTTAAGAGCACCCAAGGAAAGGCCTCCTTTCCAGAGTGCACAGGCTTACATGAAGCTTATTTCATAATCCCTGCTTCTTTTTAGTACAGTTAAACTTCCAGCCTGGTTTTTACCTGCCATTCAGTACATTTCCCTATTCCCATTGTCAATGGGTGTGTACTCTGGGAATGCAATTCCACTGTAATGGGAACCATTTCTCTCCTTTTCCCAGCATTTAGGTTCTACGATTCTTGCTTCTGTCAGCACTTCCCAACTGATTTTTGAAGTTTACAGGAATCCTCCCTTTCTTCAACTGCCGTTCTGTATTCTATGAAAGGGAGAGACAAGGGAAAGAACACTGGGTCTGGAGTTAGATGACCTGGATCCAAATACTTTCCCAAATGCCTGTTACTTATATGATCTTGGATGAATCACTTTACTTTTGCTGGCCTCAGTCTTTTTTTTCTAAAATTAATGGGTTTGACTAGGTCAAGGGTTCTTGGGGTCTCTGAACTTTAAAAATATGTATGTATATTTTTATAACTACTTTAATATAAGTGGTTTCATTTGTAATTCTATTTATGCTATTTTATTCATTTAAAACATTATTCTGAGTAGAGTTTCATTGACTTTACCGGTCTGCTAACGACCCAAAGAAGGCTAAAAAAGATGGTTTCTGAACCTTTCTACCTGTACATTCCTGTGACCCCTCAGTGGCAACTGGGCTGGAACCTGAATATTATCTGAGGCTATTTCTCACAATCCTCCATCAAGAAGCAGGGGTTCTTAACCTTTTTTTTTTTTGAGTCACAGACCCAATATGACTGTCCTATATTCCCTGTCTCAGAATAAGGTTTTAAAACGCACAAAATGAAATACTTAAGATTTTAAAGAAAGCCACTTACATTGAAATACAATTAAAAAAACAAAGGCACCACCTATTTTTAAGAGAACTCAGGTTAAGAAACCATGTGAAGGGAAATGGAAGACCCATTTCATTTAGTAGCTGAGGTCTGTGCCAAGGGAGAAAGACCTTACGCTGAGGGCAAAGTGTACTTTTTTCTTTTTTGAGTTTTTTTCTTTTAGACAAATACTGAAACTTAAATACATAATTGGAGAAGAAAAAAATATTATAAACTTAAATATAAAATAAGAAAATAAAAAAGTCATGTGCACAGCAGAACGTAAGAAAAGATTCAGAATATATAGCAATAACTTTTCATTTCAAGAATGCCTATATATTAAATACTGTGTTATGTTGAAATGTTCATCTTTTCTTTGCTTCCTTGGTTTTTTTCTTTTGTTCTCTTTTGGGCACTTTTTACTTTGTTCTTTTCCTTGCTTTCTTCCTCTCTACCTGCCACCCCGGGTTACAATTGAGCATGGATATGTTTATATGTAGGTATTGGTATATACGATTAATGTGTACACACACACACATTTATAAACACATACTTTCCCTAAAAGAGTCTATTCCTAATCATTGTTTTTGTTTGTATACATCTTTCCCCCATTTCTCCTTACTCTACTTTGCTTCTACTTGCTACTTTACTCTCCTATTACTTAACCTACCCCCATTCCAGCCATCCCTTCCTTATCCTCCCATTCCCCTAAACACCCTTTTGTTCACCCCTTTGACCTAATCTGTCTCCCTCCCCTCTAAAGCAACCTCCCTTATCATCCCATTCCCCTAAATCTAAACACCCTTCTATATCCCCCTTTTAACTTATTCCCTCCCCCTTCTAAACATCCTTTATCATCTCCCTGCTCCCTATCTCTTAAAGTTTTATTTCTCAATTTAGAAAACTGTTATAATCTTCTAGATGTATATGTATTTCCCCCCTTAAACCTATTCTTGATGAAGGTAGGTTTCCAGAACTAACAATGCCCCACCCCCATCTTGTTGCTTTGTATTGGTTCTTCCTCTTGCAGCTCATTTGTATAAGATAATCACTCTTAGTTCTTGAATGGCTTTACTTTTTGAAGTCATATCATACTCAGGTCTACATTAACTTTTCTTATAAGCTACCTAATTACTAGTAATAATCTTAGACATGAGTTTTATATTTTCCATACATAAAAGGTAAACAATCTATCCTTATTTACTCCTTTACAATTGGTTATTGGTATACACTTTATATTTCTTGTGGCCCTTGTATGTCAAATACTCTACTGAATTCAGGGTTGTATTTTTTTTTTTAAAGAAGTCCTGAAAGTTTGATGGTTGACCAAATGTCTATTTTTTTTCATTCAGAATTATGCTTAGCTTTTCTGGGTATGATGTTTTTGGCCAGACGCCCAGTTCTTTTGCTCTTCATTATATAGTGCTCCAAGACCTGCTGTCTTTTAGTGTCTAGTGCTGCCAAACACTAGGTCTTGTGTGATTCTAATTGTGATACTATCATATGTAAATTGTTTTTTTCTTGTTGTTTGTAATATTTTGTCCTTGATCTGGGGGTTCCATAATTTGACTATAGTATTCCTGTGAATTTTTCTATTTCTACTTTCCCCTCTTGTTCTAATGCTTTGGACAGTTTTCTTTAATTATTTACTGTATCGAGGTTATTTTTTTGATCAGAACTTTCAGGTAGTCCAATTATTCTTATGTTTTCTCTTCTTGATCTGTTCTCTAGATCCATTGTTTTTCTGATGAGATGTTTCACATTCTCTTTTAGTTGTTCATTCTTTACATATTTTTAAATTTCTTCATCTCCTATAACTTCGTTGACTTCCCCTAGCCCAACTCTGACTTTTAAGGAGTTATTTTCTTCCTTATGATTCTGAATCTCCTTGTCTAATTGACTAACTTTCTTGTCATAATCTTTTTGTTCCTCTTGTATTATTTTTTATTTTTCTTTTTAATTTTTCCTCAATCTCTCTTATTTGATTTTTAAAGTCTTTTTAAAGTTCTTCAATGAATTCTTTTTGGGCAGGTGACCATTTGACATTACTCTTTGGGGTAGAAGAGGATTTTTTTGCTTCAATATCCTCCTTTGGAGAGGAACCCTGGTATTCTAGTAGCTCTCTAAGATTGGATCCTTTCTCCTTTGCCTATGCATTTCTGGGGGTAATAGTTTAGTTTTCATAATCACCTTTAGTCCAGGAGGATGGGGGATGGTGCCTCTGTCCTCAGATCCTCTTCTGTTCTCCCCTCTGACCTTGAATTCAAACCAAGACTTTCAGCCTCCAGTAAATTCCTACAGCTTGTGGTGTCCCACCCAACTGCTTCTGCACTCACCACGCATGTGCTGGTTCCTTCTCTCCCTTCCCTCCCCTTCCTCCACTCTCCACAGCACAACTGCGAATGGGATTCCTAATCAGCAGGGGTTCCCTAGATCTTCACTAGGTCAGATGCTCAACTCCTCTCACTATCCCGGGGGTAAAAGTTCCTGTGACTGGGGCAGAGGCAGTCTCCCAACTCAGCTCACCCCAGGACTTGCCAAGCAGCTTGGCCCTTGTTGTTAAAGTGGATCCTAGACTGGAGGTGTTTACCCTTCACCTGGAGCAAATCTCATCCTGGGATTTTTCTTCAGATCTTTGACTGTCCCAGGAAGACCCTGGTTCCGCCCCTTCTCTTATTTGTTTTCATGGCTCTATATTTGCTCAGGAGTGCTATTTTATCTCTTTTCTAGAGGAAATCTTGAGAACTAGAAATTTTCTGACCTACTCTGTTTATCAGAATCTTTCTGCTAAGTGTACTTTTCACCAATTTCTGCCATCCTTCTTTCTTAGAGTAGGGTTGGGGGGGAGAAAATGTTGGAAGCCTTATTCCCCTCTTGGCCCCATATATTCATCCCCACATGACTTACCTAGCAGATTTGTATTTGGAATGGGGCTACTTCTGTTTTCTTGTTCTTCCTTTTCCCAAGCAGTAACCTTAAGATGGATAAGTCTAGGCAACATGATGAGTTTCAGAAGGTCCTGAGGTCCTGAGAGACCACTGGGGCTGTGAAACCAGTATTCATTGTAGTGTATGATTGTAGTGGTTGATTATGGTCATAGTAACAGTAGCTGGAATGTTCTGGTACCAAGGGAAGAATCCTTATCAGAGAGAGAGAGAGAGAGAGACCACCAGAAAAGAACATTCTTGATCACACTTGGCATTTGATTAGACTGTGCTCAGTAGAAGTAAAATGAGAAAATCCAATTAGCAGAACAGTCAGAATGCATTTTGCCTTGATGAGGCTTGCTACCATAATGCCAGTATATTGTAAGGTCCTTAAAAATTGAATTTCTGAATCCTGTGGATAACATTCCATGAAGGAATGCTGTGAATTTCTCTGTTTTTGCTTTCTGTATGGGAATAAAATGTCCTGTCTTATACTCAGTTCATATGATGCATTGGGTACCCCTTTTAACTCTCCTCTCCCCCTTTTTGGGAAATCCTACACTAGAAGAAGAAATAGATTTGTGGATGTGATGAATGAAATGAATCTGAGAAATGAGAAACTTATTTCTCCTCTTGAGAAATCAGGGTTTCTCCAGAGCTAAACCCTGGACAAACCATGACACTAGGTAAAGGGAAGGAAAAAAGGAATGAAGCATTTATATAGCACCTACTATATACCAGGCAGTATGCTAAGCACTTTTTCAAATATACTCTCATTTTATCCTCACAACAACTCTGCAAAGCAGGTTCTACTATTATTTCCATTTTTACATTTGAGGAAAACTGAGGTAAACAGAACTTCAGTGACTGCCTGGGGTCACACAGCTAGTAAATGTCTAAAGCTGGATTTGAATTCAGGTCTTTCTGACTGCTCCAGCAGGTTAGTAGTTTCTGTAGCCTCAGAGAAGTAAAGCAATGCCTTGCTAGTCCTTAATGCTAGACAGGCTTCTAGGTTTCTTAGTTTTTCTGTCCCTCATTTTCTAGCCTTAGTTCTGAGTGTTGGCATTCAACGTTGAGACAGGCCTTTCCTGTTCTGGTCCCAAAGGTTTACAGAATCATAGATGTTTGGAGTTTGGAGGGATCTCAGTGACTACCCATGACAACTTACACCTGAGTAGGAACCCCTCACTAAAATATAATTGACAAGTGATCTTCAGCCTGCAACTTTAGAGTTTCAGTTCTTTAGAACTTATGACTTCTTAACGTAGTCCCTTCCTTTAGTTTTTAGAAAATTTTTTTTACATCAAACCAAAATCTTCCCCTTTTTCCATTTCTGTCTGTTAATCCTAACTGTGCCCTTTCAGGACAAGTTAGAAACAAACAAAACAAATTCCTCTTCAAGAATTGCTATTATTTCTTTTTTCCAGGCTAAACAAACCCAGTTCCTTGAGCTAATTCCCAAATGGAGTTTCCTGTCTTTTCATCATCCTGATGACCCTTCTCTTTTCAGCTTTCTTTCTAAGATGTAGCAAGTAAAACTGAACATGATACTTAATCTAGGGCAGAGAACAATGGAACTGGAAATCTTCCTGATTCTGGATATTGATGCACCTTCAGGTCATACCAGCTCTTTTGTCTGCCACATCATCTATTGACATATTGAATTTGCCTTGCACTAACACCCCATCCATCCTGCTCTTTTCGTATAAATTGTTCTCTGGTCATTCCTTGTCTGGGCTTCAGGCCGACTTTAATTACTATATTAATGTCATTCTTTGTAGATGATATGATGGTGTACTTATAGAATCCCAGGGAATTAACTACAAAATTACTTGAAATAATTAACAACTTTGGAAATTGTTAGGAAGTTTATCTTTCCTTTAAACTTGATTTTATCTTTTTGCCAATTCCCTCCTCCCCTCTCCCCACTATTTTGCCCTCTGGATTGCGAGGAGCATATCTAATTCCCTTTCCTAGCCATTCATTCACTTCGATTGTTATATTCAAGTGTATGAATTTATCCTGTTTCTATTTTATTTATACACCAAATACATCCTCCCCCCCATAAGAATATGAGTTCCTTGAGGTCAGGAACTGTCCATTGCCTTTCTTTGTGCCCTGAACACTTAGCACAGTGATTGCTAAATAATGGGCGATTAATAAATGCTTGTTGTCCTTAGCGCTCATGTTTCTCCCAAGTTTTCTTTTTTCTAAGCTAAACACTAACAGTTCATCAAATAGTCATGGAATCAACCTGAGGCTCTTCACTATCCCGGGCACTCTCCTCTGGATGCTTTCAGCTTATCAATGTCCTCCCTAAAATGGGCCATTGGAAAGTGAAAGGATGAAATCATTCCTTCCTATTTTTCTGTCCCTGAAAACAGTTTTTGTCTCATGAATTTGAATCATCATCGTCTTATGATTTTTAGTAAGGGGCTCCATTCCACTCAAAATCCAACTCATCCTTCTACCACTGTTCTGACTCCCAAATCATCACCAAATATTTATTAATTGCCTGCTATATACAAAGCAATATGCTATCTACTGGGAGAGCAATAAAGCCTACATAAGAAAGGATTTCTGTTCTCTTGGACCATGTTTGTTTAACAGGGGCAAACAACTCATCTACAAATGAATACGATTTGATATTTCCAGTGCCTATGATTTTGGAAGAGTGTACTAATGTCATCGATGAAGATAGACCACAACTCATCTTGGGCTTAGTAGAGAGGAAGAAATCTGCATATTTAAGACAACAATACATGACAAGTATATTAGCAAAGTTCAGGAAAAAAGTTGTATGTGGTAATGAGGTAAAAGGAAAAAGTTACCACTTGGGGATTCTGGGAAAATTATGTGGAGGAAGTGATCATTTAATTGCTTTTTAAAGTTGGGTAGGATTGCAATGAGTAAAAACAGTAGAGTAGGTTAACTATTCTGATCAGAGGCAACAGTCTGTGCAAAGTCACAGAGGAAGGAAAGCATAATGTATCTTTATAGAGGTGTTTAGTTTGGTAGGTCCACTGAGAGAATGTGGAGGGGGGAATAAAAAAATGTAAAAGATCAGGTGCTTCCCAATTGTAGAACATCTTGAATGTCGTTACCTAGAGATTCTTACTTTTTCTTTTCTATTTAAATGTTTTATTGATTCTCTTTCTCTTTTTATTGTTATATTTTCCAATACTGCTTCTTCCCAATGACGCACTTACCCCACAGAGGAAATCCTTTATTTTTAATAATAGTTGTAGTTGAGCAAAACAGATGAATATATTGGTCTTTCCTGAAAATGTTTGCCTCGTTTTGTTCCTGCAGTTCGCCATGTCTCTGTCCAGCGCGATGAGGCATAACTTACCATCAGTCTTTTGAAGTCAGGAGTTGATACTGAAATGATTAGAGAATTGATTCTGGAATGTTTCATGGTACTTTTTCTTTTTATTATTATGACTGTATTTTCTTTTTTCTCTAAGAGTAGAACTTCTAAAGTATTTTCCTCTTTTTCCTAGGGGAAAGCCAGATGGAATTCAGAATTTCTTAACCACTTTCCCATGTGAAGACATGCATGTATCAAACTGATCACAACCACCCTGATAGCCACTTAAATAAGATAAAAGGCCACCCAATTCCCCAAAATTTCATCTTTTCTCCAACTCAGCTTTGCTGTGATCCCTGCTGTACATCACGGAGAAAATTTTAATTTCAAACCCACACTTCAGTCATGAGTTTTCAGTAGTTGTCTACTTAAACTACTAGTTTAGTTGTCTGCTAATTGTCTACTACCCAACCAAGAAGCTAGCAGTAGGGGAAGTTATTTCTTTCCTCTTAAACCTTTATGGTTTGTTGTTGGGGCATCTGCACCAGGTAGCATAGTGGATAAAGTTTTGGACTTGGAGAGAAGTTCTGAGTTCAAAATCATGGTCAGATGCTTTCTAATTCTGAGACTTGGAGGCAGGTCATTTAAATTCTCTCTTCCTCAGTTTTCTCACCTGTAAAATGGGCATAATAATGGCACTTACTTCCCAGGGTTATTGTGAGGATAAAATGAGATAATTTTGTAAAATATTGCTATAATTACTGATAAATACGTGAATTACACAGAATACACAAAGACTTCTGAAAATTTGGTTTCAAGGCCTTATATTCCTGGGTCCTGTAATTAGGATTATAGTCAAAGCTCTTTCAAGTTTTTATGTGTCTGAGGCCCCATACTTATGTAGTGGAGATAAGCATACCTAGTAACCTATGATGTTTGTAAGGGTCAATGAGATTACATATAAGAAATGTTTTCAGTTCTTTAAAAGAGAATTATTTAAGCTATTATGAACAAACAAGAAACAAATTTCTTTTCTAAATTCACTTGTACTGTATTATGGAAGTTCAATAATTCCATGCTTTGCCCTTTGCTATAGACCAGAACTGAACAAAAAATTAGACCATTAAGAATCAATAGAAACATAAGGTAAATATTAAAGGCCAATTATAAGGACTTTAATAAGCTCAAACTGTTTAGTTCTTATATGGGAAAATGTTATTGGTAACTTATGAATGTCATCATTACTTGGGTAATTTGAAAAGCCTACATGATAGAAGGCTTGGTGTTGAGCTGCATATAATGTGATGCTCTTAAAAAATATACTAGGTAGGGAGAGGTAAAATGGAGCTGTTATCTTATTCAAAGGAGGCATGAGTGGAAGAACTGTTACAGTGAGGTCTTATATCCACTTAAAAATGAAAGAGTTGGAGTAGATACCCTTTGAGGTCCTTTTTTGTTCTATATCTATCATCCTCCTATCATCTGCTGAAGGTCAGACAGCTAATACATGGCAGGTCTTGAACTCTGGTTCCAAATCCAGTATACTTTCTATAGTACTAATAATCCTGATATATGCATACATACATACATACACATATTTAGTAGCTCCCTGTCTGGTTCAGGGAAAAATATGAAATATTTAGTCTGGCGATTTTAAGAACCCTTGCAATCTGGCTCCCACCTACTTTTCCTGGATCACATAAAAGTCTTCCTTTCAAGAATAAGCAGTTAATCTGACCTCTTAATTATTCCCTGAACACACCAATTCATCCTGTGCTTCTGAGGCTTTCCCTAGTTAGTCCTTAAATGAACTTTCTTCTGTCAGTTCTGTTCCTTGAAATCCTTATCTTCTTTCAAGGAACGTCTCAGATGTTCCTTCCTACAGAAAGGTTTTTTAGATCCTCCTCCTCTCTATTTTTTCTCTCTGTATCTCTTCTTCTCTATCTCTTTTTTCATATCTGTCTTTGTCTCTGTCCTTCTCTGTCTCTATTTGTCTCTTACCCCCCCTTTCTTCTCCCCCCTCACAGAAGAATGTAAGCTTTTTAAGGGTAAAGACTGTTCCTTTTTAAAAATTTATTTTTAAAAATAGTATTTTATTTTTCCCCATGTTACATCAAGAAATTTTTTTGCATTCATTTTTACAAGATTTTGAGCTCCAAATGTTTCTTTCTCCCTCCCTCTCCTCTTCTGAAAATAGTAGGCAGTTTGACATAGTTTGATATATGTGCTATCATGTAGAAATGTTTCCATATTAGGTACAGTTGGGAAAGAAGAAACAGATTGAAAAGAAAAAATAAACAGAAGAAAGAATAAAGTAAATTAAAAGAAATATGCTTAAGTCTTCATTCAGAGTCCAGGGATAGCATTTTTTTTTTTACAGTAACAGAAATACTATCTTTTAAAAAATAAATGTTTTTGCTTTGAGTTTTTAACATTCACTTCCATAAGATTTTGAGTTCCAAATTTTCTCCCCTTGGATACCCTTTTCCATCATGAGTCCTTTGTCCTTGTCTTGGATTTTTGTGTTGCTGAGAAGAGTTGAGTGATTCATAGCTGATACTGTGTATGATGTTTTCCTAGTTCTGTTCATTTCACTTAACATCAGTTCGTATAATTCTTTCCAGTTGTTTTTTCTGGAAGTTGTCTGTTTATAATTTCTTATTGCATTGTAGTGTTCGATATACCACAGCTTGTTCAGCCATTCCCCACTTGGTAGGCATACTTTATTTTCAGCAGTTAGACACCACAAAAGGGTTGCTATAAAATTTTGCACATGTAGGTCCTTTCCCTTTTTAATGATCTCTTTGGGATACAGACCTAGAAGTGATATTTCTGGATCAAAGGGTATGCACAATTAGGTTACCCTTTGGGGTAGTTCCAAATTATTCTCCAGAATGATGGATTAATTTCCAACTCCATCAATAGTGCATGTCTCAATTTTCACACATTTTCTCCAACATTGATCATTTTTCTTTTTTATCATACTAGCTAATTTGATTGGTGTGAGAATTGTTTTAATTATTATTTCTCTAATCAATCGTGATTTAGAGTATGTCTTCATGTCTATAAATTGTTTTGATTTTTTCATCTGAAAACTGCTTATTCACATCTTTTGACCATTTATGAATTGGTAAATGACTTGTATTCTTAGAAATTTGACTTAGTTCTCTATACATTTGAGAAATGAGACTTTTACCAGACACTTGTTTTAAAGATTGTTTCCCAGTTTTGTGCTTTCCTTCTAATCTTGGTTGCATTTTTTTTTTTTTGCTTTAAAGCCTTTTAATTT
Organism: Potorous gilbertii; assembly: GCA_028658325.1. Lineage (NCBI taxonomy): Eukaryota > Metazoa > Chordata > Mammalia > Diprotodontia > Potoroidae > Potorous > Potorous gilbertii. The sequence continues at coordinate 81,349,029 of CM053770.1, read as the reverse complement.
AATATAATCATATCGATTCATTTTTATCTTTTACAATGCTTTCTTTCTCTTGTTTGGTCATGAATTCTTATGCTCTACCACTTGGTGCATATATGTATAGCATTGATTTTGCTTCATTGTTTATGTTACTTTTTAGCAAGAAGTAGTTTCCTTCTTTATCTCTTTTAATTAGGTCTATTTTTGCTTTTACTTTGAGATCAGAATTGCTACCCCTGATTTTTTTTTTACTTCAGCTGAAGCATAATAGATTCTGCTCCAATCCCTTACCTGTACTCTGTGTGTGTCTCTCTGCTTCTAGTGTGTTTCTTGTAAACAACATATTGTAGGATTCTGGTGTTTTATCCCTTTTCCTGTCTAATTCCATTTTATGGGAACATTCATTCCATTCACATTCATAGTTATGATTACTATCTATGTATTAACCTCCATTCTATCTTTCCTCCTGTTTATCCTCTCTCTCTTTTCACCCTTTTCCTCCTCACTGGTGCATTGCTTCTGTCTACTATGTCCTCTGATCTGCCCTCCCTTCTGTCAGTCCATACTTCCTTGTTGGGTAAGATAGATTTCTATATTCAACTGATGTGTATATGATTCCCTCTGCGAGCCAATACTGATGAGAATAAGGTTCAAGCAATTCTCATCATCTACCCTCTTATATCCCCTCTACTGTAACATGTCTTTCATGCCTCTTCATGTGAAATAATTTACCTCATTCTACATCTCCCTTCCTTCTGCCCCACTGTACTCCTCTTTCTCATCCCTTAACTTTTTTATGTCATTCCCTCAAAATCGTCTTATACCCATACCCTCTATCTCTGTTCATTCTGTCTAACTGTACTATTAGTGATACAATTTTTAAGAATTGTAAGTATCATCTTCCCATGTAGGGATGTAAATAGTTTAGCTCTATTGAATGCCTTATGTTTTCTTTTCCCTTTTTATCTGTTTTCTTGCATGTTGATATTAGAGCTCAAAATTTTAGTTTAGTTTTTTTCTATTTATGAAAGCTTGAAATTTTTCTATTTCATTGAAAATGACCATTTTTTCCCCTTGGTGTATTCTGTCTGCTTTTGCTGGGTGATTCTTGGTTGTAGTCCTAGTTCCTTTGCCTTCTGGAACATTATGTTCCATGACCTCTGGTCCTTTAATATTACAGCTACCAAGTCCTGCATAAGCCTGACTGTGACTTCTCAATGTTTGAATAGTTTCCTTCTGATCACTTGTAGAATGTTCCACTTGAGCCTATAATTCTGAAATTTGGCCACAATGTCACTTGCAGTTTTTATTTTGGGATCTCTTTCCTGAGGTGATAAGAGGATTTTTCCAATGTTGATTTTACCCTCTTTTTTTTCAGGGCAGTTTTCCTTGATAATTTCTTGAAAGATGTTGTCCAGGTCCTCCTTTTAGTTGTGGCTTTAAGGTAGTTCAATGATTCTGATATTGTCTCTGCTGGATCAGTTTTCAAGGTCAGTTATTTTTATATGTGGTATTTTACATTTTTTCATTAGTTTGAATTTGTTTGATTTTTGACGTCTCATAAAGTCATTAGCTTCCACTTGTCCAATTCTAACTTTTAAGGTGTTGTTTTCCTCAATGAGCTTTTGTACTTCCTTTTCTTCCCTTCTTTTTTAACTTTCTTTTCTATTTAGCTAATTCTACTTTTTAATCAGCTTTCTAAGCTCTGACTCTTTTCCCGTTGTTCAGTTGCATCATTCTCATTTGTTTTCCCACTTTCCTTCTACATCTCATATGATTTTTGATCTCCTTTTTGAGCTCTTCTATAAGTTCTTTCTTGGCTTGAGACAACTTCCCTTTTGAGGATGGGGTTTTGCCCATAGGTGTTTTGATGTTGTTGTTCTTTTCTGAGTTTGTGTCTTGGTCTTCCCTGTCACCATAATAATTTTCTATAGTCAGATTCTTTTTTTTATTACTTTTTGCTCATCTTTTTTGGGCCTTTTTCCTTTCTTTTTTTGTAAATTTTTTTTTAATTTTAAACTTTATTACAAAATAAGAAAAGAAAAAAGAAATAGATTCAGATAAAAAACTAAGATAATACAAAATAAGAAAAGAAAAAAATTGCCATATGCAAAGACAAATGTGAGAGATGATTCAAAATGTACAGCAATAAATTTCCATTGCAAGAAAGCCTATAAAATACACACTATGCAATGTGTTGGAAACTGTTCATCGTTGCTACCTTGTAAGTTTTCTTTTTTTTTCTATGTACTTTTTACTTACTCTTTATTCCCACTTTCTCCCCCCAAAAAGGCTACAGTAAAGCACAGATATAGATATACATATGTAGGCATACATACACATATATGTAGATATACACAATATATACATATATAAACAAATGTATACATACATAAACACATATACACCTTTTATACATATACTTACACATGCATTTACCTAGATATCAATAATCATAGTCATATATGACATACACATTCATATGCATCTATGTAAGACTGTACTATACTTATCCTCTTTTTCTTTGAGGGTGGATAACCTCTTCCTTCAGAAGTCTAAGTCTTTCCATATTTTTCCAAATCCACCAAGTCATCATGTCCTACACCACAGCAATATTCCTTCCTTGTACTGTCTATTCCTAACAAATTCTACTCCTAATCTTTATTTTACATTTTTATGTATCTCTTATTTCCTATCCCTCCTGACTCCTCTACCTTACTTCTACCTGCTACCTTGCCCTCCTATTACTTAACTTACCTCCCCTCCAAGGAAGATTCTGAAGATCACTTGGCAGGGTAAGTTACCAGAAACTGAGGTCCTTACTTGAACTAAATTGCTGAGCATTCAAACTACACTTCAGAGAACGCAACTCCAATGGGCTGGCCATGTTGTTTGAAAGAAAAATGTATGCTTGCCAATATGACTATTTTATGGAGAACTTGCATGGGGTAGGCAATCTCATAGTGGTCAGAAGAGTTAATACAGGGACACTCTCAAGTTCTCTCTCAAGTACTTTGGAATTGATTGTGTCACATGGGAAACACTCGCACAGAACTGCTCAGCATGGTGTGCCCACCATCAGAGAAGGTGCTGTGCTCTATGAGCAAAACAGAATTGAAACAGTTCAAAAGAAACATAGAATGTGCAAATTTAGAGTATCTACCCCAAATGTTCACATGAACTATCTGTGCTCTATTTGTGGTAGAGCATTTCGAGGTCATGTTAGTCTGATCAACCACAGTCAGACACACTGAAACTTGACTTTATCATAGGGATATCATTTTGGTCCTCTTCAAGAACAAAGGATAACAACCAACCCTTATCCTCCCATTCCCATTAATCTAAATACCTACCTTGCCCTCCTATTACTTAGCCTACCTTCCTCCATCTCTCCCTTATCTTCCCATTCCCATTAGTCTAAACATCCTTCTATACTCCCTTTAACCTATTCTCTCACTGTCCCTCTAGAGATCCCTCACCTATCCTCTCCCCTTTCTGTATGCCCTTAGCATTTTATTTCCTGCTGAATTTAGACTCTTCTAGATATATATGTTTTATTTGCTCTTGAATCCTCTTCTGATGAAAGTAGGTTTTCAGAACTAACAGACCTCTTCCCCATACCTAATTCCTGCTTTCCCTCTTGTACCTCATTTGCATAGGAAAATTACTCTTTTTAGCTGTTCCTAAATGTTTTATTTTAAAAAGTCATATCATGTCATAGTTCTCTTGCATTACTCTTCTTTCTTTTCCTAATTTTTCTTCTACATCTCATATAATTTTTAAGCTCCCTTTTGAACTCTTCCATGAGCTCTTTCTGGACTTGAGACTACTTTCTTTTTATCTTTGGGGTTTTACCCATAGGTGTTTTGATTTGTTGTTTTTGTCTTGGTCTTCCCTGTCATCACAATAATTTTATATAGTTAGATTATTTTTTTTGTTGATGTTTGCTCATCTTTTTGTTTTGACTTTTTTACTTTCTTTTAAATTGGAGCTCTCTGCCAGGATGGAAGGGGCATGGTCTGAGGCTTTTTGTATCAGTGCTTGCAGGCCCTGGCTGTTTACCTGGAGATGCTGCCCCAAGACCCCGGGGGAACTCTTGTGGGGGTGTCTGGTGCTACTAGAGGCCATTTGCATCTCGTGGCTTACATGGTGCTAAATTGAGGTCCTAGTGCTTGGTGGCTGGAACGTGTTGAGGTCTAGTGGTATGTTTCTGCATTTTTCTGAGCCTACATTGAAGCATATGGAGGTCTGACCACTGGAGGATGCCTATTTTCTAAGGCATGTGGGGTTTCCCGGTGTTGGGATTTTCCTGCTTCACCACACTGGGAGGATGTCCCCGTGGTTGACTGAGGCGGGGCCTGATTTTAAATTTATCCTCAGACTTTTAGTAGCTGTGAGACCCTGGGCAGTTCACTTGATCTCTGCCTGCCTCAGTTTTTCCCTCTATAAAATGGGATAACAATAGCATTTACTTCTCAAAGTTGTTGTGAAGACCAAATACTATAGATTTATAAATCACTTTTCTTGTTGAACTGAGTTACAATGTCTTTAGTTTGGTTTCATGTTATTTTTTTCTCATGACAACATATTTTAATTTTTAAAGAAAGCATTCAATATTACCTACAACTGCTAATAAATGTATTAGTAACCAAATTTCTAGCACTCTAGTAAAGCACACCTGAGCTCTATGTATGTGGGCTTGATTGTCGTGGGGGGAGTAAATTCCTATGACAATTTCTCCCTTAAGGTTACTTATCGGGATATGCTTATCTACTACCATGTAGTGGCAGGGAAAAGTACTGAAAAGAAGAAATAAGCCCAAGTGAAAACAAGCACACATAAACCACCACCCTTCCCATTTCAGAAGAAACTGACGGGTTGTAAGCAGGGTTGCATAGCCCAGAAACTGATTGTAAATAATGCCATTTCCTTTTGTCACCAAGAAGTAGGGAGAAAACTTATGGAGAAGCAGAATGACATCATGATGTTGGATTCTTAGCAATAGCATATTTTGAGTGGTACCACTTCTTTTCTGAGTTTTTCTGAGCTTGCTGCAGCAACACAGATGGAACTGTTTTGTAAGAGTGACATGTTTAATGCAAACGTGTAAGGGCATTTTTCAACATTTCCTAAATTATGGGTCTTCATACTTCTTTAATTTTCTTCAATATCCCCTCTTTTTCTTCATCCTCATAGGCTGGTGAAATGAAAAAGAAGTACCCTTTCTCCCTCTAATTCTAAAATGACTCCCTCCCATCTTCCCCACAATCCTACTTTACCTTTATTTCCAGTTTTTACCCAGTGTTCCTTGTTTTCCTCGTTGGAAAAAAGCAGGACAGATTTTATCCTTTGTTTAGGAAAGAGCCCATTAAAAACTTGAAGCCAGCTGCCTATCTCCCCTAAGTTTTGTCTTCTTCAGGAAATGCTCCAACTACCTTCAACCAGTTCTCATATGGCCTCATCTTGAGGCTCTTCACTATTCTTGTTGCCCTCCTCAAGATGCTCTTCAGCTTGTCAATATCCTTCTTTACATTTGACACTTGGAATTAATACCATGCTCCACATGTTTTTTACCAGGGAGAGGTAGAATAGATTGGTACCAATATGAAGATTGTACTAATTACTCAATTTATTTCTATAATTCTTACATATAATATAATTATATTTTACTATTAGATAAATATCATATAAACAAACTGTATGTAAATAATATAGTATTATGCATTTGTTGTGTTTGTCCTGTGTTCTTGAAGAGGACCATGATATCAAGATGATGACATGACTTGCAGTTGACTTTGATTTGAGTGAGGGAGGGTTGTACAAGGTCACCAGCCTCACTTTCTCCTCCAGAGCCATCTGAGTCCATTGGTCAGATATTTATTGGGACAACTAGAGATGGCCCAGGTTGCAATGGGAGACCCTGGCCATTTTAGTGTAAGGTCTTATCAGATTCTTACTTTGAGCAAGATACACCTTTTCAATAAATGGACTTCTTTAAGTAGTTACTCAAAGGATGATCCCTTTAATAAAAAAAAATTGAACTGGGAGGGGATGACCTTCAGGGTTCCTGAATAAAACAGAACCAGTTACTATTTAGCATTTACATTTGTTTAATATTTACCTATTAAATAGATACAGCATAGTATATAAGCATATAATATAAAATAATATACATCTGTGTACTCTCTGACCCTCTGATTGGAAGGCTGGAGGGTGGAGGAGAAACTTCTAAAGCCTCCATTTAAAGAAGACTCAGAATTCCTAGCCAGCTCTTCATTTCTTTCCATCTGCTGTGCTTGGTTTGACTTCATCATCATCACACTCCTCTGCATGGCTACCTTCTCTTTGCCCTTCATCCTGGTTTAGCTTCCTTTTGTATATTACTGTCCCCCATTGCTAATGGGAGATGAAGCCATTGTCAGTCATTTTGATCTTGCTACAAACTCTGATAATTCTGAAGGAGTGAGCGGGGTGGATGACTTTGCACAGCTCTGCCTCACTTAAATCCAATTTTCTTGCAAGTCAAAACATCATCATCTTGATGTCATTGGTCCTCTCTGAGAACTAAAAAAGAGCAACAACAATCCACCACAAGTCTGTAAACTCCTTCTCTTAAGGTAGATACTGTCATACATGCATACATACATACATAATAAATACATACATACATACATACATATATATGTATATATATATATATATATATATATATACACATACATATATATACATATATATATGTATCTCCAGATATTTCCTTGGCCCTAGCTCTGGTTAGGGACAAACAAATGGGATAAACAAATAGAGGCTGGGTTCAATGAATGATCTATGTCAGATTTGCATCCATAGAGGTGGTAGGATTCTTTTCTAATCCACATCAGGCACACATAATGTCCTCCTGCTCCTCCTCTGTCTCTTCCAGCTGGGTTCCTGCACAAAGCACAGAAGGCTGTAGAATCCTTGGGGAGTCTAGCTTTCTATCAGTTCTCTTCTGGGGAAAGTGTTGTCGAGTATCTGAATCTCAGAAGAGAAAAAATGCTCAGTCTACTGATTGTCTTCTTCATGATCATCTTTCTCCTGGAGTCTATGGCAGGAATCACAGAAAATGGTTTCATCATCTTAGTGCTGGACAGAGAGTCATTGCAGTGTTGGAGCCTGCCCCCTATTGACATAATCCTGGCCAGCCTGGGCATCTCCTGCTTCCCTCTACAGTGAGCAACAGTCCTTAGCAACTTCTGTGCATATTTCTCCCCAACTAATAGGTTGTACATTCTCTTTCTATACTGGGTGGCAGTTCTTAGCAACTTCTACACATATATGTCCCCAACAAATAGCACTATATACTTTGGCATTTTCTGGAATTTTATTAATGTTACCACATTCTGGTTCACCATCTGGCTTGCCATTTTCTACTGTGTGAAAATTTCTTCCTTCACTCACCCAATCATCCTCTGGGAATTCCCTAATTTGTCCCCTGCCTACTATTGTGGTCCCTACTGATATCCACATTGATATTCATCTCATGTTTTGAAAAGACCTGTCATGTTTTCCAACATCCAGTCATTAGAAATTACTTAGGAAAGACCACTTTGGATGATATCAAAGGAGCATTACAGAGGCATTTTTTAATGTGACTGAAAATGTTTATTTTGTTCATTCCTTTTCTCTCCTTTTTTGCCTCTGCCATTTTGCTAATTTCTTCCCTGTATCAACACTTGAAAAATATGTAGCACCCTAGTGCTGGTCCTCAGGATCTGAGTATGCAGGTCCACATTACAATCCTGAAGTCCCTCTTCTTTCTCGTCCTCTATACATCATTCATTCTGCCTCTGATCATCACCACCACAGAACCTAATTGAGTTTTTAGCTCTCCATTTTGGGTATGGGAGGTAGTGACCTATTCTGGCATCTCCATCCATCCTGCCTTCCTGAAAAATCTCAAAATTGAGAAGACTTCTGAAGAAGATGCTGCATGGCCATGAGGCTGCATGAGGGGAGTTCAGCTCTGAATTGATAAGTATCAGTAATCAATATTGAGCATTACCAAAATTGCTGTTTGCAACATAGACACATAAGACTTGGAAAAGAAGGAAGAAAAGGAGGAGTAAAGAAAGGAAGAAAGATAAAAAGGAAGGAAAAAGATATTTAATTATGTACTTATAATATTTTGACATTGTTATAAGCACTGAAGATGCCAATACAATCATTTAAGCACTGACTTTTCAGCTTCTTATTCTCTTCCCCCAATACCTAGTTCATTCATGCCTAAACACTGTCATTTTTCCCTCTATAATGTTTTATAGTTAATTGAATTTTATTTTGCAGACTGTTATAGACAGGCCACTAAGGCCATGAGAGATCAAGTGATTTGTTCAGGGTGAAACAACTGGTAGGTGTCTGAGGCAAAATTTGAACCTAGCTCTTGATTCCCAGTATGGAATTCGTTTCACTATGATTTTACCTTTCCTTGTCTTTTGTTCTCATATGCACCCCCACAGCCACAGGATTAGCCCCTCTCCTGGGCTATAAACTCCTTGTGCCCACATGTTGATAAAATCCTTTTTACTGGTCTCTGTGTACATTCTGTAAAGAATAGTTAGATACACCTCAATTACTCCAAGGATGAGTATGGGCAAGTCACTTAGCTCTCTAAGCTTTGCTTTCTTCATCTAGGGAAAAAAAATAAAGATCATCGTGTGTGTGTGTGTGTGTGTGTGTGTGTGTGTGTGTGTGTGTAATGTATACTTTATAAATATGTGCAATGTACATGTGTATGCACGCACATATAAACACCATGGGGATAATATTATTTTCTCTGCCTACCTCAGGAGGTTACCCAGGGCAAGTCACTTTGTCAACCCCAAGGTGATAGAGAAACAGAATTTCTTGCTACTCCATCTTCACTCTCTTCAAAAACTTAGAGAGGCTGCCCGTTAACTCTTACTGTCCATGAAATGCATCATGGGCTCCAGCTAATCACAACTCTGTCCCCATTGACAAGACACTTGACTGTTCTCGTTGGATTCACCTCAGATGATTGCACTTGAAAGACTTTCTCAGTTATGGCTTGACTTTTTTTGCTTTCCAATTCCTACCAAAACTCAGCTAGAAACACACTTTCTATTCCCAGCTCAATACCAGTTCCTTGAAGACACAACTTTGTGTCTTTGGATCATAGAAGAATGGAATAGCAGATGAGGATGCAGCTTCTTTGTCAGGAAGACAGTTTTACCCTGACTTAAGCTCTCCGGATGCAAGACAGTTCTTTAAGATAATTGGTTGTTGAGCAGGTCCTGATCTGTATGAAGATTTCACTACACTAATTAAATCCCAGGTCTACTCTCCACACCCCCCACCCCAATAAAAACAAAGCAATAAAAAAATACCTTAAACTAAGAGACATTTATTAAGCCTCTATTATGCCATAGGACATAAAAACTGCAAGTATTTGTAGAATGCCTTCAAGTTTGCAGAGTGTTTTATTTTATTTTTTTATCCTCACACTGGCTCTAGCAGATAGGCACTATTATCACCACCCTTTTTTACAGAAGAAGAAACTGAGGCAGGCAAAGATGAAGTGACTTGCCCAGGGTCACACAGATAATAGGTGCGTGAAGCTGGATTTGCTCTCAGGTCTTCCTGACTCCAGGTCCAACACTTGATCGACTGCACATAGCTGGTCTAGAGATATGAAGAAAAGAAATGAAACAAGCCTTGTTCTCATGGAGGTTACATTCAATCGGGGATCTGATACATAGTAGATTAATAAATACTTGCTGAAAGAATGAATTAAAAATAAGATATGTTTAGTTTAAGTATAATGACATTGTTCCAGACTATCAAACTACTTACCCCAATCACTCTAGCAATGCCCTACCCTGGTTCTATCCTCCTTTAGGGTCATCCCCAATAGGAAAAAGCTTCAGGGGCGACAATAGTGGAAGCATCTCTTTTACACTGCTATGGCATGACAGAGAAAACCAGCCTTAAAAATAGGAAGAGAGAAAGAAAATATGGTACTCTTCTAGCAGAATTGGCATCTTTTTTCTAAAGTTTTCTAAAGTTTGAGCAGAACTTTGATACCCAGATCATGGTAGGAAATTCTTCCTCTTATTTCCATGGTTTGAGAGGATCAGAGACATAAATGAATTGAGTTAATGGAACCAATACCTGAGACGCGGAGCAGAGGCTATCTGGAGCTGAGATCTAAGGTGATATAATTTATTTGTGCACAATCCCTCCTCAACCCCATTCATTGAGAGATGAGAAGATTTTAGTGTTTGAGCACTGATCTACATGAGAGTTGTTCCTGTGAGTGAAAACCTAGGATAAATGTCTCTATTAGCTCCTGGTGGGGAGTAGCTCCACTGAACTGACCTTCTGACTTTTGGCTTACCTGGAGGTTGGGGAAGGGGGTGTAATGGAGATGGGGCAGTTCAGGAACATTCTTACTAGGTCTATCAATGTTGTTTAAGTAATTTCTAATAGTATGGTTAAAGTCATCAGCAAACCACTATGTCTCAAGAAGGGGAATCTAGCAATATGGAAACTTTAAACCTTTTATTCAATTGAGTAATCCACATGACAAATCATAAACTAATATGAGGCTGGGATATCATCCACAAAGGGGTAGAGTCCACAGGAAGATGGTAGCTGGCTCCCTAAAGGCATGAGAAATGCCCAAGTTGCTGCAATGACTGTGGTTCACACGACATGTAGGGAAAGCAGTTGATCAATAGCAAGCATACCAAACAGTCTAAGCCACTGTTCACAGTGCCCAACTAGGTGTCATATTAGTAACTAAGCATTTACTTGTTTGAATTTATCTGTTATTGTTTTTTGAATATAATAATGCCTGTATGGCTTGTAAATACTCAAATAGTCCTGTGATCTTATCCATTTGGGAATCTCTGCCAGTGTTGCAAGTCACATTTTATATATGATTACATATCTCTTATGATCTTGTAAATATATGTTCTTTATAGGGGGTATGCCCAATGTTATGAAGGAAGACTTTCTTCACCTTTTGTCAACATATTGAAGATATTATTGTGCACACTGCCTGTTTATACATTATACAGGACAAGAATTTTAATGACTCAGCTTCCAGGACTTCCCTTTTCCCTTTGGAAACTTGATCAGTCCTACCATCCCTGACATAGCTTTCTGGTCTAATAGAATGAAGTTTCCAGCCCAGTGGAATCAATGGCTTTCAGGCTTGGTGAGTGCTTGAGATCATGTGAGTCACCATATCCTTATGACTTATTGATCAGATGAAGTTTCCACATGGAAGGGAGGAGGACCATGTCCTGAGAAGCTAATATCCATGTTGTACATTCTTACTCTGTTAGAGCAAGGTAAGCCTCCTCCTTTATTAAATGTTCAGTGTCTCATTTAGTCATAATACTCAACTTGCACCAAGAGAGTACTTGCTTTAGAGCTATGTTTGCAACACATATGATCAACCTATCTTCTCTTCCTGACATGCAATTACTTGATAACATCCTTTATTCCTGTTCTTTTTTTTTTTGCAATTTCTCAACAATTCTATGTTGAAGTTTGCTCACATTCACCATGTACTTTTCTCTTGTCCATTCATTATACTCATTTGTAGTTCTTCAGAGAAAAAGGTTCTCCATTGCCATATAGTCACACTGGTAATATGTTAGTATTGGAAAGATGGCTCCTTCCTTTCATGGGAAACCAATGCAACAAAGATGCCCTATAGCAGAGGAAAATATTTCTCTTAGTTTTGGACAAATAAGAGATGGAGATAGGAAATGTCCATTCCTCTCCCCTCTTCTTTCTCCTTGTCTGAAAATCTATTAGTTTATTCCTTAGAAGATACTGATAAATCTGAGTTTATCACTAAGGAGTGAGGGAATCCAAATATTTGGAATAGTAAAAATAGAAATAAAATTATAGACCTAGGAGGAAACTAGTAAACATTTGGTATTACCACTAACTAGGGTAAATAATGGCCCTATGGGGCTAAAATAACACAGTCATTCAGTTAGTGGTAGATCTGACTCAGAGAAAAAGAGGAAGGAGTCAAGAAGAGTAATAAAAAAGGAGACAAGAACTGTAAAGTGAAAAATAGTCTTGGAAAGGCTTGGAGAGAGCGGGGATGGTCCTAGGACAGCTGAAGAGAAACTCCCTGCTCTGCTAAGCACAAGTGTATTCTACACCTGGGTTACCTCACATGTAAGTAGTGTTTCATCTTTATCTATGTCTATTTATCATAGTAGTCTGAATTCAGAGCTTAGCATTGTGCCTGGCCCATAGCTGGTACTTAAGAAATAAATACTTGTTGATTGACTTACAGTTCCCCCACACTAAATCTGACTTGCACACTTTGGTCTATTATTTTTTCTTACTTCACATTGAATATGATGAAGATAAAGAGAGTTTTGATGATAAAAATAAATGAAATGTATTTGAAGGGAAGGATATTTCTGTGTAGTTGTTTTCTATATGGACACAACAGAAAGATGCATACATAGGTTTACATCAGAAGTTCTCAAACTTATTTGGCCTAGCTCCTCCTTTAAAAAAAATTATTCAAAATACCTGGAAATCTTTCATCCTGTAGCTATTTTTTTGGAAATTTGCATGATTTCCAAAAAAATGACATTTTAAAAAATGAAGCATTTTAAATTTAATAATTAATTGCAAATTTTTGTTCTTTTTCTGTTATAATTTTGATGATGCAACACTGCATCATGTAACAATATAGTATCACATTGTAAAGCAGTCATTACATGCACATATTCCTGAAAATATTTGCTGGACTTACAGACAATGTGTGATAGGCTCACTTGTCAACACTTGCTTATTAAGACCTGTTAGCGGACTTGACGACTGAGCAGTTATAACTTGCATTTTGTATGTTTTTCTGGAAAATAATATAATCACTACTACTTTAACTCTTTTACCCAACAGATGAAACATATACAAATGATTTTGCAACATTTTCTTGTCTCCTCTTCTTTACTTATGATTTTACTGCACTCTTATTTTTATTCAACACTTCCCAGTTGTACTCTAGGCTACTACCACCTCTTTGGATCACTACAATGCCCTCAGGAGGGCAGTATTGGCCACTTTGGGAACCTCTGGTTTACACACATACACACATATGCATATCTTCCAAAGTACTATCATTTTAGCGGGGGTCTATATTGTAGATCAGGGGTAGTGACCTGTGATTACGAGGCCTTCTAGGTCCTTGGGTTCATCCTTTTGAATGAATCCAGATTTTACAGAACAAATTCTTTTATTCAGGGGATTTGGTCTGTGATGTTTGGAGTCAGTCAAAGAGCCCCACTTGAGAACCTAGAAGGCTGTGTGTGGCCTCCTGGGCTCAGGGTCACCTCCGATCTTGGTAATTCTCGTTGTTTATAATGAAGTAGTCCTGTTGCACTAAAAAAGGCTAGTCCAAATTTGTAGGGGTCCAGCCCAGTAACTCACTATAGGCAGGGGATCATGGAAATAGAGGAGCTATGCTTTTGTTTTTTGCCTTGCACATGTTTGTAAAATTTCTCTTCCCATTTCATTGTAAGCAACTAGAAGACAGAGGCTATCTTTACTCTGTACGGCAAATTAAGTATGTTGTAAATACTTCATCAATAATGTTGAGGAAGTTGATGACTGTCACACCTGTGACAGAGACAATCCACTAACATAAAGATCCCAGGTATATTCTGAATATTTTTCTTACTCTTCTAGCTAACAGACCCCACCCAGGAGAGTTGGAGAAATGTAAATATTGTATTGCCTAGAAACAAAATATTCACTTGCAAGCATCTGGTTTATAGTATTTCATGATCATCATTTATTTTATTTTATTTATTATTATGTTGATTGTTGCTAAGGAGGAAAACAATTGAAATCTTAAAATGAATCACCATTTGTTCCAAAGGTAATTCTCTCACATGCTTCCTCCTTCACTCTCTACCTTCCCCTATATCAATACTATACCTATACCTGTACCTATATCTGAACTTGTTCCTATATCTATATCAATGTTGTTATTTATACAGATGCCTGTACCCGTATATGCATCTCTATTTATATCCATCTCTATTTCCATGTCCATCTTTATATCTATGTCTAATCTCTACACATCTACAAGCAAAGGGTCTACACATTACTCCTTCTTACCAATTTTTCCATAGTTCTATAGCATAGACTATTGTCCACATAGTTGGGCCAGGCTAGAATATGTTTCCAAAGAATTCTTTGGTCTTTGTATTCCATTTGCCTAGCACAGCAAAAGGGCAAAAAGAGAAATTCTCTTGAGTCCTTTTCTTTGCTCCCTGAAGATTCTTCTTTTCCTCTCTAAGTTACCAATTTTACTAATCATGAATATCCTTGGGACAGTCACACTTTGTTTCTTACAGTTACTTAAAAGCAAAAAGGAGGAACAAGGAATGTACAAAGAGTCCAGCAATGACTACATAACAGTATGATTTGTGAATTAGTCATGGTCTACACCATGAGTCTTTTGCCTACCAGGCACACTGTAAAACTTGATAATGAGTTCTTGTTTTCCTAGCATCCTCTTTACAATCTGTGGGTCAGAAAGCTTAAAAAATTTAATAACTTGTGGTGCCATAATTAGACTTCCCTTCCCCACCCTGGACAAAAACAGTCACAGGTTTGGGGTAGTCAGTTGTATAGAGGAAAATCCAAACATGAAAGCAATTGTGAAAGGAGAATGGGAAGCCTGTTTTCCAAAGAGTCTGGCATAGTTTAGCAGAAGTTGGGAGAGAAAGTGGACCTGGGGAAAGGTGAGCCCTAGTAGTAGGACAGCAACAGTGGAGGCCTGGAGGTGGCCCAAGCAGCATGAGACAGCAGAGGACTTCAAGGTGATTTGTGGGATGGGGAGGGTGAAATGGAAAAACTCTGTTCTTGTGAGGCAGTATGCCCCATGGGATGTTGGCACACTAGGATAAAACCTGCTTCATTCAATGTAAGCTAACTTCTGATGCCTTTCCGTTTCCTGTAGGATAAAATCTAAACTCCTTAGATATCAAGCATTCAAGGTTCTCCCTAATTTTGTCCCTCCCAATTTCTTTAATCCAATCTTTTTCTCCACAAATTATTCCCTAAAAGGGTAGTCAAATTCCTTGAACATGGTCCTGCCTCCAAATGTTTCCTCTGCCTGGCATGCCCTTCTCTCTTCTTCAAACTTATCTCAGCACCAGATTTCCTTTAAGGACAAGCTCTAAGTCCTACCTTCTCTATAAAAACTCTTCCGACTTCCCTAGTTTTCAGTGATTGATCCCTTCTAGAAATCCCTGTAGGACTTATTGCCTGTATCATTTACTTGGTACTTAAAATGTTCTGTCCTGTATTGTTAATTATTTTTGTTAAGTAACATTTTGTAAATTACAATGAACAATATTTAATGGTGTTAATAAATTTTTGTTTTGTTCTTGTTTGCAAAGAGACTGTAGGCTCCTTGTAGGAAGAGGACATATAGGAAACCTCTTTTGAGTTATTTGGACCTGGGGTAATACCCTCCTCACAGTGGATACTTAGAAAAATACTTGATGATGGTGATTGAGAAGCAGAGTCCATGTTCAATCTCTTCTTGTATCCTCAGTAATTAGCATTGCACTTTGCCCAAATAAATGCTTGTTGAATAAAGCTGGAAAGTGATACTGTTGGGTGATATTGACCATTACAGTTTGGAATATGAAGAACATCAGAGCTGGGACTCAATCTAGAGTAGAATTGGAGGAACAGCAAGATCCCTTTTACCCAATCAAAAATGGAGGTCAATAGGCTGACTGTGTCTTGTCCTTGTGAGTCAGGCTTAGGTTGCTCAGATTGGCTGTCCTTAACACTAAGGAATTAAGAGTGCATAATTATAGTACAAACTGTGGCCCACAGGCCCCTGACTCTGGATTAAATAGAGTGAGATGGATTTTGGGAACTATACTCAAAAGTTACTATTTTATTAAACATTATTTCCACAGAGAATTTACTGTAGGAAATTTCCAAGTTTAATTTGTGTATAGCTGCAGCACAAATGAGATATTCACAGCACCTACAGAGGCCATGAATATGCTGACACAATTCTGAATCACTAAATTCAAGACTCTTCACATAAAAGAACCAAAACATTTATTCAGATACAAGAAAGCCAAATTCATCATAGTAACAAAGAAATTCATACACAGTAACAATGTAGGGGGCACTACCATCCCCAAGCCTCCCCTTTCATAGGCTTCCTACAAACCAGCTCTCAAATAAAATCACAAACTCTCTCACTCACACTAGCCAGTTGCCTGCTTTTCTCTCTTTCCTTCAGGTCTGACTGCTCTGACCAATTTCCTCTCAGCTCTGCTCCACCCTTCCTATTCCATCTGTTTAGCAAGCTCCCATGTGACTTAGGCTTCCATGTGATTGAAGCAGATCACATGGGTATATTAATGAATGGGAAAGATCACTCATTTAAATTACCATTGCTATTGCTTATGTTTAGGTTTCTATAAATGTGGGTAAAACTGGGTCTTGTGTACCTACTCTACGTAACATGTGGCTTCGACTATAAGACTGCCTACAATTCATCCTACTGAAAACGCAGAAGCTGTAGGAGATTGGAAGAATTCAAGTGTAGAAATCACAAAGGATTCTCAGTTACCTGTCAACAATTAAAAAATACTCTTCATTCTCCAGAGTCTTCCTCTTTTCTACAGGGTCCTGTAGACTGACTCAGCACTACCCTGTGGTTGGAATTTCCCTATAAGATATTCCAGTGACTCCTCTTCCTGAGAGTTCTAATATTACTGCCATGATTTTTGTTTCCTTGGAAGTGAAACATAGTGGGACAGATAATCCCTTTCCTATTAGACCCACTTTGATTGTCCAAATCAGGTCAAAATATTTTATTTTCCCCATGTGTTGGATTTAGCCTCTTTATGACTTCTTCATTTAAGGTAGAGTACTCATGGATAATCTTATTCTCGCTTGAAGAGGTACACTTCTCAGGATGTTTCTCTTCTCAAGATATGTAATAGTCCTGAGAAGCAACTTCAAGTCTGCCCTGCTCAAGACATCTCCCTTCTTTGACCAGAAGGCTTAACTATGGAAATAGACTACCCCCGAAATTCCCCTCCTGTAATGAGGAGGCAGTTATTGAGGAATGGCAGTGTCCACAAGCTCTGCTCTCAGGCCGTGTGAACCACCACAAAATGGACCATGTGTAGTAGACTCATAGTATTATTTATTTTCTGGAGATCTACCTCCCATAGTTCCAATAAGGTTTAGGCAAATACTAGCTAGGTGAACAAGGACTGGAGAAGGGAGTTATAGGAACTCCATCCAAGGAGTATTTGCATCTCTGAATGAAGGGAGAATTAAATGACTTTCTCTTTTCATCTACTCTCCTTTACCTAGATATGCAGATAAAACAGCTTTCCTTTGTATATATGGAGACATCCGTAAAGGGAACAACCTTATTAACTCCTGTTTTGGTGTAACTTGGAAGAGGATTATACCATGTACTTTCTTCATTATCTTCTCCGTTCTATCTGTGGAGCTGGTAGGAACCAGTATTTTTCCGTCATGATGTCCAGGAGTCAAGCTATCAGATTCTTCCCTCATGTTCTCATCTAATCAACCCACATTAATCATGTGCCTACTAAGTACAAAATATTGTTCTAGGCCCCGGTACTTTGATATCTTACTGATTTTTTTTATTGTCTCTAGTCTACACTCTTGATGCTCCACTACTTTCACTAAAATGCCCCAGGAACATCTTCATTCTAGAATCCACATATTGGAAATACCTTCTGTCATTACTGACTCTATTGTTGATTGACTACTTCCTTCTAGAATGTCTTTTTTAAGGAGGAGGCTCAGGCCAGCCACATCTTCATCCCTTTCCAGACTGTAGCCCCTGATTGTTTTGTATTTTGTTTACAATCCTACCCCATCCTCAATTCCCTTTTATATGTCTTCCCCTATTAGCGTATGAGCTAGAGTATAAACTCCTTGAAGGGAAGGTCTGTCTCTCTGCCTTTATATTTATTCCCAATCCTTAGCATAGTGCTTAGTATATTGAAATTATTTAATAAAATCCTGTTGATTTGATTTAATATGGATCCTCCCTACACCAATGTATATTTTAATCTCTTCAAGCTTTCTTGTCCTCTGCAAATTGTATCCATGTTTTCCCATACATCATCCTTAGTGTATGTAGCAGATCACACAAGATAGCACAAGCCAGAGCCAGAATTTTAACCAAGATTTATCAATATTTCAATTTTACCATATTGCCTTCTATTTGATCTATAAGAGTTCTTCCCCACCCCATAATTGTGGAGTGCAACTCCAAAGGACTGGCCATGTTATTTGCATGTGAAATGTAAGTTTACCTAAAAGACTCTTTTAGAGAGAACACATACAAGGTAAGTGCTCACATGGAGATCAGAAGAAGCGATACCAGGACATTCTAAAGGTCTCCATGAAGAATTTTGAAATTGATTGTGTGACCCCAGAGACTAGCAACATAATGCTGGCCATGGTGGGTCCACACTGAAGAAGGCTTTGTGCTCTGTGAGCAAAGCAGAATCACAGTAGCTCAAAAGAAACATGAGATGCACAGATTTAGAGATATCTCCACTCCAAATGTTCCTGTGGGTTATTTGTGCCCACCCTGTAGTAGAGCCTTCCAGAGCTCATATTGGTCTGATAAGCCTCAGTCAGACACACTATATCTTGAATCCAACATAATGATAGCATTTTGGTCCTCTTCAAGAATGAAGAACAACCAAACAACCAACAATGGAGTTTGGATGGTGATATATACATATTTCTAGAGGACCTTCTCCTCTTCTAGGCTCTCCTGGGTTCTTCTTTGGTGATCCAGAACCCTAGTACAATGGGACAGGAAGACACATGATTATAAGCCAAGAACAATTCATCTTGAAAGAAATGTATGTAAATCTTCCACAGGCTCAATTACTGTTGCTTCCTTTGCATTCCTTTGATTTACATTGCATTTGACTAATTTTTCACAAAATTGGAATGAATTGAAATATTCTTCTGCTTCTGCTCTGAATCCATAAAGCCTTCCACTTCTGTGGATGCCCTACTTTTTTCTTATATTTCTCTCATTTAATTTTCCTTCACATGGTTCTTCACATTCCTTGTATCTCTATTGTTCAGTTAGTTAAAAATATTCCCCTGTCCTTGGAAGGGCAACACTTCCACTTGGCAGGTATTAAAAAGTGTTAAGAGCCCACAAGGAAAGGCCCTCTTTCTAGGGTGGGCAGGCTTATTTCACAATCCCTGCTTCTTTTTAGTACAGTTAAACTTTCAGCCTGGTTCCTACCTGTCATGCCACAAACTTCTCTTTTCCCACTGTCAATTGGGTGTATATTCTGGGAATGCAATTTCATTTTAATAAGAACCATTTTTTTCCTTTTCCAGAATTTAGGTTCCATGTTTCTTGCTTCTGTTAGCTCTTCTCAACTGATTCTCGAAGTTTAGAGGAATTCTCCCTTTTTCCTTCAACTGCTTTTCTATATTCTTTGAAAAGGAGAGGCAAAGAACACTGGTTCTGGAGTTAGATGACCTGGATCCAAATGCTTTCCCAGATGTCTATTACCTATATGACCTTTGATGAATCATTTAACTTTGGTCGACCTCAGTCTTTCCTAAGAAGTGAATGGGTTTGACTAGATCAGGGGTTCTTAACTTGGGGTGTATGAATTTTAGATGTATGTGTTTTTTATAACTATTTCAATATAGGTGGTTTCCTTTGTAATTCTGCATATTTTACTTTATTCATTTAAAACATTATTTTGAGAAAGGGTCCATATGGTTCACCGGACTTCAAAGGTAACCAGGATCCAAGGAAGGCTAAAAAAAGATGGTTTCTGAACCTCTTTCTAGCTATATATTCTTTTGATGCCTCCATATCAGCTGATCAGGAACATGAAAATTACCTAAGACTGTTTCTTACAATCCTCTATCCAGAAACAGTTAAAATTAACTACTAAAGCAGGGGTTTTTGACCTTTTTGCAAGTTACAGACCTCATTGACTATCCAGTTAAGTCTCTATTCCCTGTCTCAAAATCATGTTTTTATTTTTTTAATATATAATTTATTTTTCAGTTTTCAACATTGACTTCCACAAGAATTTGAATTCACAATTTTCTCCTTTCTCTCCGCATCTCTCACCCCAGGACAGCATGCACTCCAAACTCCCCTTCCTTCAGTCTATCTTTCCTTCTATCACTCCCACCTTCTTCCATCCCCTTCCCCTCTTTTTTCCTGTAGGGAAAAATAAATTTGTACATCCCATTGCTTGTACATCTAACTTCCCAGTTGCATGCAAAACAATTTTTAACATTCATTAATAAAGCTTTGAGTTCCATATTCTGTCCCTTCTTCCCCAACCACACACACTGAGAAAGCAAGCAATTCAATATAGGTCATATATATGTAGTCAGGCAAAACACTTCCATAAGTTATATTGTGAAAGAATAATGACATTTCCCTCTATCCTATCCTATCCTGCCTTCATTTATTCCATTCTCTCCTTTGACCTGTCCTCCTACGATAGTGTTTGCTTCTGATTTTCCTTTTATTATCTCCCCTCTCCTATCTGCTTCCTCCCCTGCCTTCCTGCAGGGTAAAATAGATTTCCATATCCAATTGAGCGTGTATTATTCCATCCCATGACAGTACGACTCACTTATTCCCTTTCATCTCCTCCCTCTGCCCTTCCATTGTGAAAGCTCTTTCTTGCCTCTTTTATGTCAGACAATTTGCTACATTCTACCTCTTCCTTTCTCTTACTCCTAGTACATTCCACTCAATGGAAATTTTTATTTTTCAGGTGTTCTTCCTTTATATTCAGCTCACCCTGTACATTCTATGTGTGTATGTGTGGGTATATGTATATGTGTGTATATACATATATACACACAGACATACACTCATGTACCTATATATACCTACATATATATATATAATATACACATACATACATACGTACCCATACATCTACATACACACATATGTGTGTGTGTGTTGTGTGTATGTGTATTTCCTCTAATCACCATAGTACTGAAAAAGGTCTCATGAGTTACAAATATCATCTTTCCGTGTAGGAGTATAAAGAGTTCAATTTTAATAAATCCCTTATGGCTTCTCTTTCCTGTTTAACTTTTTATGTTTCTCTTGATTCTTGTATTTGAAAGTCAAATTTTCTGTTCAGTTCTGGTCTTTTCAACAAGAATGTTTAGAAGTCCTCAATTTCATTGAAATTCCATTTTTTCCTCTGAAGTATTATGCTCAGTGTTGCTGGGTAGGTGATTTTTGGTTTTAGTCCTATCTCCTTTGATCACTGGAATATCATATTCCAAGCCCTCTGATGTAGAAGCTGCTAAATCCTGTGTTATCCTGATTGTGTTTCCACAATACTTGAATTGTTTCTTTCTGACTGCTTGTAACATATTCTCCTTGACCTGGAACTCTGGAATTTGGCTGCAATATTCCTAGGAGTTTTCCTTTTGGGGTCTCTTTCCAGAGGTGGTTGGTGAATTCCTTCCATGTCTATTTTACCCTTTACTTCTAGAATATCAGGGCAGTTTCCCCGGATAATTTCTTGGAAGATTATGTTTGGGCTCTTTTTTATCCTTGTTTTCAGGTAGTCCAATGATTTTTAATTATCTCTCCTGGGTCTATTTTCCAGGTCAGTTGTTTTTCCAAAGAGATATTTCATATTGTCTTTGATTTTTTCATTCTTTTGGTTTTATTTTATAATATCTTAATTTCTCATAAAGTCATTAGCATTTATCTGCTCCTTTCCAATTTTTAAAGAACAGTTTTCTTCAGCGAGATTTTTGGACCTCCTTTTCCATTTTGCCAATTCTGCTTTTTAAGGCATTCTTCTCCTCATTGGCTTTTTGGACCTCTTTTGCCATTTGGGTTAGTCTATTTTTAGAGTTGTTATTTTCTTCAGCATTGTTTTGGGTCTCCTTTAGCAAGCTGTTGACTCATTTTTCATGATTTTTCTTGCACCACTCTCATTTCTCTCCCCAATTTTTCCTCCATCTCTCTTACTTTTGAGCTCTTACTTGGTTTGAGACCATTGCCTAATTTTTTTGAGACTTTGGATAAAGGAGCCTGACCTTTGAAGCTTTTTCACCAGGGTGAGAGGGGAGCATGGTTGGGCCCCAGTTCCAGTCACTGCTGCATCAGTGGCTGCTTCTGAAACTTTCAGTCTACAGGCCCTGGAAAATATGAAAACCACAGCAGCTGCCCGTGATTCTGTGCCCTGAAGTGAGGCCTGCTTCACTCCCGTCTGTGCCAGCATGGCCCAAGTTGGTCTCAGCTTAATTCTGAGCCCAGTGTGATAGAGAGTTCTTGTTGGCCTTCTAGGCTGTCTTGGGTGGGAAATCTGTTTTACTCTGTCATTTTGTAGCTTCTGAGGCTCTAGGATTTGTTTAGAGTCATTTTTACTGGTATTTTAAGGTCTTTAGGGGGAGAGCTCAAGCAGGTCTATGCTTCTACTCCATCATCTTGGCTCTGCCTCACTCACAATTACGTTTTTAAATGCAGAAAATGAAACACACATAATTACAATGGAAGACACTTATGTTGAAATACAATTAATTACCAAAACAAACTTAACAAAATACCATATATTTTTAAAAGAAGTTAAGCATCCATGTGAAGGGAAAGACAAAGTTCAACTCTTAGAAACCAAGGTCTGTGCCAAGGGAAAAGACTTCCACTGTGTGTGTGTGCTTTCAAACTATTTCTACTACTCTTCTTTCTTAATCTAAGAGAGTAGGGTTAAGGTGGGGGGATGTTGGAAGTCTTATTTCCCTGTTGACTCCATATGTTCATCCCCACAAATCCTACTTAGCAGATTTGTACTTGGAATGTGGCTGTCTCAGTTTTCTTGTTCTTCCTTTTCCCACCTAGGTGACTAAGCTGAAACCTTGAGATGGATAAGTCCAGGTAAACCTACTGAATTTCAGAACATACTAAGAAATCAGTGGGGTTCTAAGCTCAGTATACACTATAATGGATGATTGCAGTGGTTGATTATGGTCATAAGAGCAGTAGCTAGAGTGATCTGGTATCATGAGAAGAATCGGCATCAGAGAAAGGCCAATAGAAAAGGAGAACATTCTTGGATCACAGTTGGCATTTGATTCCACTGTGCTCAGGAGAAATAAAATGTGAAAACATAATTAGCAAAATTGTCAGACTGGATGTTGTCTTCATGGGACTTGCTAATAGACTCTCAGGATATTGTAATGTCCTTAAAAACTGAATTCCTGAATCCTGTTGAAAACATTTTGTCAATGAACACTGTGAGTCTCTTTATCCTTTCTTTTTATATGGCAGTAAAATGACCTGTCTTATATTCTGTTCACCTGATGCATTATGTAACACTTTTATCTCCCCCGTTTTTGGGAAATCCAAGACTGGAGCCAAAAATAGATTTGTGGGTGTGATGGATTAAATGAATCTGAGAAATTGAGAATGTATTTCTCCCATTGAGAAGTTGAGGTTTCTCCAGAGCTAAACCCTGCGCAAACCATGACATTAGGTAAAAAGGAGGAAAAGAGAAAAGAAACACACTATATATCAGGCACTACGCTAAGTCCTTTTACAAATATAATCTCATTGAATAATCACAATGCTGCAAAGCTGGCGCTGTTACTATCCTCATTTTTACAGTTGAGGAAACTGAGGTAAACAGAGGTTAAGTGATTTGCCCAGGGTCACACAGCTAGTCAGTGTCTAAAGCTGGATTTGAATTCAGGTCTTCCTGATAGGAGGCCCAGTACTCTATTGTGCTACCAATTACTTCTTAAAGACAGAATTTTGCTCAGGTCAGCAGTTCCCAAGGCCTCAGAGGAGAAGAGCAATACCTAGTTAGTCGTTATGCTAAGACAGACAGGCTTCTAGGTTTCTTAACTTTTCTGTCCCTTGTTTCCTAGTTTCAGTTCCAAGTTTGGGCACCCAACCTGAGACAAGTGGTTCCCATTCTGGTCCCAAAGGTTCATAGAATCATACATAGATGACTGGAGTTGAGGGGATCTCAGTGACTGCCATGACACCTTATATCTGAGTAGGAATCCCCACTGAAATATAACTGACAATTGATCTTGCAGCCCGTGTTTTAAGAATAACTATTTAGAACTCAGACCTCCTAAGGTAATCCATTTTATTTTGAGGTACCTTTAATTTTCAAGAAATTTTCTTTACATCAAACCAAAATCTGTCCCTTTTTAGTTTCTACGCATTGCTCATAATTCTGCCCTTTCAGTATAAGTGAAAAAAAAACACAAGCAAATTCCTTTTCAAATATTTAAGAACTGTTATTATTTATCTCATTTTCCTGGGTAAACAAACCCAAATGGAAGGGCCCATGGCCCTTCTCTTTCCATCATTTTTATTGAGACCTCACAACCTCTTAAAGTAGACCATTTCATCTAACAACACCTGTTCCTTTTCAATTTCTGCCCACTGTTCATAATTCTGCCCTTTGTGAACAAGGTTGTAAAAAGGAGAACAAAACAAAACAAATTCTTCAAATATTTAAAAACTGCTATTATTCCTCCCTCCTTTCCCACTGTTTTCTTTTTTCCAGGCTAAAGAAACCCAGGTTCTCAACCTACCACTCAGATGTAATGGTTTCCTGTGTCTTCACCATTTTGAGGACCCTTCTCTTTTCAGCATTCTTTCTAAGATGTAGCAACTAAAACGGAACATGATACTTAAACATGACTAGGGAAGACAACAATGGAATAGTAAATCTCCTTGATTTTGGGCACCACCTTTATATGCATGCACCTTCAGGTTATACCAGCTCTTTTGGCGGCCATTTCATCTATTGATTCATATTGAGTTTGCTTTGCACTAATACCCCATCCACTCTGCCCTTTTTATACAAATTGTTTTCTGGTCACTGCTTTTTCTAGGCTTCAGGCCACCTTTAATTAATATATTATTACTTTACTCATTCTCCTGGATGTTTGGTGTCTCTGACACCTGGAATATTTAAAATACCTTTCACACATTTATCTCTATTCTGGTTTTTCTGAAGTAAATTTAGTAGTTGGCTGTTATGGCTGTTCTGCTCTTGGCTTCAGTCCTCCAAGGGTCTATTGAAGTGATGCCTGGCTTCTCCATTTTATTCTCTAGAAGGGTCTCTGGCTTCCATTGTCTTCCTGCCCTCCTTTCCAGGGTACCCCTTTTCCATATTTCTTCTTTCTGAGTTTACATGGATTCCTAGTTCATTTTCAAAACTGAGATTATTGACAGGTTTATCATTTGTATTCTTTTCCCTGTTTGTATTTCATTAGGTAAAGGCACCTCCTAGATGAGAGTTTATCTTTGAAAAAGAACATCTTGTACATATAGTCACAAAAAGGTAATTCTTTCTCTTACCCTATCAGAAGATCTATATTCCAAGTGCTGTCAGGTAGTAGAGGAATAGTTGTGTTTTCAGGGAGTAGATTTGGGAGGCAGCTTGGTATAGTGAAAGGAACACTAGCTCATGAGTTACAGGATGTGGATTCCCATGCCATCTCTGATGTTTAATACCTGTGTCACCTTGGACAAGTTATAGCCTTGCTGGCCCTCAAATTTTTCATTTACAAAATTTGGGGATGGGACTAGGAAGCCCCCAAAGACCCTTCCTGCTCCTGATCTGTGATGGTATGATACAAATGCTCAGTTTCCATGACAGGAGCCCAGAGAAATTATTTTCACTGATCCAGGTGCAGAATGCAAATCTCATGCATTTGAAAAGAGCAGCTGTAACTGAGGCTGGTGGAGATTTGCATCCACAATGAGCTGCATGGACCTTTCCTCCCCAACCTCACAGGGTTCTCTGATTGTACTGTGTCTTGGCTCACATCTTTCCAAGCAATACAGGAGCTCTATGAGGTGCTAAGGCCAGCAGAGACCTAAGCAAGAACAGTCATTGTAGGAGTGACTGAAATGGTGGGGTCATTCATTATCTTTGCCATGGTTCTGTATGCCCTGTCGTGTTCCCTGGGGATCATGGCTAATGGTTTCATTGTTGTAGTACTGGGAAGGGAGTGGGTTCGATGCCATCACCTGTCTCCTTGTAACTTGATCCTGATCAGTTTGGGAGCTGGTCGCTTCTGCCTGCTGTGGTTTGGAATGATACACAACTTCTACTATTTTCTTCACCATGTACAATATTCCAAGGAGCCTGCCTGCCCGTACTTTATGATTTGCTATGATTTTCTGAATATTGTCACATTGTGGTTTGCCACTTGGCTTAGTGTCCTCTTCTGTGTGAAGATTGCAAATTTTACTCATCCCATTTTCATTTGGCTGAAGTGGAGAGTAAAGGGACTAGTGCCTTGGTTCCTACTAGTCTCCCTGCCAATTTCTTTCATTGTCTCCATGATGTATTTTGTGGGCAACAATGCTTTGTACCAGGCATTCTTGCAGGGGATATTCTCTGGGAACATAACCTTACATGATTTTACTAGGAAAATGCAAATCTACTATTTTCTCCCTTTGAAACTCATTGTTTTGTCTATCCCTTATTCTGTGTTTGTAGTCTCAATAGGTCTTCTGATTACATCTCTGTGGAGACACTCCTGGAGAATGCAACATACTTCTCACAGTACCCAGGATGCTAGTATTCAGGCTCACACCAGAGCTTTGAAATCACTTGTCTCCTTCCTAGTTCTTTATAGTCTTTCTTTTATGTCTTTTGTCATTGATGCTTCCTTTTCTGGTTTTGGGAATACCTGGTACTGGCCTTGGCAAATTGTGGTTTACCTGTCCACATTTGTTCATCCCTTCATCATTATCTTTAGCAACTCTGAGTTAGGAGGGGCACTAAAGAAGCTTCTTCTTCTGCTTAAAGCCTTTTGGAATGACAAGGGGACACCATCTTCTACCTAAGATATGCACCTCTTTCTCCCATACTAAAGAAAAGACTCTTCTGAGAATTGGAACAGAATAACCCCCTTTGACCTCAAAGTTTTCATCCTATTGAAGTCCAGAAAGAAAAGAAATTTTTTCTTCGTTTGTTATTCTCATACTCAGATATTGAAATAATACTTGATATCATGGATTTAGAAGAGTCTGACTTCCAGTTGGGCCTTATTAATGCCTGCATCTGCCTGCTCATCCTGCTTCACCCTTGTCATCTCTTCAGTTCACCATAAGGGGTCTCCAATCTGCATGTTGGAAACCTTCTTTTCTCCTGACATTTGGAGAGTGCCAATGGAATGCTCTGATTGCCTTTTCATCATCTTTCACCTTTGTCACCTTGTCTTCCAAGAAAAGAAAAAAAGTCGTGCAGTTTTTAAAGGACACTTTCTTTCTTTTTGAAATAACCACAGTGACTTTCAACAACTGACAATTGGAAAGGTCACCTCTAAGTTGTCATTCCAAAAAATAAATGTTTGAGGATGTTACTGATGCTTTGTTTATCACAATCTCATGTGATGAAACAACTTTATTTTTCTATTTTAAAAAACTTAATATTTCTATTTAAATGTTATTTTAAAGTCTTTTGTTCTGGCTAGGAGAGAAGCTGTTTGAAAAAATCAATGTGAGGAAATCTTGGTTAGAACATTTTAATTGCAGAAGGCATACTGTAAGAAGCTCAGATTATGAGAGTCAATGCCAGATACTAGACAAAGTTATTGTAAGTCAATTTCATGGAACAGTTTAGAGAATTTTCTTTGATGTAGAGCTGAATGAATCTTAGAAACTCTTTACATGGGGAGGGAAACAAAGCCTAGAGAAATGACATTACTCGAAAATTACACACATAACTTGAATTCAGGTCTTTTGAGTCCAAATCAAAGCTCTTTTCCCTAGACCTGTGGTTCCAACATTTTTGTTTTTTGACTTTATTTCAACAACAAAAACAAAATAAATAACAACAAATGTATTATGGATCCCCAATGTAATTCAATATTATTACTTCTTAAAAATAACTAAAATGATAACTTTTGTCCTCAAAATTAAAATGTAAATTATCTAATTTTAAAATATACAATTGAACAGTAAATATAAAATTATGTAACTGTCATTATTAAACAGTGTATTTTATATATGAACATGAGGTATTTTATGTTGGATATTCTTTAAAAATTAAAAGAAATAATTCAGTAAGACTTCATATGCTTACATATGATCTGTAAGACTTCAGATTAAATTTCCTTATATTTTTGTCAAAGAAAAATAACATTTAGATGAAGTGACAACTTGGATGATGTTTAGTATAGTGTAAAAATGATATATCAATATGAATTGGGTTTTAGATTGTCTTTTTTTGAACAAAGGATTGTAATGTTTTGTCCAATACCAAACAAACACAATTTTAAATCTGGTTCAGCATGCATTTTATTTCTTTTGAATTATAGCAATAAAAAGTGAAAATGCTAGCTTACGGAAATAGGTGGTAGAAAATTGTAGAATAATGTTTATTCACTGATGAAGTCAGTTTTGTGAGAAAATCTAAGCTTTTAGGAGTTAAAATCAATCAGTCTTTCAGGACTTTCATTGTGAGAAATATTGCTTTTTTTGCTAAGTCTTGCAGGTCACTAGACAAACTACCTTTGTCTTTATTTTTCACTTTACTGACCAAGTCCATAGAAAAAAATCATATCTAACTATGACACAAGCATTTAATTTTGGTTTCATGACTATGCTACTCCAATCCAACATAACATTTTAGATTTCTATAAAAATTACTCAATTAGATGGTAAGTCATTATCACATAATGGAAAGATTTTTGGTACTGGAGACAGAAACCATGAATGTTAATTTGGACTCTGCCAATAATAGACTATGTATAATTTACCTTTTGGCATCTTATAGCCTTCACTGGTAAAGTAAGAACGTAAGACTCAGGGATTCTTAAAGTTTTTTTGGTGTCAGAGACCCTCTTGGCATTTTAATGACGCCTATTAGACTCCTTCTCAGCATAATGTTTTAAGATGTGTGAACATAAAATACATATGAATGTAAAGGAAATAAATTATATTGTAATACTAGTATTAAAATTAAAAGAAATAAATACATAGGTTCAGAAACCCTAGGGATATTATTTCTTACTCTTATTTTGTTTAATTCTAATGTACTAATACATAACCCTGACCTCTGTCTCTTCATTTCTTACATTCTTATTTTTGTCTAGCCCAGAAAGAGCAAACATTGTCATTGGTTGTTATTTGACTGAATATTGGAAAGAGTAAAGTCAAATTGATGACAGTAGCAACATGATTCTGGGCATCAGAGAATGTTCAAAGGGATTCCAGATGTCATCTAGGTAGACCAGCTCATGACTGAACAGGAATTCCCTCTAAAACATACTTGACAAATGACCATTCATTCTTTACTTGAAGACCTCAGGTGAGCTCTTCTCAAAAGAGAGGGAACCCAATGACTCCCAAGATAGATCATTTCTCTTTTGGAGAGCCTTCATTACTAGAAAAATTCCTCTGACAACCAGCAACTTCTACTCATTGATTCTAGTCCTGCTTTCTGGGATTAAAAAGACTATGTTTAATTCCCTTTTCTTTCAATAGCTCTTAAAACACCTGAAAACAACTATCTCTGTTACATTTTCCCAACTAATTCTTCTCTTCTTGCGGCTAAACACGATCACTTTCTTTAGCTAATCCTTTCCACTTCTGATACGAGCTTACTAGTGTTATTTCTATGATCTTGAGTAAGGTCATTTATCCTTCCTCTTAAGTTTCCTCAATTTTTATGTAAAATGAGAGGCTGGATTAGAGGTCTCTGAGATAACTCCCTGCTCTGAATCTATGACCCTTTGCCATTCTGCTTCTCCTCCACTGAATGTTTTCTAGCTTGTTAATGTCCTTCTTGAAACATGGCACCAGAACTGAATAAAGTTCTTGAGCTGTGATCTGACCATTATAAGGGGACAGTTCTATAGTCAGGAAAATCTGAATTCAAGTCTTTCCTCTGATGTACAGTAAATGTGTGACTGTGGATAAGTCACGTATGATTTCATTGCTTTAGGTAATAAATTTTCTAAGATCCCAAGTTTTTGATCAATTGCCCATTTGCATCCTTGAAGGGAATTTGCACATTAGGAATTCTCCACAATGATGCAATCATAAGCTTGAGTTTTATTTTAAAAAAACAAACAAACAAATAAACAAAAATGCATTTCCAATGCTTTGTACTTAGTACAATGACTCATGCTTAGTAATTGCCTAATTGATATTTATTGTATTGTAGTGATAACTGAAGTTACACAGTGATCTTCACTGGTACGGTGAATGAGATTGGCTCTGAGGTATTTAATTTTCATACTTGGGCTTTCCCTATTTTATTTTATTTTTAAAATTGTATATGTTTGAATCAGAGATATTTTTGATATGTCTTGAAACTACATAAAGTAGTCAAAATGGTTGATTTATGGAAGTCACAGAACTAAATAAAACTGAAATAAAAAAATTAACAGAATACAATTTGAGTAATGGGGTGTGTGTGTGTGTGTGTGTGTGTGTGTGTATGTGTGTGTGAAGATGGGAGATAGTGGTGGAGAGTGTGCATGCAGCAACTCTGAACAACTTACTCAGAGACTAACCTAGGTTCCCCAGGGTTGAGATTTAGATACTGAAATGCTTAATGAATGCTTATTAAGTTGAATTTAATGGAATTGAATTGTAGGGTCCTCTTCATTCTGTAGCTAAGATGGAGATATAGCACACTCTAGCAAAGCCCCATCTGACCTGGCATCATTGTTAAACTGTAAGTTTCCTTGAGACAGAGATCTTATTTTCTGTCATGTTCTTTCCTGTTACATTCTAGGAGACTCTACATCCTTTAGGAGCTCTGTCTGTGGCGGGGTGCTGATGGATTGGTCTTGTGTGACTCAGAGGAGAAACCTGAAGAGAACTGTATCCAAGCAGTGATTTATGTCACACATTTATATCCCATTAGAGAGAAATGACATGACAGCCCTGGCTGCTCCTAGATAGGTCAGTATCCCATCCTCTTCTCACCTTCATCCATCTTTTTCTTTCTCTCACTATGTCTCCTGGTCTCAGTGACTCAGTGACTTGGGCAGCAGACAGGCTCTCACAGGAGGGGCAGCACTTTATACAAGGCAGATTTTACAGTAGAGGTCTTCTCCTTCACTCCCTGAAGTGTGCATATGTGTGTGTTTGTGTGTGTGTGTGTTTGTACCATATATGATGTAACCAATGCAGGGCTAGAAGTCCCTTGAGGGCAGTTATTCTTGCCTGGTGCTGTCTTCTTCCTTTTTTTCCCCAAATTTTTTCCAAAACTTACTTTTATATACCCACAGTTTCCTGTCCTCTAAATTCCCACCAGAATAAATAGTTTGAAAATTTTTTATCTAAACTTTTAATTGTGTTCCAGATTCCTGGCACAACAAACATTTTTTTCTAAGCCAACTTTTCCTCACATAGCCCTATTCTTGCAGGAGCCCTTTGACATTAGAGAAAGAGAAACTTGTCCCTATTACTCTACATGGGAGTGGGTGATACACATCTTGGATGGAGGGGAAGAGTAGACTGGACCTCAATGGCTGGATTGTTCCCTATAAGGTAAGACCTGGAAAAAAATTCTTATGGTCTTACTCATGTACAAGGACCACAGAGTTGGCGGTGGTTGTGAGAGAAGGCAGGGCATATATTTATAATACTTAACTCTTGGGCCTCTGAATGTTAGAATAACAATAACAACAAACTACAACAACAATGACAGTTAGCATTTATAGAGCCCTTTTAGCTCTTAACTCTAAGAGGTGGAGCCAAGATGGAGAAGAAAAGGCAGATACTTGCCTTAACTCTCCCTGATTTCTATCCAAACAACTTTAAATCATGTTTCAAAAGTGAATTCTGAAGCAACAGAGTTCATATAAAGATGGGATAAAACAATTTTCCTTCTGAAGATAACTTAAATGGATTTCAGGAAAGATCTGTCTCACATTAGTTAAAGGGGAGTGCAGCCCACCACAGGTGGTGTCTGGGAAAGCCAGGGATGCTCCTAGCCCCATCACAGATAAGCAACCTAGGCCTCATGTCATGGCTAAACAACTAGAGACATAGCGGGCCAGCTGTGAGGCCTCCATCCCAGATTCTGCAGGCTTGTGGTTATACTTGGCAGTCCTGGAGGCCCCAGTACAGTTGACTAGACAATTCTGGTGACACCAGCACAGTAGGTGAGCTACTACCCCTAGGGGCCCTGACACAGAAAGCCAGTGACTAGCACCCTGGACCTTAGTGCAGGAAACTTGGGACACTGCTCCCTGTACCCCAGGAGCAGAGCTCAACTTTAAAAGTCATGAAATAGGCTAGAAAAGAGCAATAAACAAAGAAACAAAAAGACCTGACCATAGAAAGCTACTATGTTGACAAGAATATTAAAACAAATTCAGAACAGGAAGACAATGTCAAAATGCCTACATGTGAAGTATCAAAGAGGAATATGGGATAGGTCTCAGGCCTCAAAAATCTTCATGAAAGAGCTGAGAAACAATTTTAAAAATCAAATCATAGAAGTTGAAGAAAAAATTGGAAAAAGAAATGAGAGTTATGCAAGATAATCATGAAAAAAGAATCAACAGATGGGAAAAAGAAAACAAATCCTTAAAAAGTACAATTGGCCAAATGGAACAGGAGGTACAAAAATCCAGTGGGAGAAAAGAAACAATTCCTTACAAAGCAGAACTGACCAAATGGAAAAGCAGTTAGAAAAGCCAAGTGAAGTAAATAATTCCTTAAACATTAGAATTGGAAGACTTGCGTAGACTGATGCAAAGTAAAATGTACTATGTACAAAGTAACAGCAATATTGTAAGACGATTAGCTGTGAATGACTTAGCAATGCAATGATCCAAAATAACTCGGAAAGACTTATGATAAAAAATGCTATCCATACCCAAAGAAAGAACTGATAGTTTCTGAATGCAGATTGAAGCACACTTTTTTCTCTCTTTATTTTTCCTGATTTTTTTGTCTCTTCTTTCATAACACGACTATTATGGATATGTTGTACACGAGTACATATTTATAACCTATATTGAACTGTTTGCCTTCTCAGTGAGGGGTGAGGTGGGGAGGGAGGAAGGGAGAGAATTTGGAACTCAGAGTTTTAAAAGGAAATGTTAAAAGTTGTTTTCACATGTAACTGGGGAAAATGAAAAAAAATCAAACAAAAAATTCGAATTGGGCAAGTGGAGGCTGATGACGCTATGACACATTAAGAATCAATCAAACAACAACAAAAGAATGAAAAAATAGAAGAAAATGTAAAATACTTCATTGGAAAAACAGCTGATCTGGAAAATAGATCCAGGAGAGATGATTTAAGAATTTTTGGACTACCTGAAAGTCATGATATAAAAGAGTCTGCATAGCACCTTTCAAGAAAATTATCAAGAAAAACTGTCCTGACATCCTAACATCTAAGGGTAAAATTGTCATTGAAAGAATCCTCCAGTCACCTGAAAGAAATGCCACAATGAAATCTTCTGGAAATCTCATAGCCAAATCCCAGATCTCTCAGATCAAGGAAAAATACTGCAAGCAGGCAGAATAAAACAATTCAAATATCAAGGAATTATAGTCAGGATTACACAAGTTTTAGCAACTTTTATTTTAAAGTATTGGAGAGCTTACAATATCATATTCCAGGAGGCAAAAGAACTTGGATTACAACCAAGAATCAACCACCCAGCAAAACTGAACAGGGGAAAAAGTGATCATTCAATGAAATGTGGGACTATCAAAATTTTCTGATGAAAAGACCAGAGCAAAACAGAAACTTCAATTTTTGAAAACAGGACTCAAGAGAAGCATAAAAAAGTTAAGTGTAAAAGAAAAAAAATAAGTAATTCAATATGTTTAAACTTTTTACATTCCTGTATGGAAAGTCGAGACTTGTAACTCATAAGAGCTCTATCTCTATTAGGTCAGTTAGAAGGGATATAGACAAACAAAGGATACAGGTAATTTTTTACTTTGAGGGGTGAAAAAGAGTAATGCACTTGGAGAATAGGGAAGGAAGAGGCAGAAAGGGGTAAATTATATCACATGAAGAAACTGAAAAATCTATTACAGTGGAGGGAATGAAGGGAGAGGGACAGTGAACATTGTTGGAAACTTACTGTTGTTGGATTTGGTTTAGTAGGGAATAAAATCTGTATCTTACCTTAAAGGGAAGTAGGACGGGAGGGGACCAATAAAAGAGTGAGAGGTGGGCAGATTGAGGGAAGAGGTAGTCAAAAGCAAAACATTGTGGAAGAGGGACAGTGAGAAATGAGAGAGAGAGAGAAAAGTATAAACAGGGAAAATAGTATAGAGGGAAATACACATGAATGAAGTAATATCAATACTAAACGGTATAGCACCCAATGGTATAGCACCCAAATTTCTTTTCTTATATCATATACTTATGGGGTTACATATATATATATTTATGTATTTGAACAAGTTATTTTGTGCTTGAATACAGGAAAACCTATCTTTTTTCAACAATTCTAATATTCAGACCAACTCATTCATTTTCTATCCACAGACAAGTGGAGACAGCATCATTAATATATATTTTTTACTTTTCATGATCCTTGGCGCTAATGCTTTAGATCTGAGAAACAGTTACAAAACTTCAGCTCCTGGGACAGGTCTGGTCTGGAAAGCATCCTCTTCAGAGTAATTACAGAAGACAAACATTCCCAAGTGTCACCTGACCAAGGACTCCATGCCTGCTATCAACTTTTCCCTTGTCACTAGGAACTGCTCTGCTTGGTGGCTGCTCCCTTGGGGAATTTGAAGGAAATTGACTGGACAAGGAATTCAGGGGCTGAGATACTGAAAGCCTCAGTCACAGGGTTATATATCTATATCAATTATTACAATGATTTATTTAACTCAGTGGCGTTAAATGCTAAGCCCTAGAAGGCAGGAACACATCCTAGTTATATTTCATGTCTCCCAACACAGGCACAAATTTAATATATGTGAAAATGTTTTGGTACATGTGGTATACTATGCAAGAAGAACAGGCTTTTGTTGAACTGAGGTTACTTAGTCTGGGCCAAACTCAATTCCTGGGATTGAAAGAAAAATTTACGTTATCTTTTCCCACATCCTTGGTCATCCTGATAGGTTTTCAATTCTCCCTTGAACTAGAGATGAACCAGCTTGGACAGGTAGCTGACTCAAAGGTAGAAGTGTTGCCATTTGCATTTTGGTAAAATAGAAAAGACTTCTCTGCTTCAAGGACATGATATAGTTCCATGATGTCTCTATCCTTCCAGCCTTGGCAGAAGAACTTGAGATTTGCAGTTATTCATGGTCAGGGAACTAAAATGTTGAGGTTCAGGGGTGCTGGGGACTCTGAAATACTGACACACTTGGTCATGCTCAAATGAATTCGACTCAAGACTTCTTTAAACCAAAGAAAAACAAAGTTTATTAAAGATTTGTCACCGTGGGTTGACTCTTAAGGAGCCTAACCATTTGTAATGCTTGTATTGATGAACAGGTCAGATAGAATCTCAGCTACACAGAGTCTGTGCTGGATTAAATCTGAGCCAGCATCCAAATTTCTAAAGGAGAAGCTAAATGAGTTCTAGGAGAAAGCAGAGAGTAAAACTCTTCTAGTGTGTAATCTCAACTTTCCCCTCTAAGACTTAGATAAATCTAACTACAAAATAAATGAGAAAGAAGTTAAGCAGTTAAGGAATTTTAGAAAAGTGAGAAATGCCAGACTTTTTGTGAAAACTAAGTGGAGATAGAAAATACCTTTTTCTTAGTGGTACATGGCACCTACACAAAAATTGCCATATATTGTGACATTAAAATCTTCACAATCAAATACAGAAAGGCAGAAATATTAAATTCATTCTTTTCAGATCAAGATGCAACAAAAATTATATTCTATAAAGGGCAGTGGACAGATAGATTAAAATTAATTGGAAGCTAAGTAATTTAATCCTAAAGAATAAGTGAGTCAAGGGAGCAGAGCCAAGATAGTGCAGTAGAAGGGACCTGCTAGAGCTCTCCTCCCAAACTCCTCAAAAAACCTGTACAAATTACTCTAAACAAATTCTAGAGCAGCAAAAGCCACAAATGGCAGACTAAAGCAATTTACAGTCCAAGGAAATCTAGAAAGTTGAGAGGAAGGGTCTACCATGCCAGGCTGAGAGTAGAGTGCAGTTTGATGTGGGCCATGCCAGTGTGGCAGAGGTGGATCAGGTTTTAGGAGACTGTATTGCTGGGAACAGCTGCAGTTTTCAGACTTCTCAACCCACAATCCCCAGACAGCTTCGAAGGTCAGTGGAAGGGTTCTCTCACCTGGCTGGGAAGGGAGCATGGTTCAGCTGAAGCAGAGGCTGTTTCTGAAGCCCCTCACTTAATTAAGGGCTCAAAAGTCTAGTAATTGGCTAGGTAGCTGCCTCTGAAACCCTCAACTTAACAAAGAACTCAATAGTCAAGTAGTTGATAGGGAAAATGAGCAAACTGGAGAAAAAGAAACACACTGTAGATTCTTACTTTTTTGATGAAGAGTTACTTTCTTACATCATTGGTGACAAGGCATATCAAAACATACAACCAGAAGAAGACAACAAAACCAAAGCTCCTGCATCTAAAGTCTCCAAGAAAAATATGAATTGGTCTCAGGCCATGGAAGAGCTTGAAAAAGATTTTAAAAATCACATAAGAGAAGCAGAGGAAAAATTGGGAAGAGAAATGAGAGTGATGAAAGAAAATAATGAAAAATGAGTCAACAACTTGCTAAAGGAATCCTCCCCCAAAATGCTGAAGAAAATAATACCTTTAAAATTAGACTAATCCAAACAGCAAAAGAGGTCCAAAAAGCCAATCAGGAGAAAAAATGCCTTAAAAAGCAGAATGGGTCAAATGGAAAAAGAGGTCCAAAATCTCAATGAAGAAAATAATTCCTGAAAAATTAGAATAGAGCAAATGAAAGCTAACGGCTTTATGAGAAATCAAGAAATTATAAAACAAGACCAGAAGAATGAAAAAAAAATAGAAGATAATGTGAAGTATCTCATTGGAAAAACAATTGACCTGGAAAATGAATCCAGAAGAGATAATTTAAAAATTATTGGACTATCTGAAATCTATGATAAAAAAAAGAGCCTAGACATCATCTTTCAAGAAATTATCAAGGAAAACTTCCCTGATATTCTAGAACCAAAGGATAATATAGAAATGGAAAGAATCTACTGATCACCTGAAAGAAATCTCAAAATGAAAACTCATAGGAATATTGTAGCCAAATTCCAGAGTTCCCAGGTCAAGAGGAAAATATTACAAACAGCCGGAAAGAAACAATTCAAGTGGAAACACAATTAGGATAACACAAGATTTAACAACTTCTACACTAAGGGATCAGAGGACTTGAAATATGATATTCCAGAGGTCAAAGGAGATAGTATTAAAACCGAGAATCACCTACCCAGTGCAACTGAGTATAATACTTCAGGATAAATGGGTCAAAGAACAAATCCTAGAAACAATCAAAAATTTCATCAAAGAAAATGACCTAAATGAGACAACATAGCACAATTTATGGGATACATCCAAAGCAGTACTTAAGGGAAAATATATAGTTCTAAATTTTTATGTTAATAAAATAGAAAAAGAGCAGTTTAATCAGTTAGGCACACAGCTAAAAAAAAGCTAGCAAAAGCACAAATTAAAAATCCCCAGTTAGATAGCAAATTAGAAATTCTGAAAGTCAAAGGAGAGATTTAAAAAATTGAAATTCAGAAAACCATTGAAATAATAAATAAGACAGAGCTGATTTTGTAGGGGAAAAAACTAATAGATTAGATAAATTTTGTTAATTTGATTAAATAAAGAAAGCCCAGTATTCAGTACTAAAAATGAAAAAGGTAAATTCATTACCAATGAGGAAGAAATTAAAGCAATAATTAGGGACCATTTTGTCCAGTTTTATGCCAGTTAATCTGACAATCTAAGTGAAACAGATGAATATTTACAAAAATACAAATTTTCCACATTACCAGAAGAGGAAATAAAATTTTCAACCCCATCTTAGAAAAAAGAAACTGAAAAAGCTATCAATGAACTAACTAAGAAATAATTTCTAGGGTCAGATGAGTCCACAAAGGAATTCACAAAGGAAATAAACATTTAAAGAATAATTAATTCCAACACAATATAAACTGGGAAAATAGGCAAAGGAGTCCTACCAAATTCCTTTTATGACACAAATATGCTGGTTATACCTAAACCAGGAAGAGCCAAAACAGAGAAAGAAAATTATAGACCAATTTCCCTAATTAATGTTGATGCAAAAATTTTATATAAAGTAGTAGCAAGGAAATTGCATCAATAAATCACCAAGGTCATACACTATAACCAGGTGGGATATACATACATACATATACATACATATACATACATATACATATATATATATATATATATATATATATATATATATATATATGAATGTAGAACTGATTCAATATTAGAAAAACTATAAGCATAATTAATTATATCAATAACAATCAAAAGAAATCATATGATTATCCCAATGGATGCTGAAAAAACTTTTGTCAAAGTATATCACCCATTCCTATTCAAAACACTAGAAAGTATAGAAATAAATGGAGCTTTCTTAAAATGAAGTAATGTCTATTCAAAACCACTAGCAAGCATCATCTATAATGAAGATAAGCTACAAACCTTTCCAATAAGATTGGAATTGAAATAAAGATGACCATTATAATCATTAATATTTAATGTTGTACTGGAAATGTTAACTTTAGCAATAAGAGAAGAAGAAAAAATTGAAGGAATTAAAATAGACAATGGGGAAACAAAATTTATCCTTTGCAGATGATATGATGGTATACTTAAAGAATCCTAGTGAATCAATTAAAAAATAACCAGCAATAATTAAGAACTTAAGTAAAGTTACAGGATTTATTAGCATTTCTGTATATTACCAACAAAAATTAGCAGCAAAAGATAGAGAAATCCCCTTCAAAATCTCTATAGACAATATAGAAATACTTACCAGTCTACTTGCCAAGATAAATCCAGGAAATATGTGAACACAATTACAAAACACTTTTTTACACAAATAAATTTAGATCTAAACAACTGGAAAAAATATCAGTTGCTCATGGGTAGACCAAGCCAATATAATAAAAATCATAATTCTACTTAATTAATTTGCTTATTCACTCAATTCACTTAATTTACTTATCCTGCTTAAACTGCCAAAAATTATATATAATTATATCTATAAAGAGATAGAAAAAAAGAACAGCAAAATTCATCAGGAAAAACATAAGGTCAAGAATCTAAAGAGAATTAATAAAAAGAATATGAAGGAAGGTGGCCTAGCAATACCAGATCTTGAACTATATTATAAAGTGGCAGTCATCAAAACTAACTACTACTGGCTAAGAAATAGAGTGGTAGATCAGTGAATTACATTAGGTACAAAAGACAGTCATAAACAAATGATCCTAGTAATCAGTTGTTTGATAAACTCAAAGACTGACGCAACTGGGATATGAACTCACAATTTGACTAAAACTGTTTAGGAAAACTGGAAAACAATATTGCAGAAACTAGAAAAAGACCAACATGTTATACTGTATACCAAGATAAGGTAAAAATGGGTATAATATTTAGACATTATGGGTGATGCCATAAACAAATTAAGAGAGCAAAGAATAGTTTACCTGTCAGATCTATGGCAAAGGGAAGATTTATGAACAAAGAAGAGATATAAAGCATTTTGAAATGTAAAATGGATGATTTTGATTATATCAATTAAAAAAGCTTTTGCACAAGTAACAAAGATTAGAAGAAAAAAGTATGAAACAATGTTTATAGCAAGTATCTCTGAAAAAGGCCTCATTTCTTAAATATGTAGAAAATTGAGTCAAATTTATAAAAATACCAAGTCATTCCCCAATTGATAATTTTTCAAAATATTTAAACAGGAAATTGTCAGATAAAGAAATCAAAGCTCTCCATAGTTGTATGGAAAAAATGCTCTAAATAATGATTAATTAGAGAAATGCAAATTAAATAAACCCTGAGTTAGCAATCATATTGGCTACCATGACAGAAAAGTAAAATGTTAGTTATTGGAGAGAATGTGGGAAAATTGAGACATTAATGCACTGTTGGTAGAGTTGTGAACTGATCCAACCATTCTGGAGAAGAATTTCTAATCCTGCCCTATATCCTTTCATCCAGCAATACCACTCACTACTAGATCTGTAACCGGACATCACAAAAAGGAGATCATAAAAGAAGTGATCATAAAATAGGGAAAAGGACCTACATATACAAAAATATTTATAGCAGCTCTTTTTGTAGTGGCCAAGAATTGGAAATTGAGTGGATACCTATCAATTGGGGGGGTGACCAAACAAGTTGTATTTGAATGTAGTGGAATAGTATTATGTTATAAGAAATAATGAGCAGAATTCAGAAAAACCTATAAAGATTTATATTAACCAGTGCAGTGAAGCTGACAGAATCAGGAAACGTATACTGTGAAAGACACATTTTGAGATGATCAACTATGTTTGACTTAACTTTTCTCAGCAATAGAATGATTCAACAATTGCAGAAGACTCAGATGGAAAATGATGGAATCTGAATGCAGATTCAAGTTTGCTATTTTCACTTTCTTTTTTATTTTCATGTTTTTTTTCCTCTGCAAACTTTAATTTTTTTTCAAGTTGTTTCTTCTTTCACATGTCTAATATGGAAAAAGGTTTTACTTGATTGCACATATATAACTATGTCAAATTGCTTACCATCTTAAGGATGTGGGAAGGAAGGGAAGGAAAGAGAAAATTTGAAACAAAATTTTATTAAAATGGATGTTAAAATTTGTCTTTACATGTAATTGGAAAAAATAAAATGCTATTAAAAAATACACTTAACTCTAACTAATTGATGTGCAGGTCTTTTGCATGTAAGCATGGGTTCATCCCACTGGAAAGCCAGTAAAATAGAGAAAGCTGTTTCTATTTCTTGTGTACTATGAAGTTTCTCTTGGAGCCTGAAATAAAATTCCAGAATCTCAGAGTTGGAAGAGACCTCAGAGGCCATCTGGTCCAACCTATGTTTCCACAGGAATCCCTTCTACAACTTGTCTGACAAATGATCATATAGATTTCGCTTGTGTGCCTCCAGTGAAGGGGAACTTGGTAGTCCATTTCACTTTTGTACAGCTCTAAGTATTAGTAGGAGGCAGCTAGATGACTTAGTGGATGGAGTGTGGGGCCTGGAGTTAGGAAGACCTAAGTTCAAATTGGACCTCAGACCCTTACTAACTGTATGACTCTGGAAAAGTCACTCAACTCTGCCTTAATCCACTGGAGTAGGAAATGGCAAACCATTCCAATATCTTTGCCAAGAAAGCTCCATTGACATAATTGATGTGCTATGGTTCATGAAGTAATGAAGAGCTGTACATGACTGAAGAATATCAAAAGAAAAATTGTTAGGAAGCTTATCTTTACTTTAAGCTTGAGTTTATCTTTTTACCAATTCTCCTCAATATTCTGCCCTTTGAATTGAGTGGAACTAATCTAATTCCTCCTCTATATGCCAGCCATTTATTATCTTTAAGATAGTTACATTCAATAATATATATATATATATATATATATATATATATATATAGTGTGAGTTTGTCCTATTTCTATTTCACTTGTACATAATTGTTTACATGTTTTAAAAGCATAAACAACTCATCCATAAATTAATATAATTTGATATTTCAGGTGCCTATGACTTTGAAAGAGTGTGTGTTATTGCCTCTGATGAAAATAGAACACATATTATCTTGGGTTTAGTAGAAATAAAGACTTTTTTGTTTTTAATGCAACAATATATGACATGTACATTAGCAAAGTTAAGAAAAAAATGTCCCATGGTAATGAGGTACAGGAGAAAAAGATCCTTACCATTTGGGAATTCTGGGAAAACTTTTTGGAGGAAGTGATCATTTAATTATTTTTTAAAGGTGAATGGATCCCCAACTGATAAATGGTCAAGAGATATGAACAGATGTTTTCAGAGAAAGAAATTAAAGCTATCTATTGTCATGTGAAAAAATGATCTAAATCACTATAGATTAGAGAAATGCAAATCAAAACAACTCTGAGGTAACAC
Organism: Potorous gilbertii; assembly: GCA_028658325.1. NCBI lineage: Eukaryota > Metazoa > Chordata > Mammalia > Diprotodontia > Potoroidae > Potorous > Potorous gilbertii. Next base: position 81,306,842 of record CM053770.1, on the reverse strand, counting down.
ATCATACCTATCAGATTGACTTACATGACAAAACAGGAAAATGAGAGTGTGGTTGAGGAGGGATGGGGTCAAGGAGATGATACTATAAGCATTTAGAAAACACACAATTTAAATACTTTGTCAGGATAACACAAAATTTAGCAACTCCTTTAAAGGACCAAAAGACATGAAACATTACATTCTTTAGAGCAAAGGACCCGAATTTGCAACCAAACTTAATTTACTCAGCAAAGCTAAATATAATGATGAATGGAAAAAGGAATTTCAGGTATTCTTCAGGAATAGGTCAGAACTGAACAGAAAGTTTGACCCATAAGAATCAAAAGAAGAAGAATCAGAAAGATGAATTATAAAGGGTTTAAAAAGCTCAAACTCAGGGAGTGGAGCCAAGATGACAGAGTAGAAAGACTCACATATGCTAGCTCCGAACCCACAGCCCATAATTATCTATAAAAAGAACTCCCAACAAATTCTGGAACAGTAGAAGCCACGCAGCAACGGGGTGAAGGAGATTTCCGTTCCAGAGAGCCCTGAAAAACCTATCCCAAAGGTCCATTGCGCACTGGATGGGAACAGAGCCCAGTCCTGCCCTGGCTGCAAGGCACCAAGAAGAACAGATCCCAGCAGGCTTCAGGGATGGAATCTCCAGCGGTCGCGAAGGTCCCTCCATCCACAGACTCACAGGCCCGTGAGAGAGACGTCTGGATGGGCTGGGAGGGGAGCGGGGTGTCTCCACGACTCAGGCCCCCTCAGGAGGCAGTGGCAGAGGCAGCGGGTGTCCAGAGGCTCCCAGAGCAGGCAGGAGCTCAGCAGGAGCTCCATTACAGAAGATCTCTGCATAAACCCCCTGCCCCAACCTGAGCATCAGAACTTAAGCTCCCATTGGATAGCAGCCAGGCCTTCCTCTGAAAGTCCTGAGGCTGGGGAGCAGCATTTGAATCTCAGACCCCAAGCACTAGGTGGGCAGATCTAGGTGGGGGTGGAGAGGACTCTCAGAAGGCAAGTAACTGGCTGGGAAAATGCCCAGAAAAGGGAAAAAAAATAAGACCATAGAAGGTTACTTTCTTGGGGAACAGATGATTCCAACCTTCCTCTCTGACAAAAAAGAAAACTGCTTACCATCAGGTAAAGACATAGGAGTCAAGGCCTCTGTATCCCAAACATCCAAAATAGATATCCAATGGGCTCAGGCCATGGAAGAGCTCAAAAAGGATTTTGAAAGTCAAGTTAGAC
>CM053770.1:81259682-81305109 GCA_028658325.1 Potorous gilbertii | reverse complement strand
TTGCTACTAGGAAATAAGGAATACTGGTAATGGGGAATAGAAAGTTATCTGGCCCTACAAGACAAAAGAGAAGATGAGGACAAGAGAAGGGACGGATGATAGAAGAGAGGGCAGATTAGTGATAGGGGAAATTAGAATGCTCAGTGTACTGGGGTAGGGGTAGGGGACAAATGGGCATAAAATTTATATTAAAAAAAGTAAGCTGAAATTCTTTACTTCTTACATGGGAAAATGCTATTGGTAACATGAAAGTCATCATTACTTGAGTAATTTGAAAAAGCACACCTGATAGAAGGCTTGAAGTTGAGTTGTGTATGGTGTGATGGTCCTAAAAAAAATAAAACTGGGTAGGGAGAGACAAAATGCAGTAATTATCTCATACAAAGTAAGCATCAATGGAAGAACTGTTACAGTGAGGTCTCATTGCCACTTTAAAACGGAAGAGTTGGCCAGATGGTTTCTGAGGCCCTTATTTCCTCTATATCCGTGATCCTCCTATCATCTACTGAAGGCCAGACAGCTAACACATGACAGGACTTGAACTTTGGTTCCAAATTCAGTCTTCCATTCTGTTTGTCATTTTGATTCAAAAAAAATCTTTAGTACCTCCCGTTTGGTGCAGGGAAAATATAAAACACTTAGTCTGGCAATTTAAGTCCCCTGTCACCTTGCTCCCAATTACTATTCACAGTTCCCCTTTTTATTCTTTCTTTCATGTAAAAGCAGTTAATCTGGTCTCCTAATTATCCCCTGAGTACATCAGTTCATTCTGTGCCTCCTAGACTTGCCCTCAATGCACTTCCTTGTTCACCTCTCTTGGAATACTCCTCTTTGTATCTCTGTTTCTGTCTCTCTTTTTCTCTGTCTTTGTCTCTGTCTGCCTCTCTCTCTTTCTCTTTCTGACTGTCTCATCCTTTGTCCTTCCCCTATACCCGCAAAAAACTGTAAACTCTTTAAGGGTAGGGACTATGTTGATTTTGTATTTGCATCCTCTTTTGCTCCTATGGTATTTTACATGTAGCTGGTGACTAGCACCACTCCTAAGTGGACAGCACAAAGCATTTGGAAGTCAGGAAGACCTAATTTTAAATTCAGCCTCAGACATTTACTTGCTGCATGACCCTGGCAGTTTTTTCCTCTATAAAAAGGGATTAAAAATCGCTCCTACTTCCCAAAGTTGTTGTGAGGATCAAATAATATACTATTTCTAGAGTACTTTACTTGATGAATTGAATTACAATTTACTTTGGTTGTATATGTTATTTTTTCTTACAATAAAGTATTTTAATTTTTAAAGCAAAACATTATTACTTACAACTGATATTAAATGAATTAGTAATCAAATTTATGGAATTCTGGTAAAGCCCACTTGGTTTGTATGAATTGGGGGTTTCATGAAATGTTGAAGCAGGGAAGAGAAAGATGAAGGAGTCAGTGCTTGATTATTTCACTTGACTTAATAAAGTAGAAGATGAGGCTACATCTGCTGAAAGGGAAGAAAGGGTTCAATTAGGGACTTGAAGAATAGAGAAATTTTGGAATAGCCATTGTGGGGAGTGTGCTAAGGGACCAGCAAAGGGTGAAAAATAGACTTCTTGAACAACAGTGATGGATGGTCCATATGAATTGGGCATCAATTTATGATGGACAAAGCTAGCACAATATTGTTACTTGTTCTTTTAGCATCTCTCCCAAGTGGACAGAGTGTTGAACTTAGAGTCAGAAAGGCTTAAGTTTAAATTCAACCTCAAATATTTACTATGTGTGTGACATAGGCAAATCACTTAACCCCTGTTTGTCTCAGTTTTCTTCTCTATAAAATGGGTTAATAAAAGCATCTGCTTCTCAGGAGTATGAGGGTACAATAAGAAAATATTTGAAAAGTACTTTGTAAACCTCAAAACTCTACACAAATGCTATCAGTTGTTATCAGAGCAAGAAAATGTCAGTAGAGCTGATTAATGTCTGGAGAGTGACACTACAATAATATTAATCCCCTGAAGTTGTAGTATATAATGCTGAAATTTGATTTCACAGTTTCACTGAGTTCTAGCTACAGCATTTTCTCAGTGTCCATACCAACAATTTGCATAGGATGCTTACCACTTGGGACTTCACCTTTTCCATGGCTCATTGTCTGTAGTTCCTGGTCTTCTGAAAATAGACCAGATTTGCATAATCTCTAAACCCAGTAGCACGGAAAAGAACATAAGTATGTTACAAGGAGGAAAAATCAGAGACCTTACTCTTAAGTAGTAGACAGCAAGTATCATTGGGGTGGAGCTGGACAGAAGCATAGTTATTGGCAAGAGCTGACATTAGAGGAGTAGATTAGGTGTAGAGTGAACATATAGGAGTCACTTAATGCCTTTGAGTGTCAGTTGCCTCATCTGTAAAATGGAGATAATGATAGCCATACTAATTTTCTTATATGATTGTTCTACAAGGCAAATTTACAATCTCTGTAAAAAAAACTATGTAAATGTCAGTTATTTAAAAAGGAAAAATCTTTGCTGTGGAAACCAGATGATACCTAGAGCCTGATCAGGTATTGGGAGTGGGAGTTGGGAGGATTGTCTCCATTCCTTTTTTTCTTTCTCTTTCTTTGTTTCTTTCTATTCTTCTTCCTTCCTTCCTTCCTTCTTTCCTTCCTTCTTTCCTCCTTCTCTCTCTCTAGATAATAGGATGAAGGTTGTCAGATCCACTAAGCCCTTTTTGTTTATCTCTTAGAGTTGAAATTTATATGGAACAAGGTTTGTAACATAGCCGTAGAAATCAGTCAGTTGGTTGTTCATCACTGGAGTAAAGAAAAATAAAAACATAGTCTCTGTTCTCAAAGATCTCCAATGAGGAAGATGATTTGTAAATAACTATATACATACAGGATACATACAATGTAAATGGAAGGCAGTTTTAATAGGCAGGACAGTGTGTGTGTGTGTGTGTGTGTATGTGTGTGTGCTTGCATGTGTGTATGAGAGAGAGAGAGAGAGAGAGAGAGAGAGAGAGAGAGAGAGAGAGCAAGAAAGGCCTCTTGCAAAGGGTAGGATTTGAAGTAAGTCTTAAAGGAAGTCAGGATATGGTGGTAAGTGGGAGAGCATATCAGGTATGATAGGTAACCATTGTAAAGTCATGAAGACAGGAAATGGTGTATTGCTTGTGAAGAACATCAAATGAGTCAGAGTAGCAGGATTGTAGAGTATATGGAACAAGGATAAAGTAGAGAAAGGTTGGAATTAGGTAATGATGGACTTGAAATGCCAAATACAGCATTTCATATTTTATCTTTGAGTAATAAGTAACCACTTGAGTTTTATTAATTAGTGGGGTTAAATGATGAGATCTTCACTTTAAGAAAATCACTGGACTAGGGAGAAACTTGAGTCAGATAGACTAGCTATAAGGCAATTGCTGTACTCTCTCATCCTGATGTAATGAGAGCCTGAATGAGGGTGTTGGGGTAAATGGATCCACCAGGACATAGACAGTCATAAAGGTAGAAATGACAAAGTTGACGACATACTGGATGTGTGGAGTGAGTATGTGTGAGGAGTTGAGAGTGATACCAAGGTTATGAGCCTACATGATTTGGAGGATGGTGATTATCTTCAGAGTAAGAGAAATGTTGAGAAAAAGGAGTGGGTTCTGTTTGGAATATCTTGAGTTAAAGATGCCTAAAATATATCTCAGCTGAAATGTCCAAAAGGCAGTTGGTGATGTTTGACTGGAGCTTAGGAAAGAAGTTATGACTGCAAAGAGATAATAAATTAGCATATGTAGGCTGTTGAGGTTATCAAAAGACATAGTATTATCAAAAGACATTATCCAAAAGACATGGGGATGAAGAGAAGGCTGAGAATAGAGCCTTGAGTTCACCCAGGGTTGATAGGTGTGATTTACATGGCTATCTAACTAAAAGGATTGAGAATTTTTGGTGAAAGGAGAACCAGGAGAGAACAGTATCACAAAAATCTAGAGAGGAGAAAATATCCAGGAGCAAAAAGCCACTGACAGTTTCAAAGGCTTCAGGCAATTAGTAAAGTGTGAATCTTGAAAAAAGGCTATTAGACTTGGTGATTAAAAGATCACTGGTTACTTTAGAGAGAGCCGTTTGAGTCAAATGATGTGATCAGAGGTCAGATAGGAGAAGGTTTTGAATGGAGTGAGATGATGTGGAAGCACCTAGTATAGAGGACTATCTTAAATAAGATAGCCAAGAAGGAAAAAGAAAGATCTAGACTAGTAGCTAATAGGAATGGTCAGATTAAGTGAGAAGTAAGGATGGGTGGTATATGGGCATGTTTGTAGGTAGTAGGGAAGGAGCTAGGAGATGGAAAGAAAGAATAAAAATGAAATAATGAGAGATGATAGGGAGGAAATCTGCTTGAGAAGATAAGAGGTAATGGGACCAAGGGTACATGTCAAGAGGCTTACCTGGGCAAACACCTCTTTATGAGAAATGGGTGGAAAAGATAATGCATTAAGACATCTGAGTGATGTGAGTAGGAAGGAGAGAAGAGGAAACTCTCAGTGAATATCCTCATTTTTTTTCCTGTGAAGTATGGAGTGAGGTTCTCAAATTAGATGACAGTGGGAAGGAATGCTTTAGAGGGCATTAAGAGAGATGAGAATGTTTGTAGCAACCATTATAGTGAATGAATGGAATAGCAAACTGATTAAGTGGATGCAAAAGGATTGCATAGCTGTTTGTAGTGGACCAAGTCAGCATGATTTTGTGATTATCTCCAGCTTTGTTGGTTAGCATGTGAATAAGAGACAAGGAGAGGGGTAAATTGCACTATTACTGGAAAGAGTGGCCCGTGATGCTATATTAACAGATGGAAACTAGGGCTTAGTGAGAGCCAGAAGAAGGAAAGAGTGAGTAATGAAAAAGTTTAAGGTTAAAATAAATTTGTTAATTATGGAGCAGGCATTTCATAGAGCATAGTGGGTAGGGCAGTAGTTCTAAAGAGGAAAATTTGGTGAGTGTATTGAAAAGGCAATATTCACAGCACTGGTGGTGACTGAATATGCCAGCGTAGTTCTCAATCACAAAATATGAAAGACTCCATATAGAAGGCAGAAGAAAAACATTTATTTAAACACCAGAAAGCCAAATCCCAGAACCAGAAAGCAAAATCTGTCATAGTGACCAAGAAGTTAATAAACTTGATCACAGCAGGGGGCAAAGCCATTCTTAACCCTCCCCTCCCTCAGCCAGGGTCTTCTCACTATCAATTGTCACAATGTGTTAGTTGGCCTGTGTTCTTTCCCCTCTGACCTGATCCCACTCACTCACTTCCTCCTGGTTCTGTTCCACCTTTCCTGTTCTGCCTCTTTAGACCCAGGCTTCCAGATTACATGGACCTAGTAATTAATGAGAAAGATCTTTCTGTTTTAAATTACTATTACATTCGACCCCAAGATCTTTCATATTTTTTACATAGGTCCATAAGGCAACTGGTTTTACAAGCTCCCCATCATTCCCCCTGAACAAATGTGGTCCAAAACCTCAGGGTGAAGGGTGAAGATCTCTTCTTCCACAACTACTTCCTGCCGAGATTGGATATAGAGCTATCTCTGCTCCAAGAGGCCCTATTTGAGAGAACAGTTCTTTAGCTGGCATCTGGAGTTTGGTCAGTTTCAGGCCCAGAGATGACACATCACTGTCATGGATAGGTGACATCTGGCTTAAGCAATCAGGCATCTGCAGGTGGAGGGTACTAAGCCTACAGGAAACAAATCTAGCAAACAAGTTTTAACAGATGAAAAGTCAAAAAAAGTCAAAAGAACAAAAAAAAGTCAAACAAGCAAAACAAGGAAACAGTAACTAGAAGCAGGGTCGATACAGGTTCAGCTGTGGTTCTGGAGTCCATAAACCCACTATCAGGACCTCATTCATGGTAGAATATATGAGTTAAGGGTACAGTTTGGTAATCATCCTCTCCTGAATAAACAACAGTTCAGTATTCTCGTTCTCTTGTGCTGTAATTTCTGCAGCCTTTGGAACATTGTCTAGTTTCTGTTTTACCCGTACTTTAGCTCCTGATTTTATTCTATCAGTAGAGTCCAATCCTTCAGTTCCTCTGCTAGATATTTTGGAAGGAGGGCCGGTTTTCACAAGTGGTCTTGTTTCACAAGGAATAATAATCACTTGAACTATTCTATCATTTTTACAAAACTATATGGGTCCATCACCTAAATTTTGGAATGTTACAATAATTTCTCCTTGATAATTAGAATCTATCACTCTAGTCAATACATGTAATTGAGCTGCTAATTCTAATTTGAGCTGGAGCTTGGCCAACTTTCTATTCTCCCTGAAAGTGTGACAAACTTGGATACAAGGGTTCAGCAGGATCTGTAGGGGCAGTTCTTTCTTCTCTATTTTGTCTAGTATCAAGTCCTTTTTCTTGGTACATTCTGTATAGTTCATTAGTTGGAATACCATCTATGCTTCTAAAATCTATCCCTGATCTCAACAGAGCAGTAAACAATTCTCTTCTTGTCATTTTTTTTTCTGATTTTGAATGTGCTAGGTATTTACTCTTATCTCTAGCAATTTGTCTTTTCCCCAGTCTCCTAAGTCACCTAACTGTGAAATTTTGTCCAGCACCCCTGAAAGAGGGTGCTTTATTTCCCCAATTATTAGAGTCAAAATCAAGTGCTTGTAACTAGGAGGAGCCATCTTCACCATTATATTCCTATGGTAGACAGAAAAGGAGTATCATAGTATGCATCTGCATTTCTTATTAGTATGGCAGTCTTCATTACCTCTTCCTTTAACTTTCTTATACAGTCCCTAAGTGAATACCAGGGTCTGTCTCCACTAGGCCACATAGAGTCAATAGGATACTGCCCACTGCAGTCTTCTGCAGCCAAAGGTAACAGATTAGTTGTATTGTTACCTCCTTGCATATTATAATTTCTAAAAGCTTGCTGTACAAAAGGATTCTGACTAATACTTGTGAATTTCAGGCAGTCAACACGATCAATAGTTATTCCTCTGGTGCTGTCATCAGTGATTCTCACCATTCAAGTTATTTACAATTCTCCTATCCTTTGGGTGAACTGACTCAAAATGTCTGTGACCTCCTGCTGAGTAAAATTCTTAATTTCCCTAAACACTGAGTTACCTCCTTGGTTCTCCTGTTTCCACCTCACTATTGGCATGCTTCTGACTGAGAAACACTTCCACTGAGAAACTACTACACTTTCTTTGTTACTATAACAACTGGGTCAATACGAAGGTCAGATGCGCCTTTCTTTTGTTAGCCTTCATACTCTTCTGAGCTAAACGAACAGCTTTTCCTTCCACCTGAGACCTCCTCCCCCACCTCCCAGGTTGCTCTTGTACTCTTTTTCCATCTGATTTTTTTCCTTAAGCATATCATCTCTGTTTCTACACATAATGGGGCAAATCGTTAGTAAAATCCAGCTTCTCCTACTTACCTTTGCCAACTTCTTCTCCAGGTTTCCCTTTCTGTAACCTCTCTTCCCAGTTTTCACAGAGTCCAATGTTTTTAGTCCACCCCCTTGCTGGTGAAGAAAATGGTAAATTCTCCCATCCTGGGATATTAATATCTTCCTCTAAATCATTTCTGCCTCTAAGTAAAGATTTTTTACTTTGTGATCCTGTTCATGGTGCCAAATGTATTGCCAAGGCAATATTCACAGCACTGGTGGTGACTATGAATATGCTAGTGTAGTTCTCAATCATCAAATGTAAATGATTCTCCATATAGAAGGCAGAAGAAAAACATTTGTTTAAACACCAGAAAGTCAAATCCCAGAACCACAAAGCCAAATCTGTCATGGTGACAAAAGAAGTTAATAAACATGATCACAGCAGAGGGCAAAGCCATTCTCAAACCTCCCCTCCCTCAGCCAGGGACTTCTCACTATCAACTGTCACAATGTGTTAGTTGGCCTGTGTTCTTTCCCCTCTGACTTGATCCCACTCACTTCCTCCCAGTTCTGCTCCACCCTTCCTGTTCCGCCTCTTCAGCAAATTCCTCCCCCCACATGTGACCCAGGCTTCCAGGGGATTTAAGCAGATCATGTGGGCCTATTAATTAATGGGAAAGATCTTTCTATTTTAAATTACTATTACAGTGAGTAGAGTTAACGGGGACAGGAGTAAAAGGGAAAGAAGGTGGGGATGTGAAGTGTACATTAATTATTGGGGTTCAGAACAGTATGGATAGGAGTATGAAGAAATGGATTATGCAAATCATTGAAGAATAATTCCAGACAGAGTTTCTGTGCTTATAAAGCAGTCTATTAAAAGGCAGGTGATTAGATTGACTATTAAAAGTCCTCAAGATCCAACCTCATGGCAAGTGATGGTATTTGGACCATGTAGGATATATACTGAGTCAGTGAGGACCAGGAAAAAGGTATGGTTTGGTTGAATCTGTACAGCAGTCAAGGCATGGCTTTTGAAGATTTTTCCAGGCAAAGATGATTTCTGGGATACTGAAGAAGGCCTTGGGGTTGAAGATTTGACTATGGGCTGATGTAGGTATTTTTGGGAAGGTCTAAGAAGGAAGACGGAGTTTAGAGACTGGTAGGAGGATCCTGAACTGTGACAAGATTCAAGAGACATAGATTCTGGGTAATTTAATCATTTTATTAGTAAGACTAGAAGGTTATTATTAAGAGGAAGGTTATTTGGCCATCTCTCTCGGAACAAAGACTCATAAATGCAGTGGGGTCATGGTTTATATGCCCGTCAAAGAAGAGGTATTCCCAAAGGGTTCCTACTCAATTGTCATTGGTTAATCAAATCGGAGGTGGACTATCTTGGAGTACCTGACTTAGGTAACTCAAGTCTTGGTCAAAGAGATATCAGTTTCTATATCACTTGTCGATAATAAGGAGAATCAATATCTCCCCAGACCTGTCTCAGCAAACACAATGAACAAGAATACATCCATTAGCCTAAACCATTAGCCTAAATGAGGAACTTGTAGTTTCTAGGACCTTCTAGGTCCTTGACTGAGTCCAAGTTTTATAGAACAAATCCTTTTATTAAAGGGAGTCATTCTGTGAAGTGTGGATTTTGTCAAAATCCAGGACCACATGTGGCCTCAATCCTCAATGTGGCCACATCCCTGGCCTATACTTAGAATTTCTTTTACTGTCTGGTTAGATCTTGAGCTGGGTAAATCTTTAAAAGAGATTTCCAACACTGGTTAGTTTCTGGATGAAGAAGTACAAAAGGGGATAAGCCTTGGTCCTAATACAGTAATTAGTTATTAAATGGGAGAAAAGTATTCATTTCTCACAGAACTGATATGGGCCTAGCAGAGGTCATCATGAAGGCCTTGGTTGTGAGAAGGTTGGACAGGAATGACAAAACCAAAGGACATCCTGACTGAAATCAGGAACAAATTAATGCCTGGGTTTTAATTAATGCTGTTCTTGTGGAAAAGATGTAGAGATGAGGGTTTAGTGATTGTGAAATTAGAGAGATTCTGAACTGGTAGAACAGTGGGGCTCAAAAAGATGCAATAAGTGATTCAGTGTCAACTGACACCCACCAATGAGACTTGATACTCTAGATACAAAGAACAAACTTGATACATGAATTCAGGGCATGGATGGAAAACTAAGTGTTTGTATTATAGACAGGAGGTTGTTTAGTAAGGGAGCTGGGGGAGGGTGGCAGATAAGGAGATCACTGCAAGAACAGAAGAGGGGTAAGACCTGGGGGATCCTTACAGCTAGATTTAAGGGCGTGAAGCAGGATGGCAGAGAACAAGTTTGCATTTTGGGGGGGTTCTTTAAAGGTGCCAGGATCAGTAGCCTATATTCAGATAATTCCTTGGCCCTAGCTCTGGTCAGAGACAGGCAAATGTAGGATAAACAAATAGAGACTGGGTTCAGTGAGTGATCTATGTCAGATTTGCATCCATAAAGTGATAGGATTTTTTTCTAATTCACATCAGGCACTCATAGTGTCCTCCTGAGCCTCCACTTTCTCTTCCAGCTGGGCTCCTGCATAAAGCACAGAAGACTCCTAATCCCTTGAGGAGTCTGGCCTGCTATCAGATCTCTTCTGGGGAAGGTGTCCTGGAGCATCTGAGTCTCAGCAGAGAAAGAATGCCCAGTCTACTCATTCTCTGCTTCATGATCTTCTTTCTCCTGGAATCTATGGCAGGAATCATACAAAATGGTTTCATCATTACAGTGCTGGGCAGAGAGTGGGCACGATGTTGGAGCTTGCCCCCTGCAGACATGATCCTGGCCAGCCTGGGCATCTCCCGCTTCTTTCTACAGTGGGCAGCAATTCTCAGCAACTTCTACACATATTTCTCCCCATCTAACAGAAGTATATACACTGGCATCTTCTGGAGTTTTACTAACATGACCACATTCTGGTTCACCACCTGGTTTGCTGTTTTCTTCTGTGTGAAAATTTCTTCCTTCACCCACCCAATCTTCTTCTGGCTGAAATGGAGAATTTCCCGATTTGTCCCCTGGTTGTTGTTGTGGTCAGTAATGATATCTGCATTGATATTCATCCCATCTTTTGTAAAGAGCTATTATATTTTCCAACTACCAGTCACTGGGAATTACTCAGAAAAGACCACTGTGAATAACAGGATACGTGCATTCCAGAGGCATTTTTTCATGCCACTGCAAATCTTTATTTTGTTAATTAATTTCATTTTCTTCCTGGTTTCCATCATCTCACTCATTTCCTCCCTGTGCCGACACTTGGGGAACATGCAGCACCATAATGTTTGTCCTCAGGATCCGACCATGCAGGTTCACATTACAACCCTGAAGTCCCTCTGCTTCTTTCTCCTCCTATATACCTCAAATGTTTTGCCTCTGATCATCACTGCCACAGACCCTATTTCAGTTTGTAGCTCTCAGTTTTGGGTACAGGAGGTAATGACCTATGCTGGCATTTCCATCCATCCTGCCTTCCTGATCCTGAGCAGCTCGAAACTGAGAAGGGCTCTGAAGAAGATGCTGCATGGCCAAGAGGCTGCATGAGGGGAATTCAGCTCCCAAGTGATCAATATCAGTAATTAATATTGAGTATTACCAATATTGCTGTTTGTGACATGACTCAGAAAAGAAGGAGTGAAGGAAGGAAGGAAGAGAGAAAGAAAGGAAGATATTAAATTATGTACTTATAATATTTTGAAACTATAATAAGCACTGGGGATATAAATATAATCTCTTTGGCCCTGACTTTTCAATTTCTCCATTCTTTCTTCCCCCACTCCCTAGATCATTCAACCCTAATCCCTGTCAATTTTTCTTCTGTAATATTTCATAGTTAATTGACAGGTATTTTGGAGGTCAACTTCCTCATTTTACAGATGGGGTACTAAGGCCATGACAGATATGTGACTTGTCCAGGATTTAACACCTAGAAGTGTCTGAGTCAGAGTATGAATCCTGCTCTTCTTGATTCCAAGTCTAGCATTTAATTTACTTCACTATGATTTTACCTTTCCTTATCTTTTGTTCTACTGCTCACCCTCACAGCCACAGGAATAGCCCCTGTCCTGGGCTCTAAACTCCTTTTGCCCCCATGGTAGTGCAGTCCTTTTACTGGCCTCTATATCCATCCTACTAAGAATAGATACACCTCAATTACTGGCAAGAGTGACTATGGTCAAATCATCTAACTCTCTAAGCCTTGCTATCTTTATCTAGGAAAAAAATAAAATACAATGTGTGTACGTCTTTGTGTATGTATGTATGTATGCAAGCAATGTTTACTTTATAAATATGTTCAATGTGTAAATGTATATGCACACACTTATACATACATACATATATACAATCATATATACAGTGGAGAGAATTCTATTTTCTCAATCTACCTGATGCTGGTTACCCAGGGCAAAGCACTTCATCAATTTCAAAATGGTAGAGAAACAAGATTTCTTGCTGCTCCATCTTCACTCTCCTCAGAAACCTAGAGTGACTGTCCATTGCTTCTCACAATCAAGCTGAAATGCATCATGGGCTCCAGCTGACCACAATGCTGTCTCTTTTGACAGAATACTAGCCACTTCTCATTTGATTCACTTCAGATGATTATACTAGAAAAATTTTTTCAGTTATGGCTTGACTTTTTTTTCCCTTTTCCATTCTTTTCTAAACTCAGTTGGAAACACAGCTTCTAATCCTAATACAATGTCAGTTCCCTGAAGGCATTAGTTTGTGTCTTTGGACTCCAGAAGAATGTCAAAGCAGATAAGGAACCAAGCCTCTTTGTCAGGAAGACCTGTGTTCAAATCTTGCCTAATCATAGGCTGATTGGGTGACACAGGGAATTGACTTAAGCTGTTAGGGAGCTTTAAGATCGTAGGTTGCTGAGCACTGATCAGCACTGAGATTTCCCAACATTAATAAAATCAGATCCACTCTTTGCTTCACTCTACCTTTCAATAAAAAGAAAACAGTACTGTATCCCATAAAACAATGTCTTCAATCAATTAACATTTATGAGCTTACATTATGTGCCCCCCAAACTGCCAACATATATAGAGAACCGTAAAGTTTGCAGAGTGTTTGACAAATATTATCTTATTTTATTCTCACAATAGCCCTGGGGAAGTAGGTACATTTAAATCATCATCTCTATTTAACAGAGGAAGAAACAGAGGCAGAGAAGCAGGCAGAGATGCCTAGGGACACATAGATAATAGATGTGTGAGGTCGGATTTGAACTCAGGTCTTCCTGACTCAAGATTTGGTCCACTGTGCCACAAAGCTTTGTACAGATATGAAGAAAAGCAATGAAATCATCCTTGTTCTCATGCAGGTTTCATTCATTTGGGGGCCTGCTTAATAAATCCTTGCCAAATGATTGAATGAATTTTCAGTTTGAACATAATGACATTGTACCAGATTATCTAACTGCTTACCCCAATCACTCCGGTGATGGTTTACCCTGCCCTCACAACAGGAAAAAGCTTCGGGAGTGAGGATTATAGGAGGATCTCATCCATTGCAGTGGTATGACAGAAAAAGTCAGCCTTGAAAATATGAAGAGAGAGTGAAGGAATACGGCACTGTCCTAGCAGAGATGGCATCTTCCTCTGCAAGCTGTCTGGGAAGCTCATGGTAGGGAATTCCTCTTTTCATTTGCTTGGTTTGAGAAGATCAGAGACATAAATGAATTGAGTTAATGGAACCAATAGCTGGGACATGGAGCAGTGGCTACTAGGAGCTGAGGCTCAATGTGAATATAATTTGTTTGTGTACAATCCCTCACTCCATCCCCATTCAGTGAGAGAGTTGAAGGTTTCAGTGGTTGAACATTTATCTACGTGACCAGTTACTGTGAGTGAGAACCTGGGACAAATGTCTTTGTCATAAGAAATAGAGTGATGGATCAGTGGAATAGCTTAGGTACACAGTAGTCAATTGACACAGTAGTCAATGACTATAGTAAATCTATTGCATAATAAATCCAAAGACTCCATCTTCTAGGATAAGAACTCTCTATTTGAGAAAAAGTGGTAGGAAAACTGGAAAATAGCATGGCAGAAACTAAGTATAGACCAACATCTTACACTACATACCAAGATAAAGTCAAAATGGGTACATGATTTGAAACTATAAGCAAACTAGGAGACTAAGGAATAGTTTGCCTGTCAGGTTTATGGAGAAGGGAAGAATTTATGATCAAACAAGAAACAGAGAACATTATGAAATGCAAAATGGATGATTTTGATTACATTAAATTGAATTGAAATTAAATTGAAAAGTTTTTGCACAAACAAAGCCAATGCAATCAAGATTAGAAGGGAAGCAGAAAGCTAGGAAACAATTTTTACAATCAGTGTCTCTTCCTCATTTGAAAATATATATATAGAACTGAATCAAATTTACCTGGATACAAGTCATTGCCCAATTGATAAATGGTCAAAAGATATGAACAGGTAGTTTTTAGATGAAGAAATTAAAGCTATCTATAGTTATTTGAAAAAGTGTGCTAAATCACTATTGATTAGAGAAATTAAGATTAAGAGAACTCTGAGTAATCACATCCCACCTATAAGATTTATTAACATAACAAAACAGGAAAATGATAAATGTTGAAGATGTGGGAAAATCAGAACAAAATGCATTGTTGGTGGAGTTGTGAATTGATTCAACCATTCTGGGGAGCATTTTGTAAATATGCCCAAAGGGTTATAAAACTATGCATACCCTTTTGCCTAGCAATACCACTTCTAGTCTATATCCCAAAGAGATCACAAAAATGAGAAAAGGACCCACATGTACAAAAATATTTATAGCAGCTCTTTTTGTAGTGGACAAGAATTAGGAACTGAGGGGATGTCCATCAACTGGGGAATAGCTGAACATGTTGTGGTACATCAATGTAATGGAATGCTATTGTTCCATAAGAAATGATCAGCAGATGGATGATGAGAAAGTAGAGTTCAGAAAAACCTGGAAAGACTTACATGAACTGATGCTGACTGAAATGAGCAGAACCAGGAGAACATTGTACATAGTAACAGCCACATTGTGTGATGGCTGATTTAGCAATGTAAGGTTCTAAGACAACTCTGAAAGACTCATGACAGAAAATGCTATCCACATTCAGGGAAAGAACTTTGGAGTCCGAATGCAAATGGAAGCATACTATTTGTGCTTTCTCTCTCTCTCTCTCTCTCTCTCTCTCTCGCTTCTTCTTTCTCATGGTTCCTCCCATTGGTTCTAATTATTTATAACATGACTAATATGAAAATATGCTTAAATGAATGTATATGTAGAGCTTATTTCAGACAGCATACTGTCTTGGAGTGGTGGAAGAAGGGAGAAAATTTGGAATTCAAAATCTTATGGAAGTGAATGTTGAAAATTAAAAATAAATTAATTTTTAAAAAAAAGTATAAAGAAAATGTCTTTGCCAACTCCTGGTTCAATTGAACTGAACTTCTGGCTTTTGGGCCTAGCTAAGGATTTGGGGATGGGGATATAGTGGAGGTGGTACACCTGAGGAACACTTTTGTTGGGCATATCACTTGTTTAATTCATTTCTAATAGGTTAAAATTATCAGTAAACCACCATGCCTTGAGAAGGGGAATCTAGCAGTAAGGGAATTTCAAGCTATTTTTCCAATTGATAACCCTCATGGCACATCATAAATTAATATGAGCCTGGGATAGCACCCACAAAGGGGTGGGGTCCAGAGAAGGATGGTAGCTGTCTCTCTAAAGGCCTGAGACACATCCAAGCAGCTGGGATGACTCTGGGCGCCCTCTGCTGCTGGGTGGTTCATATGACATTGGAAAAATAATTTAATTGATAGTAGACAGAGCATGGACCTTATTACTAATGTCTAAGGCCCTGTTCACAGTGCCCACTTGTTGTCATATTAGTTACTGAGTATTTGCCTGTTTGAATTTATCTCTTATTATTTCTTGAACATCATAATTCTGTAGCGATTATGAATAAGCAAGTGATTGTGCAATCATCCATTTGGGAATTCCCTCACATTTTTTACATGCTTACATATCTCCTGTGATCTTGTCAATGTACTCTAATAATAAATAAGTCCATCAATGTGCTTCTTTATAGGTGGCATGGCCAATGTGATAAATGAAGACCCTCTTCTTTATCTACTCCAAACATCTTGGAGAGATCATGGAGCACACTACCTGTTTGTATGTTTTCCTTTTCGTTTATCATGTTATGATAGGACCAGAATTTTAATGATTCTGCTTCCAGGACTTCCTTCTTCCCCTTGGAAACCTGATCAGTCCTAGTTACCTTTACATAGCTCCCTCGTCTTGGGACATGAAAAGTTCCGGTCCAGTGGGATTGGAGCCTCTCAGATTTGGAGGGTGTTTGTGACAATGTAATTCTTCATACTCACATGACTTATAGATCAGATGACATTTCCAGATGGGCAGGAAGAGGACCATGTCTGGAGAAGTTAATATCCATGTTGTGTATTCCTATTCTGTTAGGGCAAGGTAAACCTCCTCCTTTATTAAATGTTCAGTGACTCGTGAGTGCCTGATTTTGCTCTAAAACTGAACTTGTACCAGTAGGGTACTGGATTTAAAGCCATGTCAGTAGCATACATGTCTCTTCTTGACATGCAGTTCCTTGATAACATCCTTTACTCCTGGTTCTTTTTCCATTTCCTCCTGCCCCCACTTTTCTCCTTTTTTGAAAATCAGTGTATTACCTAGAAGATGTTGGTAGATCTGAGTTCATCACTATTGAATGAGAGAATTCAAATATCTGAAATAGTGAAAATAGAAATAAAACCATCAACCCAAGAGGAGCCCAGTCATCATTAATATTGCCACTTGGGGAAATGTGGCTCTGCAAGGCTAAATGTCTTGCCCAAAATAACACAGTTATTCAGTTAGTGGTAGGACTGGATCAGAGGAAAAGAGGAAGGAGTTGAGAACACTAATATAAAGGAGACAAGAGTTGCAAAGTGTAAAGTAGAAAGAAAAGACCTTTGAGAGGCTTGGAAGAGAGGCCTGAACCAAGAATAGGAAGCTGAAGACAGCTGAAGAGAAACTTCTTGCTCAGTTGAGCAGATAGGTATTCTACTGACCCAGGTTATCTAACATGTAAGGAGTTTTCCTTATCTATCTATTTCTACTCATCACAGTGGTCTGAGTTCAGAACTTAGTACAGTGTCTGGCCAATAACTTGTCCTTAATAAATAAATGTTTGTTGATTGATTTATAGACTGGTTACCCCCTCAAAATCTGGTCTGTAGGATGTGGTCTATCATTTGTATTTTCATTAACACTTAATATGATGAAGAGTAAGATAGCTAGCATGATAAAAATGAATGAAATATATTTGAAGGGAAAGATATTTCTGGGTAGTTATTTTCCATATATATATACACAACAGATAGATATGTACATAGGTTTACACACACACATCTTTCAACAAGCTCTCATTTTAGGGTGGGTATCTGTATTCCAGGTAATAATCGTTGTTTGTAATGAAGTAGTCATGATGCACTCAAGAAGGCTAGTCTAAATTTGTAAGCAGCCAGTCCAATAATTCACCATAGGAAGGAGACCAGGAAATAGAAGAGCTATGCTTTTTGTTTTTGTTTTTTTGTCTTACACGTATGTGGAAATTTTCTCTTTCTATTGGATTGCAAACAGCTAGAAGACAGAGGTTATCTTTTGTTGGTATGGCAACTTATGCATGTAGTGAATACTTGGTTGAGAATTCTGAGAATGGCGATGACTGTCACCCTTCTGACAGAGACAGTCTCCCAAAATAATGACCCCCATTATTTTCTGGATATTCTTCTTACTCTCCTAGCTCACAGTCACCACCCAGGACAGCCAGAGACCCCTATTGCCTAGAAACCAAATATTCAGTTGCAACTGTCTAGTTTATGGTAATACATACAATACTATTATTCCTTTTTCTTCCTCTTTTTTGCTTCCTTCTTCCCCTTATAACTACACTATACCTATATCTGTATCTATATCTAAACTTATTACTGTAGCCATACCAATATCAGTATCTATACTGATACCTGTGCCCATTTCTGAATCTATATTTATATCCATAGCCATCTCCATCTCCATATTTATCTCCAATCCCTATATCTACAAAGAAAAGGTATGTGCATTACTCCAAACCATTTTTTCCTTAATTCCATAGCAGAGATCATTGTCCACACTGCTGGGGCAGGCTAGAATATGTTTCTATAGTAGAATTCTCTGGTCAAGAAGAGGGCAAAAAGAAAAATCCTCTTTAGTCCTTTCCTTCTCTCTCTCTCTGAAGGTCCTTTTTTTCTTCTCCATGTTACCAATTCCCCTAATTACCATGAATATCCTTGGGACAGACACACATTATTTCGACTAGTTACTCAAAAGTCTAAAGAGATGTATAACAAAATGTATAGAGTCTAGCAATTGCTATAGGAGAGGTGTTTTCTAGTCTCCTGGCCTGTGAGCGATCACTGTGAGGAGGGTCTCCTGTCCACTGCTGCCACAAACTCCATCATGCCAGCTCTCCTCCTTGTCTTGGGGTTTCCATCCAGCACTGGGACCTGAATCTAAGTGTGGGCAAAACAACAGAGTCCTGCCTCTGTGCTACAGATATTCCTGTAACCTCCTTTGGACCAGTTGTATGACCCCTTTACCGTCTATGGGCTGGGAGCCCCAGAAGTATCTGCTCCTTCAGACACTCTCTCATGGCAGCCTCCTGGCCTGCTGGGGCAGAACCTGCACTGGACTGCACTCTACTCCCACTGTGGCACAACAGACCCTTCCTGCTGACCTTCTAAGTAGTGTCTGGTGTCTGCGGGCTGAGAGGTCAGGAAACTCCTACTGCTGCCAGCAATTCCATGACCTTGCCCCAGGCTAGGTGGGGATGGATCTGCACTGTGCTGGACTACACACCTCTCTGAGCCTGGTGCAACAGAACTTTTCTACTGACCGTATAAGTTGTCTTAGGCTGGAAATTTGTTTCACTCTGTCTTTTAGCAGGGTCTGCTGCTCTAGAATTTGTTTAGAGATGTTTTTTAAAGGTATTTGGAGGGTTTTGGAGAAGAAATCTGGCAAGTCCCAGCCTTTACTCTGTCATCTTGGCTCTCCTCAGCAATTGTTATATAACAACACACTTTCTGAATTAGCCATAGCCTACACTATGATTCTTATGCCTAGCAAACATACTACAAAATCCAGTAATGGGTATTTCTTTTTGTGGTATCTTCTTTACCATCTGTGGGTCAAATAGCCTCAAAAACTTAATAGCTTCTAGTGACATAGCTACACTTCCTCTCCCCCTCAAAACTGCCACAAAAGGATAGGAAGTTGTGCAGAGGACAGTACATTCATTGAAGCAGTTGTGCAAGGAGAAGGGGAAGCCTATTTTCCAGAATGTCTGGCATAACCTAGCAGAATTGGAAGGAAAAATGGGCTTGGGGAAAAGTGAGTCCTGGTAATGGGACAGTAGTTATGGTAGCCCCAACAGCATGAGACAGCAGAGAATTTTAAGGGGATTTGTGGGAGGGAGGGCTTAGGGGAAGAACTCTGTTCTCAGAAGGTAGCATACCCCACAGGATGTTGGCACACTGGGATAAAGCCTTCTTTATTGTATGCCAGTTAAAGCTCTGATGGCTTTCTATTTCCTATCAGATAAAATCTAAACTCCTTAGATTTCAAGCATTCAAGGAAGGTCCTCCATAATTTGATCTCTCCCAAACTCTTCAACTTTACCTTTCTCTCCACAAATTATTCCCTAAAGTAGTGGTCAAAATGTCCTACTCTTTGTTCCTTGAACATGGTTCTGCCTTCAGTTGCTCTCTCTGCCTGCCTGGCATGCCTTCTCTCTTCCTTCAACTTATCCAAGTCCTACATTTCCTTCAAGAATAAACTCTAAGTCCTTACCTTCTCTTTGAAAACTTTCCTGACTTCCCTAGTTTTCGGTGATTGATCCTTCCTGCAAACTCCTGAAGGATTTATTGCCTATTCCATTTATTTGCACTTAAAATGCTTTATCTTATATTATTAATTTGTTCTTACCTCCAACAAGATTGTAGGCTCCTTGTAGGAAGAGAACACATAGAAAGTCTCTTTTGAGTTCTTTGGATCTAGTGTAATGCCTTCCCCACAGTGGATACTTAGAAAAAGTACTTGATGATGGGGACTAAGAAGCAGAGTCTATGTTGAATCACTTTTCATATCCTTAGTGACTAGCATTAATAAATGCTTGTTGAATGAAGCTGAACAGTGACAATGATGGGTGATACTGACTGTACTACAGTTTGGAATAGGAGGATCATCACAGCTGGGACTCAATCTAAAGTAGCATTGGGGGAAAGAGGAAAGAAAGGGGAAGAGCAAGAGGCTGACTATATCTTATCCTTGTGAGTCAGGGTTAGGTTGCTCAGATTGGCTCTTTCTACCATTCAGGAGTCATGAGTTCATAATTATACTATAAACTGTGGCCAAGAGGCTGTGAGTTAAATAGTGTGAGATTGATCTTGAACTCCAAAGTTATTATTTCATTAACTATTATTTTCCCATAGACTTTACTATAGGAAGCTTCCAAGTATAGTTTGTGTATAGCTTGTATTTAGGTTTCTGTAAATATGGGTAAAACTAGCTCTTGTGTAACTACCCAAGGTTACATGTAGTTTTGAGTATAAGGCTGCTTACATTTCATCCTCCTAAAAATGCAGAAATTGCAGGGTACTGCAAGGAATTTACATGTAGAAATCACAAAGGGATTCTCAAAGATTTGTCAATAATATACAGAATTTTTCATTTTCTAGGGGGATTCCGCTTTTCTACAGCGTCCTGGAAACTGACTTAGCACTGCCCTATTTGGATTTTCCTACAAGGTAAACTGGACTTGGAGCAGCCATCAGGGCAACACCCTGGTATTCTAGTGACTCTTCTTTCTGAGACTTATACAGAACCCTGAAAAGTTGTATTATTATCCAATAATTTTTGTTTCCTCAAAAGTGAAACACAGTATGGATATATAATACTTTTCCTATTATAAGTCCGACTTGGATTGTCCAAGTCAAGTCAAAATATTTTGTTTTCTTCATGTCTTGGCTTTAGCACTTTACTACATCTCCATCTAGGGGTGGAGGGTACATGACTAATCTTGTTCTCTCTTCAAGAGGTAGACTGCTCAGGATGTTTCTCTTCCCAGGGTAAGTCATAGCCCCAAGAAGCAACTTCCAAGGCTGGCACTGCTCAAGACATCTAACTTCTTTGACTAGAATACTAAACTGAAACTGGAGTACCCAAGAAATACCCCTCCTCTAATGAGGAGGCAGGTATTGAGGAATGGCGATGTCCATCAACTCTCCTCTCAAGTCATGTGAACATGGAACCACATGTAGTAGACTGATAGTATTTTTTTATGTTCTGGTGTTCCACATTCCAGATATCTACGGCTCACAGCTCCAGTAAGGATTAAGCAAATGCTATCAAAGTGAACTGGGAATGGGGAAGGAAACTATAAGAACTGGATCCAAGGAGAATTTGCATCTCCAAATGAAGAGAGAGTTAAATGATTCCCCTATTTGCATCTTCTCTCCTTTACTGAGATATGCAGATAAAGAACACAACTTTCCTTTTGTATATATGGAGACACCTGAAAAGCAAGCAACCTTATTAACTCCTCTGTTTTGAGGTAACATGGAAGATGATGATATTATGTATTCTCTTCATCATTTTCTTTGTGCTCTCTGTGCAACTAGTAGGGACCAATTTTTTTCCATCATGATGTTAAGGAGTCAAGTTCCCTCACTTTCTCATTTAATCAACACACATTAATTATATGTTTACTAAATGCAAAATATTGTTCTAGGCACTGGTACTTTGAGATCTTAGTGATATATTTTTTTATTGTCTCTAGTCTACACTCCTGATTCTCCAGGACTTTCATTAAAATGCTCCAGAAACATCTTGGTCTTAGAGTTCATCCATTAGAAATACATTCAGCCCCTGTGGACTCTGTCAGTGACTGGCTTCTTTCTTGTACCTCTATTTTAAGGAGGAGTTTGTGGCCAGTCATACTTCCTCCCTTTCTGGACTGCATCTCTGATTCTCCTGGACTTTGGTTATAATCCCACCCTACCTTTGGCTCCCTTTTATATGTCTTCCACTATTAGAATATAAACTAGTGTATAAGCTCCTCGAGTGGAGGGTCTATCTTTTTTCTGCTTTTATTTGTGTTCCTAATGCTTAGCATAGTGATTGGCATATTGTAATCATTTGATAAAATCTTGTTGATTTGATGTGGATTCTTTCTACATCAATGTATATTTAAATCTCTTCAAGTTTTCTTGTCCTCTATCTTGGTGTAAGTAGCAGATCACACACAGAGAGCAGAAGAGGGAGCTAGAATATGAGCAACATTTCAACTGTACCATATTGTCTCCTATTTGATTTGTAGTTCTTCCCCACCCTGTATGAATAGAGGCAATGCCAATGGCTTGACCATGTTATTTGCATGCCAAATGTATGTTTGCCTAAAAGACTATTTTATAGAGAACTCACGCAAGGCAAGTGCTTACATGGATGTCAGAAGAAGTGATATAAGGATACTCTCAAGGTCTCACTGAAGAACTTTGGAATTGATTATGTGACAATCAATTGCAAAGGCAAAGGACTGTTTGGCATGGTATACTTGCATCTAAGAAGGCTTTGTGTTCTGGGACCAAAGCAGAATTGAAACAGCTCAAAAGAAACATGGAATGCACAAATGTAGATATATCTCCACTCTAAATGTTCATGTGGGCTATTTGTGCCAACCTGTAGTAAAGCCTTGAAGAGCTCATTTTGGTCTGATAAGCCGAAGTAAGACATACTGTACCTTTGACTCCAACATAGTGATGTCATTTTACTCCTCCTCAAGAATGAAGGAAAACAGTCAACCACCTAATCAACCAACAAACCAAGCAACAATGGAGTATGGATGTTGATATATACAAATTTTTAGAGCATCCTATCCTCTTCTGGACTCTCTTTCTGGGTTCTTCTTTGTGTGATTCAGAACCATAACAGAACTGGACAGGAAAATGCATGATTGCAAACCAAGGACAATTCATCATGAAAGAAATGGATGCAAATCTCCCACAGGCTCAATTACCGTTGTTCCCTTTTCATCCCTTTGATTTGCATTGCATTTGACTAACTTTTTATCAGAGTTAGAGTGAGTTGAAATGTTCTTCTGCCTCTGCTCTAAATTTATCCATTCCTCCACTTTTGTGCATGTTCTGCTTGATTTCTTATTTTTTTTTTCATTTAACTCCCTTTTCACATTGTTCTCCATATGCCTCAGATCTCTACTGGTTAGTTTAGTTTAGTTAAAAATCTTTCTTGCTTTCAACTATGGCCCTAGAATTTCTTCTATAAATTCTTTCAGAATTTAACTGATTACTTAAAGTAATCTGGAGATAGCTATTTGAAACACTTAACAACCTAAACTTACTCCTCAAAAGGATGGTGTGGAAGCCATAGTAAAATCTCAGGTATTGGATTGGATTTATAATTGGATGGTAGTCATCCAAGTTTACTAGAGGCCCTGTAAATATTGGTGGGAATAATATTTCTAAATATCTCTTGCTTGGACAACTATGTTCATTTTTTTGTTGATGAATGAACCAACTGAATCTTTCATGAGCATCTGTCTGCCTGCCTAGAGTGTCCCATTTTTTTTTCCTTTCTACTTATTTTAACCCAGATCAAGGCCCATAATCCTGGCCTAGGTTGGGAAATGTGACATCCCACCTAAGAGGACAGACACCTCCATTTTGCAGAGAGAGAAGAGGTCCTAATTCTGTATTCCATTCTTTAGGAAGATACAGAGTACTCTTTTCCCTGTTTGTCCATCATTAGGTAAAGGCCACTACTGGAGGAGTGTTCATCTTTGAAAAAGAACATTTTCTACATATAGTCATAGAAAGTTAATTCTGCTTTCTCTTATCCTTATCTGTAAGGGCAGGACATCATAAGCCTTATACTCCCAAGTGTTGTCATGTCATCTGGAGTAATAGTTATGTTTTCAGGGAGTAGAATTGGGAGGCCTATTGTTGGTCTAGTGAAAGAACACTAACTTTCAATTTAGAAGACATAGGTTCAAATCTCACCTCTGATGCTTAATATTTGTGTTAAGCAAGTCACAACCTTGCTGGCCCTCAATTTTTTCATTCATAGAATTTGAAGATTGAACTTGGTTCATTGCTGTCTTTCTCAAGGAGGACCAAAATGACATCACTATGCTAGAGTCAAGTTTCAGTGTTTCTGACTGGCTGATCAGACCAACAGAAGCTTGGAGTGTTCTACCACAGGTCAGATGCAAATAGTCCATGTGAACATTTGGGGTGAATGATCTAAATGTGCACATCTTGCATTTCTTTTGATCGATTTTAATTCTGCTTCCTCATGGAGCATAGCACCTTTTCTGATATGAGCACTCTATGCTGTGGGGTCCTGTGATGGTATTATCGATACCATACATTCAATTCTAAAGTTCCTAAGAGAGACCGTAAGAATATCCTTATATCATTTCTTCTGACCACCATGTGAATGTTTGCCCTGTGTGATTTCTCCATAGAATAGTCTTTTTGGCAAGTATATATTTTACATTTGAACATCATGGCCAGCCTATTGGAATTGAGCTCTCTGAAGTAGAGTTTGAATGCTTGGCGGTTTAGTTCAAGAAAGGATCTTGGTGTCTGGTATCTTATCCTAGCAGATCTTCAGAATCTTCCTAATAAAATTAAAATAGAAGTAATTCAGTTTCCTAGCATGGAGCTAGTATCCTGTCCATGTTTCATGGGCATACAGAAATGAGGTCAGCACACAGATCTGTTGACATTCAGTTTGATAGTCGGTCTTATACCTCTTTTCTCCCATACTTTCCTTTGGAGTCTGCCAAACACTGAGGTAGCTCTGGCAATGCATGTGTCTACCTCATCAACATTATTAATATGTACATCCCTGGAAAGTACACTGCCAAGGTAAGTGAGCTTATCCACAGCATTCAAAACTTCTCCATTTGTTGTAACTGATGGTTTCACCTATGGATGGTATGCTGATGGTTAATGAAGAGCCTGTGTTTCCTTGGTATTAATTGTTAGGCCAAAATTAGCACAAGTAGCAGAAAATTAATTTATACTTTCTTGCTTCTCAGCTTCAGAGGCTTCATTTAGTGCATAATCATATGTAAATAAAAAATCATACACCAGTACTCCCTCCACTTTGGTCTTGCTTGTAGTTTTTTCAAATGGAAGCTTTTACCATTGGTGCCATAGCTGACTCTGATGCCATGTTCATTCTCATTGAAAGCATTTGATAACATGGCTGAAAACATGCTAAAAAGCCTAGGAACAAACACACAATCTTGTTTTATTCCATTGGTGACTGGGAAAGTCTGAGAGGATTGTCCATTATCCAGAACCCAGGCAAGCTGACATACAATACTAGTGAACTTCTCTGGGCTACCGAATTTTTACATAATTTTCCATAAGCCCTCATGACTAATAGTATCAGAGGCCTTGGTCAGATCAGCAAACATTGTGTACAGACCTCTGTTAAGCACCCCAGCATACAGAGGAGGGCCTGCTGTACAAGTTCTTTGATCTGCTTTTCTGAAAAGAAAGGCAACTTTTGAAGGAATAACAATCTCCTTTAAACTATCACATATATCATTCCTTTAATCAAGCACATATATTATTCACCTAGTTTAGGGGAAAAAGTCAGCACCCTGAACTTCAGAGAAAATACAGAGAAATCAAAGATCCACAGACATGGCTTCTAATTGTCTGACCATAATCAATGCATATATCACAAATCAACAGACAGGTCCAACTGTCTGAGCATAACCAGAGAGGGTTTTCAAAGCTGAGGGCCTTCTTAGCAGTTTCCCAGGGTCTTGTCTGGCCAAACACTTCCAGTCAGTAAGCCCCAAAGTAAAACCTTACCTTCAGAGTATTCTTGCCCTTTTTAGAGCCGAAGGGCATCACAATCCTTGAGAAACAGTGCTTCATTAACAAAAGGTGTGGGCCTTCTCAGGCCCATAGTGGGTGGGGAAAATCTTCTTTAATCACATTTTCAATCAGAGGCACTCTATACTAAAACAAAAATAGCAAAAGATCCTACTTTGTCATTACATCCTGGCATTTCTCCTAGAGTTGTTGGGCAGCAAACACCATATTGACTCTTCGTTGGCCCTTTCTGAAGCTATACTGGCTCTCAGGTAGATGAACACCTTTCAGGTGAAGGATTAGCCTACTAAAGAGGACTCTGGCAAAAATCTTGCCAGCAATGATTAAAGGAGAGACCCCTGCTGTGATTGCTGTAGGACAGTCTATTTCCTTTACATTTATAGATAATACAGGCAATCTTGATCTCCTGGGGGATACAACCTCCTCTTGTCATATAACCTGGAAAATTTCAGTCAGTTTTTGTATGAGCAATGGACTCCCTACCTTGTAAATCTCAGCTGGAATAGAATCAGCACCAAGTGATTTGCTATAGGAAAGGAGCCTAATGGTATTCAAAATTTCTTCAGCTGGAGCTTCAGCTAGGGAGGGATTGATTTCAATATGAGGCAAATGGTCAATGGCTTCAACATTGATTGATGACAGTCTGTTGAGGACACTATGGAAGCATTCAGCCCATCTCTCTAGGATCATGTCCTTATCATTAATCAGTGTGGCTCCATCAGCACTGAGTAGCTGAGATGTACCATTGGACCATAAATGGTCAACAGGGCATCATAAAAGCACTTTGGATTGTTACTATCAGCATAAAACTGAGTTTCATCTTTCTTACTGAGCCAAGGATCCTGCATCTTTCTAAGTGTTTCTTATACTTTACTTTTGATGGAATTAAAGCTGTCTTCTTAATGCTGGATGAACTATCCTGCTTGTAAACCCAGTGAAATGTTCATTTTTCATTTATCAGCTTCTGAATTTCCCCATCATTTTCATCAAACCAGTCTTTATGTTTGTGAGTGTTTTCACCCAGATGAGCAAATTCAGTGCTATACACCAAATCCCTGAAAGGTCCCCACTGCTCCACTGTTGCCAACTATTTGTAAGCTCACCTTTCCCTCCAAGTTAGAAACAAACTTATCTTTCAGAGAAGAGCTCTAATGGGCTGACAACAATTCTTTTAGTAGTCATTTTGCTTTGGGGATGCTGCTTTTGTTGAATGAAAATATTTAGCTTGGAGAAGATAGGCCTGTGATCAGCCTGACCCTCTGCTCCACACGTTGACTTTGTTATTCTCATATCCTGTTTGTCTCTTCTCCTTCACATATACTATTAAATGACAGTGTGGAAAGCAGCCCTGAAAAGGGCTTGACAGACTTCACAGAGGATGTGCTATCTTCCTTGAATATACACCCTACATCAGAAATTGGACTAGGCAGCCTCTGAAGACTCTTCTGGCTCCTGATCTATGCTATTATGATAGAAATGCTTAGTTCACAACCGGAGCCCAGAGAAATAATTTTCACTGATCCAGGCAAGGTATGTAAATCACATGCAGCTGAAAAGCGCAGTTGTAGCTGAGCATCAGCTGAGGCTGATGGAGATTTGCATCCACACTGAGCTGCATGGTCCTTTCCTCCCCAACCCAACAGGGCTCTCTAATAGTACTGTAGATTGGAGACAAAGAGTAGAGCATTTATCTTGCTCATCTCATCAAGCAAAACAGGAGCTCCAAGAGTCAGAGGCCAGCAGAGACCTGAGCAAGAACAGTCATTGGAGGAAGTGCTGACATGGTGGGAGTATTCACAATCTTTACTGTGATTCTCTTAGTCTTGTTGTGTTCCCTGGGGATCATGGCTAATGGCTTCATTGTTGTGGTACTGGCAAGGGAGTGGGCTCGAGGCCACCGGCTGTCTCCTTGTGATATGATCCTGATCAGTTTGGGTGCCTCTCGCTTCTGCATGCTGTGGGTTGGAGTGATACGAAACTTTTACAATTTTTTTCACCACCTACAATATGTAAAGGAGTCTGCCAGCCAGTACTTTGCGATTTACTGGGATTTTCTGAATACAGCCACATTCTGGTTTGCCACTTGGCTTAGTGTCCTCTTTTGTGTGAAGATTGCGAACTTCACTCACTCCATTTTCCTTTGGCTGAAGTGGAGAGTCAAGGCACTAGTACCCTGGTTCCTATTAGCATCTCTGTTAATCTCTTTCGTTGTCACCTTGCTGTTTCTGGGTGGAAACACTGTTTTGTACCAGGCATCCTTGCAGGGAACATTCTCTAGGAACATAACCTTATATGGCTTCTCTAGGAAACTGGAAATGTACTATTTTCTCCCTTTGAAACTCATTAGTTTGTCTATTCCCTGTTCTTTGTTTGTAGTCTCCATAGTTCTCCTGATTGCCTCTCTGCAGAGACACTTGTGGAGAATGCAACATAGTGCCAACAGTTCCCAGGATGCTAGTACTCAGGCTCACAGCAGAGCTCTGAAGTCTCTGATCTCCTTTCTTGTTCTTTATGCTCTTTCTTTTCTTTCCTTGATTATTGATGTTACTGCCTTTTGTAGATTTGAGTGTACCTGGTACTGGCCATGGCAAATTGTGATTAACCTGAGCTCATCTGTTCATCCCTTCATCCTTATCCTTTGCAACTCCCAGCTAGGAGGGGCGTTCATGAAGTTTCTTCTTCTACTTAAAACCTTTTGGAATAACAAGGAGACATCGTGTCCTACCTAAGATACACACCTCTCTCTCCCATGCCAAAGAAAAGACTCTACTGAGGATTGGACCAGAGCATATCTTTTGACCTCAACATTTTCATCCTGTGGAAGTATGGATAGAAATTAAACATTTTCCTCGTTCCTTAGTCCTGTACTCAGACATTCAAATGAATCTGTGACATCATGGATTTAGGAGTGTCTGACTTCCAGTGAGACCTTACTGATGCCTGTATCTGCCTGCCCATCCTGCTTCACTCTTGTTCTCCCTTGAGTTCACCGTAAAGATTGCCAGGGGAACACTCTGGTTGCCCTCTTACCATTGTTCACCCTTGTCACTGTATCCTTTTGTAAGAGAAGAAAAAAAACATCATGCAACTTTCAAAGGAAATTGTTTTTTCTTTTTTGAAATAACCACAGTGACTTTCTTCAAATGACTTCATTTGTGTTGTTATTCCCAAAACTAAATGTTCAAGAAAGTCACCGATGCTTTATCACAATATCTATGTGAAGAAACAACTTTTTATATTAAAAAAGAGCTTAAAAGTTCTATTTCAATTTTATTTTAAAGCCTTTAATTCTGACTGAGATAGAAGCTGTTTAAACAGGAAATCTTGGTTAGAGCATTAATTGTAGAAGGCAGGCAGTAGGAAGTTCAGATTGCCAGAGTTAATGCCAGATATTAGAAGAGGACATTGTAAGTAAGTTTTATGGAACATTTTTTAATGGGTGGGAAGAAGTTTGTAGAATCTTCTTTGATTTAGAGCTGAAGGAACCTTGGAAATCATTTACATGGGAGAGAAATGAAACCTAGAGAAATGAAATTACTCCAAAGTCACACAGGTAACTTGAATTCAGGTCTTCTGAGTCCAAATCAAGGCTCTTTCCCCTAGACTACTGATTTCAACGTTTTTATTTTTTGACCTTCTTTCAACAACACACAACAACAACAGCAACAACAAATGTATTATGAATCTCCAAGGTAATTTAATATTATTACTACTTATAATAACTAAAATAACTTTTGTCCTCAAAAGCCCAAAATTATAATTTTGAAATATAAAATTTGAAAATATTCTACTGAACACTAAATGTAAATTTATAAACTATGATTATAAAATAGTTAAAATATTTTGTTTTGGATATCTCTAAGAATCAAAGGAAATATTTCAGTGAGATTTGATATGCTTACTGTGATTTGCAAGATTTCAGATTAAATTTCTTTATATTGTGTTGAGTAAAAATAACATTTTAAATATAATAAGTGACAACTTAGAAGATCTTTAACGTAATATAAACATCATACGTAAATTTGATTTGGATTTTCTTTATTTGAACAAAGGTTTGTAATACTTTCTCTCACTACCATATAATTACAATTTTAAATTGGGTTCTGCATTGATTTTATCTCTGTATTTTAAATTGTAACAAAAATGAAGTGAAAATACTGGCTCACAGAAATATGTGGTAGGAAATGGTAGGATAATTTTACAGGCTCTGTTGCTGAGTGATGAAAATTTATTTTCTTTTTATACAAATATTTATGACAATTAGTTTTTAATGATTGTTGTCTAAAATCCATTGTTATGTCAAAAAATTTTCTTTTTCACCTATTATCAGTTTATTTGCCAGAGACATAAAAGACATATCATGTAGGTTGTAAATACAATTTAATTTACTAGAATAATTAGGAAAATTTTTATTGAAATTCTTGTTTTTCCTTCAAATCTAAGACGGTCATTGGTATCTTTTTTTGATAGGCTGATGGAAAGATGGTTCATTTCTAATCAGAAATTATGTGACATCACAAAGCACTCAATATTTTTCTCCATTTTTTGACTCAAAAATTTTATTTCTCAATCACACTTTTTACTTTATCTTAAACACTGAACACATTTGTATTACTACCCTATAATGATGAATTCTGTTTATTGGTTTTGAAGCAATGTCTGCTAAATACTGCAGCTAACTCTTTTCCCAAATCACTTAGCTGAGTAAAAACTTCCGCACAGGAAAGTCATCTAACAGCTCTGTGTTTGAATTATATCATGCTCAATGCACATCTCTCTGCATGAAATGGTAAACAATTAAGTGTTAGTCTTGATTTTATAAAATTAATTATTTTGAAAGCATCATCTAACACATTTTTAGATTGTGGCATTCTCTTTGATGCTGAAACATGATTATGTATGTTGCAGTGTGTCTATGCTATATTTATGTTAATTTTTATCATGCCAAACAATATTCTCAAGTTTCTCAGTCATTGATTTTGCTCCATCTGTGTAAAATCCACCATAGAATCCTTTGATTTGTTTCATTATTATGAATTAATTAGGTTAAAGTGTATCTTCTCCTGTTGTGTGTCTGTCCTCTTAAGTGATGACAAAATAGTAGATTCTCTTATACTTTACCATCTTGCAGTGATCTTACAAATATACCACATCTAGTCCATTGCAGTTACTAATAGTTTCTCTTTCTTGACACTTACTTGACAAATCATGAATAAACATGAAGGTTTAACAAGGAAATCGTTTCCAAAACCAAAAAAAAGTTTGAGAAATTTATTTGCTAAACATTTACTAAGTGATCATTGCGTGTCAGGCACTGTGCTAAGCACTTAAAAGAAAGTCAGAAGGTAATCCTTGCTTTCAAGGAACTCACATTCTAATGAGGGAAACAGCACGAAAAAGTCATGTGCAAACAAGCTGCATAATGGAAAAATTGGAAATAATAAACCAATGATAAGCCCTAGAATTGAAGGAGATCTGGAAAGATTTCTTGTAGAGAGTAGGATTTTAACTGGACTTAAAGGAAGCCAGGAGCTGGAGATGAGAAGAGAGAGAATTCCAGGCAAGTGGAGTAGCCAGTGAAAATATCTGGACTCTGGATATGAACTGTCTTATTCAAAGAACACTACCAAGAATGCTAGTGTCCTTGTATTATAGAGTATGTGGTGAACTGTGAGGTATAAGAAAATTGGTAAAGTGTGTATATATGGGGGTCAGGTTATAAAAGACTTTGAATGCCAATCAGAGAATTATATTTGATCCTGGAGGTGATAGAGGATCACTAGAGTTTGTTGATATATGTGTGTGTGTGTTTGTGGGTGATGACATGGTCATACCTGAGCTTTTGGAATATAACTTTGACAGATGAGTGGATGATGGACTGGAGTGGGGACAGAGATGTAGCAAGGAGACCAACCAACAGGCTATTGCTGTATTACAAGCAAAAGGTGATAAGGTCCTGCCATAGGGTGGTGGCAATGTCAAAGCAGAGAAGAAGGCATATGAGAAAGATGTACAGTAAAATCAATAGCCCTTATCAATAGGCCAGATAGGGGAGAAGTAAAAGAAAGACTATGGAACTGAGAATGACAACTAAGTTACATGCCTGGGTGACTGGAAGATTGTTTTTGGTTTGAAAAGAGTAAAGTCAAATTGATGACAATAGCAGCGAGATTTGCGGCATCAGAAAAGTGTTCAAAGGGACTCCAGAGGTCATCTCGGTAGGCCAGCCATGACTGTAGAGGAATTCTCTCTAAAACATACTTGGCAAGTGACTTTTCCTCCTTTAATTGAAGACCTCAAAGGAGACCTTCTCAAATGAGAGGGAAGCTAGTGACTCCCAAGATCATTCCTCTTTTGGATAGCCTTCATTGTTAAGAGAATTCCTCTGGCAACTGGCAACTTCTACTCATTGCTCCTGGTCTTGCCCTCTTGGATTAAGAATAAGTTTAAGGCCTTTGACTTTCAACAGCTCTTAAAATACTTGAAAACAACTATCTCTCTTCTCCTCTAAGTTTTTTGAGAGAGTAAACTCTCTCAATTTCTTTAACTAATCCTTTCCACTTCTGATACCACTTGTTAGTGACCTTGAGTAAGATTACTTATCCTTCCTCTGATTTTCCTCATCTGAATCTAAAATGAGGGAGCTGGACTAGAGGTCTCTGCCATCTCTCTCTGCTCTGAATCTATGACCCTGTGACCCTTTGCCACTCTACTTCCCCTCCACTGAATGTTTTCTAGCTTGTTAATGTACTTCCTAAAATGTGGCACCCAGAACTGAATACAGTCCTTGAGCAGTGGTCTGATCATGACAAGGGTAAGTTCCTACAGTCAGGAAGACCTGGATTCAAGTCCTTTCTCAGATGTACACCAAATATGTGACTATGGATAAGACATGTATGAGTTCATTGCTCCCAGTAATTAATTTACTAAGATTTCTAGTTTTAGACCAATTGTCTATTTGCATTCTTGAAGGGAATTTCCACACTAGGAATTTTCCACAATAATAAAATCACAAGCCTGAGTTTTATTAAAAAACCTAACAAAGCAAAGCAAAACAAAAAGGTATTCCCAGTGCTTTAGGGGTTAGTACAATGTCTTTTGCTTAGTAATTACTTAATCAATGCTTATTGAATTGTAGTGATAAGCAAAGACACTCAGTGACCTCCAGTTTGATGTAATAAATAGGAGTGACTCAGAGGTATTTAATTCTCATATTTTGACTTTCCCTATTTTTTTTTTAGCTTTCTTAGGTTTGCATCACAGATTTTTTTGAATTTATCTTGAAACTAGCCAAAATAAAATAATCAAAATTGTTGATTTTATAGACGTCACAGAACCAAATCAAACTGAAATAAAAATAATTCAACAGAATACAATTTGAGTAATGGTGTGTGTGTGTGTGTGTGTGTGTGTGTGTGTGTGTGTGTGTATGAAAAGAAGGGAAATAAATAGTGGTGAAGAGGAAACATTCAGGAGCTGAGCAACTTACTCAGAGGCTCACCTAGGTGCCTTCAGGTTGAGATACTGAAATCTTTAATGAATGCTTATTAAATTAAATCAAATGGAATTGAATTGTGGGGTCCTCTTCATTCTTTAGCCAAGAGAGAGAAATGGCATACTCTAGCCACACCCCATCTTACCTGACGTCTTTGTTAAAATATAAATTTCTTTGGGATAGAGGTCTTCTTTTCTTTTTTTTTTAGAAATATTATTTATTTATCTTTCATAACTAATTTATTAGTTTTCACTTTTGAACAATCACTTCCATAAGTTTTAAATTTTCTATCCCTTTCCCCCTCCCTCCCCATAATGGTATTTAATCTTACTTGAGCTGTACACATATATTACTATTAAACACATTTTCACATTAGTCGTGTTGCATAGAAGAATCAAAATGAATGAGAGGAATCATGAGAAAAATCAAATCAAAACAAAATATAACAAAAAAGAAAATAGTCTGATTGATTCTGCATTCTGATGCCATAGTTCTTTCTCTGAATATGGATGGCACTTTGCATCATGAGTCCTTTGGAAATGTTTAAGGTCCATGCATTGCTGTGAAGGGATGAATTTATCAGATACAGTCCCTGCACACTGTGACTCTTACTGTGCACAATATTTTCCTGGTTCTACTCATATCACTCTGCATCAGTTCATATAAATCTTTCCAGGTTTTTCTGAAGTAGAGGTCTTATTTTCTGTAATATTCTTCCTGTTACTTTCTAGGAGACTCTATAACCCTTAGAAACTCTGTCAGTGAGGATGTTGATTGATTGGTTGACCAATTGGTCTGGTCTGATCTGGTTCAGAGGAGAAACCTGAAGAGGAATTGTATCCAAGCAGTTATTTATGTTATGTGTTTATATCTATTTATGGGCAGTGAGAAAATCTAGAGCAGCTCCTATTGCTCCTAGGTGATCAGTATCTGATTCCTTTTCTCATCTTATCCATTTTTCCCTTTCCCTCAGTATGTCACCTGGTCTCAGTGACCACTTTTGGCACCAGACAGGCTCTCACAACCTTCATGTAAGGCAGATTTTATGATAGATGTTTTCTCTTTTAGTTCCTGAAATGTGTGTATATGTGTGTTTGTACCATTCATGGCAGGTAACTAATAGAGGACTAAGAGCCACTTGAGGGCAATTACCCTCTCCTGATTCCTTCTTCTTCTTTTTCCCCTCCCCAGTCTTCCTAAACAGTTACTTCTCTATGCCCACAACTTCCCCTCCTCTTAATCTCCATTGGAATAAACAGGTTGAAAACATCTTATCTAAAAGTATTTTTGTATGTCTGTTTTTCATCATATGGCCCTACTCTTGTAGGAGCCCCTTGAGTAATAGGGAAAGAGAAACTTGTTCCTTTTACTCCATCTGGAAGTGGGTGAGGCAGCACTGGGATGAGAGAAAGAGGAGACGGCGCCTCTATGACTGTGTTGTCCTCTATAACACAAGGCCTAGAAGACAATTCTTATGGTGGAACTCATGGATAATAACCTTAAATTTTTTGGTGGTTATGGAAGAAGGCAGAGCATATATTTATTATAATATTTAACTCTTGGGGCTCCAAATGCTATAAAAACAATAACAGCAATGACAACTAGCATTTATAGAGCCCTTTTAACTCTCCACATGTAACTCTAGGAGGCAGAGCCAAGGTGGAGGAGAAAAGGCAGGAGCTTCCCTGAGCTCTCTCTAATTTCCATCCAAAAAACACCAATCATTTTTCAAAATGAATTCTGTAGCAACTGAACCCACAGAAGGATGAGATGAAACAATTTTCTATCCCAAGGTAATTTAGAAAGAATTCAGGAAAGATTTGTCTCCATTGGATAAAAGGGGAGGACAGCCCTGCACAGGTGGTGTGTGGGCAAGCCAAGGGACACTCCTAGCCCCATCACAGATCAGCAGCCTAGGCCTCACATCCTGACTCTGCAGGCCAGAGACATAATGGGCCAGCTGTGAGCCCCAAGATTGGTGATCTTTATGCTACCTGATGTTGCATCAAAAAATAAGCTAATTTTTTAAAGGCTAGAGAAAATGGTTGAAAATATGACCAGTCTGGGCAAATATTCAGATTTCAGAAGTTTGGAAAGAAGATAAAACTATATATTGGATGAAGCAGCAACTGCTTTTAGTTTAGCTAATAACTGATTCATTAGAGTTCAATGTGGCAAAGTTTTTATTATTTTTTTCCTTTCATATTCTTAACGTTATTATGAATGCAATCTTCTGCTAGAATGGCAAATAGAAAGACCCAAAATCAAAATCCATCCATTCTTTTGTTTTTAGTTTTAAAAGCTCAGTTTGACAACTATGTGTAAACCACAGTGGGAGGCCTTAGGCTTTCAAAGACAAAAATAGAAGCCCCTACCCTCAGGAAGTTTACCTACAGCATGTATATATTTAAATGTGATTACAAGTGATTTCAAGAGGGACCAAGCACTGGCAACTGGAGATATCAGGGAAGATAAAGATCATGACAGAAAGATAAGACTGGAGCTATCCTAGGCATGAAGGCTGAATGTACCAACTGAGGGGAGAGATGGAATGCCAAATTTTGGGAATAACTAGCAGGCTAGTTAGTCTGAAATGAGGACATCCTAAATATCCAGCCCCTCAGAGTTGCGATTTGCATTAAAATGGAAACTTCTAGAGGTTAGTTCAAGGAGGAATTTGTTAATTATTGTCTTAAACTTGTAAGAAAATGTAATAGGCTAAATGTGAAAATTTTATCAACAAAACAAATTATTCACAATATTTTTATATTTCTAAACTATCAAAGTGATCTCAGATCTGAACATATATTGCATTTACTTCGATTTACCTTAGTATTTCCACTTTCCTCTCAAACAAAAAAATGGAATTTATTTCTTTCATGATTTCAAAATGTTTTATCTTTAGAAGTAGAGAAGTAAGAGGAGAAAGCTGAAGTGGGCTACAGAGATGAGGTCATATGAGCTGAAAGAGAGGAAAGAGTTAAATTAAGGGCTTGAATAACAAAGAAATTTTGGAATAGCCATTTTAGGGAGTGTGCTAAAGGATCAGCAAAGGATGAAAAGTATCTTTTCTGAGCAACAGTGATGGACACTCATGTGAATTGGGTATGATTGGGCTAATACAATCTTATTAATCATTCTTTAACACCTCTCCCAAATGGACAGAGTGCTGGACTTGGAGTCAGGAAGACTTTAAATTCAAGTTCAAGCATCATTTTTCACTTACCAGCTTGGCTAACATGATAGAAGGGGAAAGTGACCGATGTTTGAGGGGATGTAGAAAAATTGGAACACTAGTTCATCTTTGGTGGAACTTTGAACTCATCCTGCCATTTTGGAGAGTAATCTTGAATTGTGCGCCAAATGGTATATTACTATCTATGCCCTTTGACCCAGAAATATCACTACTTGGTTTATTTCTGAAGATAATAAAGGAAAATGGTAAGGAACTTAGATATTCTAAAATATTTTGTGGTGGCAAAGAACTGGAAGTTGCAGAGGTGCCCATTAATTGGGGAATGGCTAGACAAGTTGCAGTATATGATTGTGATGGAATACTACTTTGCTATGAGAAATGACTTGCATGAAATGCTGAAGAGTGAAATGAGCAGAACCAAGAAAATATTGTGTACAGAAATAGCAAAATTTTTTAAGAATGATTTTGAATGAATATATTATTTTGACTATTGTAAATATCTAAAGTATAAAGAACACATGAAAAAAGATGGTATCCATATCCAGAGAAAGAATGGCTAAATAGAACTATGTATAGAATAATTTTACACACACACACACACACACACACACATACACACATACACATAAACACATGCACACCTGTTTGTGAGATAGGCCTCATAGAGGTCATTATGAAGACCTTGAAAGAAAGATACAATGTGGATGTGGGGAGGTTGGACAGGTGGTAGCAAGATCCTGGACTGAAAAATCTTTGGGCTCTGGAGGGAAAACAGAGCACAGGTGGCTAGATCCCAAGGTGACTTGAGTATCACTGGGAAGATCATGGAAGGGAAAAGAATTTCTAAACTGGAATGAGACAGTAGCCTAGGGTCATGGAGTGGCAGCTGAGGAAGACATACATTGATTTAAAATGCAGGCTTAATTTAATTCCTAAGGATTTCTTTTGTTAGCTAACTAAATGTAGCTAACTAGAGAGTCTGTTCATGAAAGAGTTGTAATAGTCTTGGGTTTATGAACTAAAGAATTGGGGAGAAGAAGCTGAACACCATTGGATGGCAATTCAGTGGAAGCCATTCAGTAGGACCCCTTTTACAGAGATCAGGATGGAACTGATAATAGATTAACAAGGAACTTCATCTCAGTGGAAGAAGTAGGTCTCCTGATGATGCTACCAAAGGGTATTGCTTTCTCTGTGGGGAAACAAGCATCAGAAATAGAAACAAGAATTACCCTGATGATGCATTTTGAGCATCCTTTTACTTTGGAGATATATTAGCCCTGTGGATATGAGAAAATTTCTTGTCACTTTACTGCACTATCACATTAAATGTCCTTTGTTTTTGAATGAGTTTAATCTCTGGTTAGTTGGTATTGACATGAGATGCGATTTTGATTGGATACTGACTGACAACATGTCTAGAACCTGGTTTAGCTTTCTGGACATCGATATGTAAGTAGATACAAAAACTCCCATTTATCTGCTTCTTAGTTTTCCTTTATCCTCTTTACCACTTTTTAATTTGTCCTTTAACTCTCCTTATTGGCACATATAGAGTGGGCTCTTTGTGCTGACAGACTCTCTTCCACTTTGTTCTTTTATCTTCTTGCTACTGTCGTTATATCAGGCCTTCCATTCCTTTCAATTCCTGAATTGGCTGATCTGAAGTATTATCATGGAACTGTAATGGGAAAGAACCATTGATTTAGAGTTGGAAGAGCCCTCAGAGATCAGATAGTCCAATCTCCTCATTGTACAGAGAAAACTGAGGACCAGAGGTGTTGAGAAGCAGTTTTTGGCAGTCAGGATTTGAATCCAGATCTTCTGATTTCACATCCAGTATGCTCTTCATTTTTTCTCATTTCACATATAGGGCAGAGTTGACCCTGGGTAAAATGCAGTAGGGTAGGGGAAATCTGTGCCTTCATTCCATGCCACCCTACCTCCCCTTTTCCCTTTCAGTTACTCAAAACCTTCACAGTTATTTATCCCTAACTTCTCAGAGTACCTCCCCTCCTTAGGATATTTAACCTCATAGGATAATTTTTCTCTGAGAAGAAACCTATTCTATCTTTATTCCTTTTCCCTTTATAGAAATTCACTTGTTTTGTTTTACATTCTCTCAGAGCCCTGCTACTGACTAGAATCAGGAACAAATTAATGCTAAGGTGTTAATTAATACCATTCTTGTGGAAAAAGATGGAGACATGTGGGTTGAATGGTTGATTAAGAACTGATTTAATGGTGGGGCTCAAAAAGATGCAATAAGTGGTTCAATGTCAATCTGACTCCTACAAAGTGGGACTTGATACTCTAGATACAAAAAACAAACTTGATACATGAATCCAGGGCATGGATGGAAAGCTAAACGTTTACATTATAGACAGGAGGATGTATACTAGAGGAGTTGGGGGAGGGTGGTAGGTAAAGGCATCACTACAAGAACAGGAGAGGGAGAAGATCTGGGGGAGTCTTACAGCTAGTCTTAAGGGAGAGAAGCAGGATGGGCAGGGAACAAGTATGTACATTTTGGGGGGGGATTCTAGAAAGGTGCCAGGATCAGTAGCTTATATTCATATATTTCCTTGGCCCTGGCTCTTGTTTGGGACAAACAAATAAGACAAACAAATAGGATAATGAATGATCTATGTCAGATTTGCATCCATAGAGGTGGTAGGATTTCTTTTCTAAGCCACATCAGGCACACATAGTGTCCTCCTGATCCTCCTCTGTCTCTTCCAGCTAGGTTCCTGCAAAAAAGCACAGAAGGCTGCTTAGGGAGTCTGTCCTAGCAGATCTCTTCTAGGAAAGGGGTCCTGGAGCATCAGAGTCTCAGTAGAGAAAGAATGCCCAGCCTACTCATTCTCTTCTTCATGATCATCTTTCTCCTGGAGTCTATGGCAGCAGTCATACAAAATGGTTTCATCATCGCTGTGCTGGGCACAAAGTGGGTGCAATGTTGGACCTTGCCTCCTGGTGAGATGATCCTGCTCAGCCTGGGCATCTCCCGTTTCTTTCTACAGGGGGCAGCAATTCTTAGCAACTTCATCTCATATTTCTCCCCAGTTAACAGAAGTCCATACCTTGGCATTTTCTGGAATTTTACTAATGTGGCCACATTCTGTTTCACCACCTGCCTTGCTGTTTTCTACTGTGTGAAAATTTCTTCCTTCACTCACCCCATCTTCCTCTGGCTGAAATGGAGAATTTCCCGATTTGTCCCCTGGATACTGCTATCGTCCCTGGTGATATCCAATTTGATAATCATCCCATTTTTTGTAAAGATCTATTTTGTTTTCCAGCTGCCAATCGCTGGGAATTGCTCAGAAAAGACAACTTTGGATGATATGAAACTTGCATTTCACAAGCAATTTTTAATGCCTGTGCAACTGTTTATTTTGTTAATTCTTTTCCTATTCTTTCTGGTTTCCCTCATCTCCCTCATTTCTTCCCTGTGCCGACACTTGGGGAACATGCAGCACTATAGTGCTGGTCCTCAGCAACCAAGTACGCAGGTCCATGTTACAACTGTGAAGTCACTTTCTCTCTTTCTCATCTTCTGCACATCCTACGTTCTGCCTCTGATCTTCACCTTCTCAGCACCTTACTCCATTTCAGTTTTTAGCTCTCAGTTTTGGGTACGGGAGATATTGACCTATGCTGGCATTTCCATCCATCCTGCCTTCCTGATCCTGAACAGCTCAGAACTGAGAAGGGCTCTGAAGAAGTTGCTGCAAGACCATGAGGCTGCCTGAGGGGAATTCAGCTCCAGAGTGAATAGTATCAGTAATCAATATTGAGCATTACCAGCACTGCTGTTTGTGACATAGATATATGAGTTAGAAAGGAAGGAAGAAAGGAAGACATGAAGGAGGGAAGAAGATATTTAATTATGTCCTTGTGATAGTTTGACCCTGTAGTAAGTACTGAGGATACAAATACAAAATACACAAATACTGATTTTTCATCTCCATTTTCTCCTCCCCCACTACCAAGTTCACTCATCCCTAAGACATGTCAGTTTTCCCTCTGTAATATACCATAGTTAATTGAAAGGCATTTTGGAGACCAACTTTCTCATTTTCCTGTTGGTGTAGTAAGGATATGAGAGATCAAGTCATTTGTCCAATGTCAAACAACTGGTGTCTGAGGCAGAATTTGAAGCTAGCTCATCCTGATTGCAAGTCCAGCATTCAGTTCACTATGATTTTAGCTTTCCTTGTCCTTTGTTCTCATACTCACCCCCATTTCCACAGGAACAGCCCCTGTTTTGGGTGCTAAACTCCTTGTGCCCACATGATAGTACAGTCCTTTTTATTGGCCTTTGTGTCTCTCCTTCCAAGAAGAGTTAGATACACCTTAATTACTGCCAAGGGTGACCATGGCCAAGTCACTTAACTTTCTAAATACTGAATTTTTTTAGCTAAGAAAAAAAACCCTGCAATGTGTGTATGTGTGTGTATGCAACGTATATTTTATAACTACATACAAAGTGTTTAAATATGTGTGTATGCACGCATACATTTTTATATTTACATACACAATTAAACACATGTATACACACATACACACACACACACACACACACATATATATATATATATATACACATATATACACAATGAGGATAGTAGTATTTTCTCTTTCTACTTCAGGGGGTTACCCAGAATAAAGCACTTTGTCAACCTCAGAATGGTGGAGAAACAAGATTTCTTGCTATTCCATCTTCACCCTCTTCAGAAAACTAGAGGGCTACAAGTTGTCTCCCACAGTCCAGCTGAAATGCAGCATGGGCTACAACTGACAACTCTCCTCTTTGACAGATACAAGACCGTTCTCATTGCATTCACCTTACATGATTATACTCAAAATGCTTTTCCCATCATGGTCTGGCTTTATCTCTCTATTTATTCATTTCCTTGTCCGCCTATTTATTTATTTATTTTTGCTTTCCCATTTTTTTCAAAACTCAGGTGGAAGCACAACAGTATAAAGTCAGTTTCTTGAAGGCGCTTCAATTGCATAACAGATTAGGACCCGGATTCTTTATCAGAAAGACCTAGCTTCAAGTCTTACCCAAGACATCGTTTGGCCAGGTGACTCAAAAACTTGACTTAATGTCTCAGGTCGCATGGCAGTCCTTTAAGATTATACGTTTCTGAGCATATGCTGATCTGTACTGGGATTTCTGTATATTAATGAAATTGCAGGTCCACTCTTCTTTCTGTCCCACAACCAGTAAAAATAAAACAAAACTCCATTACCCCAAAGAGTGCCTTTAGCCAATAAACATTTATTAAGACTCTAGTATGTGCCGAGAACTAATAGCATTTATAGAGAACCTTGACGTTCGCAGAGTGGTTGAAGATATCATCGTAGTTTTATTCTCAGAATAATTCTGGGAGGGGGTGGTTTCATTATCATTCCTGTTTTAGAGAAGAAGAAACAGAAGCAGAAACAGAGGCACAGTGACTTGTCCAGGGTTACAGAGAAAATAGGGGTGTCGGGCTGGATTTGAACTCAGGTCTTGCTGATTCCAAGTCCAACATTTGATCCACTGGGCCACGTAGCTGTTGTAGAGATGTGAAGAAGAAATGAAACAATCCTTGTTTTCATAGAGGTTATATTCAGAGTAGATGTTTAATAAATGCTTGATGAATGAAGGAATTAATAAATAAAATATGTTCAGTTTAATCATAATGATGTTGTTCCAAAGTATCTAATCCATTTAGATGGGTGGGGAACCTGTGGCTTTCAGGCTGCATGTGGTCTTCTATGTCCTGAAGTGGGTCTTTTGATTGAATCCCAATTTTGCAGAAGAAACCTCAAATTTTATAATGTTTAGATTCAATTAAAAGGCCACATTCACGGATCTAGATGGCCACCAGCCTTGAGAATATGAAGCAACAGAAAAAAGCATGGTACCCTGCTAGCAGACATGGGATCTTATTTCCAAAGCTGTGTAGGCAGGACTTTGATAGCCAGTTCATGGTAGGAAATTCCTTCTCTCATTTGCCTGGTTTGAGAGGATCAGGGACATAAATGAATTGAGTTCAATGGAACCAATAACTGGGATGTGGAGCAGTGGCTGTCTGGAGCAGAGACCCAACATGGATACAATTTGTTTGTGCACAATTCCTCTCTCTCACCCTCATTCACTGAGAGAGGAGATTTCAGTGGTTTGAACACTGATCTACATGAAGGGTTACTGTGAGTGAAAACCTAGGAAAAATGTCTTTGTCAGCTCCTGGTGGGAGTGATTCAATTCAACTGAATTTACAACTTTTGGCCTAACTGGGGAAGCACAGGAACATTCTTGCTGGGTAAATCATTGTTGTTTTTAAAATTCATTTCCAATAGGTTAAAGTCATGAGTATACCTTTACATCTTGAATCTAGCAGTATGGGAACTCTCAGCAATT
Organism: Potorous gilbertii; assembly: GCA_028658325.1. Classification (NCBI taxonomy): domain Eukaryota; kingdom Metazoa; phylum Chordata; class Mammalia; order Diprotodontia; family Potoroidae; genus Potorous; species Potorous gilbertii. The sequence continues at coordinate 81,262,528 of CM053770.1, read as the reverse complement.
TATCTAATTGGATAATCCACATGACAACTCATAAACTAATATGAGTCTGGGATAGCTTCCACAAAGTGGTGGGATCTAGAGGAGGGTGGTAGCCTGTTCCCTATAGGCCTGAGAGATGTCCAAGGTCCTAGGATGACTCTGGGTACCCTTTGCTGCTGGGCGGTTCATAAGACATGTGGGAAAAGTATTTGATAGCAGATAAAGCATGGACCGCACTACAAAATGATCTAAGGCACTGGACACAGTGCCCAACTTGGTATCATATTAGTTACTGAGCATTCATCTGTTGTAATTCATTTATTGTTGTTCCTTGAACATAATGATGTCTGTATGGCTTATAAATATTCAAATAGTCCTGTGATGTTATCTGTTTGGGAGTTCCTTCCAGTGTTAGAGATCACATTTTGTAGATGCCTATGTATCTCCTGTGGTCTTCTCAAGGTACTCTCTTAAGTTCTTTATAGGGCATATGCCCAATATGATAAAGGTAGACAATCTTCTTCATCTCCCAACATCTTGAAGATACCATGGAGCACACTGCCTTTTTGTATGTTTTCCTTTTCTTGCCAGGTTTTTGATAGGACCAGAATTGGAATCACTCAGTTTCCAGGAAACCTGATCAGTCCTAGATTTCTGACATAGCTTCCTGGTCTGGTGGCATGTAAAGGTCTCAATCCAGTGAAAAGAGAGTATTTCAGATTTAGTGGGTACTTATGATCATGGAAGTAGCTATACCCATATGACTTAGTGACTAGATGAAGTTTCTGGATAGAGAAGAGGACCACGTCCAGAGAAGTTAGTATCAATTTTTTATATTCTTGCTCTGTTAGGGCAAGGTAAACCTCCTCCTTTATTAAATGTCTAGTGATTTTAGAGTACCTCATTTAGTCCTAACACTGAACTTGAACCAAGAGGATATCGGTTTTAGAGCTGTCATCAACACACATGACCAGCCTATCTTCTTTTTCAACATGCAATTCCTTGATAACATCCTTTACTCCTATTCCATTTTACAGTCTCTCATTGGCTCTATGTTGAAACTTGCTAACACTTGCCATGTAATTTTCCATTGTCCACTGCTTTGTACTTATTTTCAGTTCTTCAGTGTCAATGATATTCCATTGCCTTATAGCAACACTGCTAATATGTTAGTATTGGGAAGATAGTTCTTTCTTTTTAGGGGAAACCCATGAAGCAAAGATACCTTATAGAAGAACAATATATTTCCCTTAGATTTAGACAAATAAGAGATGGAGATAGAAAGGCAATTTTCCCTCTCTCCATTCCCATCCCCCCAATCTTTCTCCTTTTCTATAAAAAAGTGTTAGTTTATTACCTAGAAGATATTGGTAAGTCTAAGTTTATCACCATTGAGTGAGGGAATAAAAATATTTGAAATAGTAAAAATAGTCATAGACCTAGGTGGAACCCAGTCATCATTTAAGCTGTACATTAGGGAAATGTGACCCTACAAGACTAAATGACTTACCTAAAGTAACTTCTATTCAATTAATGGTAGATCTGCCTCAGAGAGGAAGAGGAAGGAATCAAAAAGAGTAATAAAGAGGAGACAAGAATTGTGAAGTGAAAAGTAGAAAGAAAAGACCCTTTAGAGATTTGGAGGGGAGCAGGCATGGTCATTGGACAACTATAATTAAACTCCTTTCTTATAGAAGCTCAAATGTGTTCTACACACCTGGGTTATTTAACATGTAAATAGTTCTTCATTTGTATGTGTGTCTATTTATCATAGTGGACTGAGTTCAGAACTTAGTACGGTGCCTGGTCAGTAGCTGGTACTTGATAAATGAATGTTGATTGATTTAGACAGTTTACTACTCTACTGAGGCTTATAGAGTGTGGCCAATGGTTTATTAGTTAACACTGAATGTGATGAGATAAAGATAGCTGTGATGGTAAAAATGAGTGAAATTTATTTGAAGGAAAAGATACTTCTGCGTAATTATTTTCCACATATATGCAACAGATAGATATATCCATAGGCACACACGTACAGACACCAAAACATAGCCATATCTTTCCCAGAGTTCTCACTTTAGAATTGGGTCCATATTCTTGGAAATCCACCATGTTTGTGTTGAAGTAATCATGATGTACTCAAGAAGACTGGTCTGACTTGATAGGGGGCCAGCCCAATGACTCAGTTTTGATAGGGAACCACTAAATAGAGGTGCTGTGTTGTTTTTTTTTTTGCTTTTAACCCTTGCACATATGTTGAAATATTCTCTTCTCATTGAATTGCAAGCATCTAGAAGACAGAGGCCATTGTTAGTCTGTATTGCAACTTAAGTATGTAGTAAATACTTTGTTAAGAATGCTGAGGATGGTCATGGCTCTCACCCTTGTGAGAAAGACAATCCCCCAACATAATGATCCCAGGTATATTATGAATATTGTTTTTACTCTTCTAGCTCACAGTCCCCCACCACAAGGAGGATTATACACATCGAATATATGTACACACTTATACATGCACATATAATGTATACCTTATAACCCACATTGTTTGTGGACCAAATATTCACCTGCAAGCATCTAGTATATGGTAGTAAATTGTTATTGTTATGAGTACAGAGGGAAAAAATTGAAATGTTAGAATCAATTAACCTTTGTGCCAAGATAACTTGCCTTCTTGCCTCCGTCTATATCTATACTATACTTATACTCCTTCTGTATACTCCTACTATATCTATACTATACTTATACTCCTTCTATATCTATACTATACTTATACTCCTTCTATATCTATACTATACTTATACTCCTTCTATATCTATACTATACTTATACTCCTTCTATATACTCCTTCTATATCTATACTATAC
>CM053770.1:81243334-81259182 GCA_028658325.1 Potorous gilbertii | reverse complement strand
GATAACCTTCTATGGTCTTAGTTTTTTTCCCTTTTCTGGGCATTTTCCCAGCCAGTTACTTGACTTCTGAGAGTCCTCTCCACCCTGTCCTAGGTCTGCCCAGCTAGTGCTTGGGGTCTGGGATTCAAATGCTGCTCCCCAGCCTCAGGGCTTTCAGCAGCAGGCCTGGCTGCTATTCAGGGTAAGATTAAATCAGGTTCTCAGGTGGGGGCAGGGCTGCCTCCCAGGCTCAGTTCCCTCAGGGGGTTTATGCAGAGACCTTTTGTAGTGGAGCTGCTGCTGAGCTCCTGCCTGTCGCCTGATGCCTCTGCCACTGCCGCTGCCACTGCGGCTGCCTCCCGAGGGGGCCTGAGTCCCTGAGACACCCTGCTCCCCTCTCAGACTGTCTCTCTCACTGACCTGTGGGTCTGTGGGTGGAGGGACCTTCGCAGCCGCTAGAGATTCCATCCCTGAAGTCTGCTCAGCTCTGCTTGCTCCTCTTGGTGCCCCGTGGCCGGGACAGGGTAGGGCTGCACTCCCATCTGGGGTGCGATGGACCTTTGGGATCGTTTCTTCATGACTCTCTGGAACAGAAATCTCCTTCACTGTGTTGCTGTGCGGCTTCCACTGTTCCAGAATTTGTTGGGAGTTCTTTTTAGAGGAAATCCATGGGCTGTGGGTTCGGAGCTAGCAAATGTGAGTCTTTCTACTCCGCCATCTTGGCTCCGCCCCCCTGGTTTACTTTTTTATGCTTCTCTTCGCTCTTGTGTGTGAAAGTCAAATTTTCTATTTATCTCTGGTCTTTTCATAGGAAATGCTTGAAAATCCCCTATTTTATTGAGGACCACTTTTTTCCTCTGAAGTATTACACTCAACTTTGCTGGGTATGTGATTCTTGGTTCCAATCCTATCTCTTTTGACCACTGGAAAATTGTATTCCAAGGCCTTTGATCCCTTAATGTGAAAGCTGCTAGATCTTGTGTTATCCTGATTGTGCTTCCACAATACTCAAATTGTTTCTTTCTGGCTACTTGCAATATTTTCTCCTTGACCTGGGAGCTCTGGAATTTGACTGTACTATCCCTAGGAGATTTTCTTTTGGGATCTTTTTCAGGAAGTGATCTGTGGATTTTGTCAATATCTATTTTACCCTCTGGTTCTAAAATACCAGGGCGTTTTCCTTGATAATTCCAATCATCATCATAAGATGATGTCTAGGATCTTTTTTTTATCATGGCTTTCAGGTAGTCCAATAATTTTAAAATTGTCTCTCCTGGATCCATTGTACAGGTCAGTTGTTTTCCAGTGAGAGATTTCACATTGCCTGTTATTTTTTCATTCCTTTGGTCATGTTATATTATATCTTAATTTTTCTAATGAAGTTACTAGCTTCCATCAGCTCCATTCTAATCTTTAAGAAATTATTTTCCTCAGTGAGATTTTAGACCTCCTTTTTCATCTGGCCAGTTCTGCTTTTGAAAGCATTCTGCTCATTTTCTTTTTTAGATCTCCTTTGCAATTTGGGTTAGTCTATATTTAAGGTGTTATTTTCTTCAGCATATTTGGGTCCCCTTTAGCAAGTAGTTGAGAATTAGATTTCATGATTTTCTTGCATTGCTCTCATATTTCTTCCCAATTTTTGATCTACTTCTCTTACTTTATTTTTCAAAATCTTTTTTGAGCTCTTCTATGTCCTGAGACCAATTCTTAATTTTTTGAGGCTTTGGATATAGGAGTTTTGACTTTGTTGTTTTCTTCTGTTTATATATTTTGGTCTTCCCTGTCACCAAAGCAAGATTCTATTGTCTGATTCTTTCTCTGGTTCTTGCTCATTTCTCCAGGATTTGCTTGACTTTTGAGCTTTTTGTTCAGGCAGTTCTCTGCTTCCAGTGGGGGTGGAGGGTTTGGATTGTCAGCCACTGTATCTCCCCACAATCAGCTGGCCTAGAACTCCAGAAGTAACTGCCACAGTTCTTATTGATACTATGGCTTCCATGGGCTCCTCAACCCTCTCCACCACCTTGGAGCTGGTGCTGGACCACTCTACTCCCTCACACAGGTCCGACAGATTTTTTCCACTGACCTTCCAATTTGTCCTCAGTGTTCTGGGGTTTTAAGGTCTGGAAATCACCACAGGTGCCAGAAATTCAGTGCCCTTCCCCAAGTCTGCTCAAATTACATCTGTGCTAGGGTAGACAAAGCTGGATTGTGCTCTGCCCCCAGCTCAGTGCAATAGATGTTACTTATTGAACTTTCAGGGTGTTTTGGGTTGGAGATTTGCTTCACTCCATCATTCTGTGGGTTTTGCAGCTCCAAAATTTGTTTAGAGTCATTTAAAAAAGATATTTGCCTGGGTTTGGGGGAGATCTCTAGCAAGTCCATGCTTTTACTCGGCCATCTTGGCTCTGCTACCCTAAATATGTATTTTTAAAGGGGTTCTTGAAAGATGCCAGAATCAGTAACCTTGTATTCAGATATTTCCTTGGCCCTGGCTCTGGGAAAGGGCATGCAAATCCAGAGATAGGGTTCAGTGAGTGATCTGTGTCAGATTTGCATCTATAAAAGTGGTAGGAATCATTTCTATTCCACATTAGGCACACATAATGTCCTTGTGCTCCTCCACTTTCTCTTCTAGCTAGGCTTCTGCATAAACCAAAGAAAGCTACTGAACTCTTGAAGAGTCTGGCCTGCCATCATCTCTTCTGAGTAAGGTGTCCTCATGGCACAGCAGTTGCTCTGTAGAGAAATAATGCCCAGTCTGCTCACTCTCTTCTTAATGATCTTTTTTCTCCTGGAGTCCATCATAGGAATCATAGAAAATGGTTTCATAATCATTGTACTGGGCAGAGAGTGGGTGCAATGTTGGACCCTTCCTCCTGGAGACATGATCCTGACCAGCCTGGGCATCTCCCGCTTCTTTTTACAGTGGGTTTCAATTTGTAGCAACTTCTTTACATATTTCTTCCTAACTAGCAGAAGGTTATACTTTGATATTTTCTGGACTTTTACTAACATGGTCTCACTCTGGTTCACCACCTGGCTTGCTGTTTTCTACTGTGTGAAAATTTCTTCCTTCATTCACCCAATATTCCTCTGGCTGAAGTGGAGAATTTCACGAATTGTTCCCTGGTTACTTTTATGGTCCCTGCTGATATCCACTTTGATATGCATCTCAGTTTATGTGAAGATCTGTCTTGTTTTAGAACTGCCAGTCACTGGGAATTACTCAGAAAAGATCACTTTGGATGATATCACAAGAGCATTACAATGGAAATTTTTAATGCCACTGCAAATGTTTATTTTAATTCCTTTTCTCTTCTTCCTTTCCTCCAACATCTTGCTCATTTCCTCCCTGTGCCAACACTTGAGGAACATGCAGCACTATAATGCTGATCATCAGCAACTGCGTATGCAGGTCCATGTTACAACCTTGAAGTCACTTTTCTTCTTTATCATCCTCTGCACATCATATGTTCTGCCTCTGATAATCACCACTCTAGCACCCATTTCAGTTTGTGGCTCTTGGTTTTGGGTATGGGAGGTAGTGATCTATTTTGGAATTTCCATCCATCCTGCCTTCCTGATTCTAAACAGCTCCAAATTGAGAAGGGCTCTGAGGAAGATGCTGCATGATCCAGAAATTGCTTGAGGGGAATTTAGCTCTGAAGTGATCAATATCAGTAATCAACACTGGGCATTACCATTACCGTTTGTGACTGAGACATATGAGGCTTAGAAAGGAAGGAGTTAAGAAAGGTGGGAAGGAAGGATGAAAGAAAGGAAAAATATTTAATTATATTCTTATAATATTTTGGCATTGTAATAAGCACTGGAAATAGCAATATAATCACTTTGGCCCTGACTTTTCTTCTTTTCCATTCTCTCTTCCCCCCCCACCCCAATCTAGTTCATTTGTCCCTCAGCCTTGTCAATTTTTCTTCTATAATATTTCATAGATAATTGAAAGGTATTATGCAGGCTGACTTCCTCATTTTACAGATGGGGCGCTAAGGCCATGAGTGATCAAGTAACTTGTCCCAGGTCAAATAAGTGGCAAATATCTGAGTCATTATTTGAACCCAGCTTTTTTTGATTCCATGTCCAACATTTACTTAAGTATGATTTTACCTTTCCTTGTCTTTTGTTCCCATGCTTGCACCCACAGTCACAGGAATAGCCCCTGTCTTGGGCTCTAAACCCATTATGTCCACATGGTCCTGCAATCCTTTTTACTGGCCTTTGTGTCCATTCTGCAAAGAATAGTTAGATACACCTCAAACACGGGCAAGGATGACTGTGGACAAGTCAGTTCTCTAAGCCTTGCTTTCCTCATCTAGGATAAACAAATAAAGTTCAACGTTTGTATGTATGTGTGTGTCTGTGTGCATGTGTGTGTGTTTAAGCGGATGTGTATATTGAGTGTGTATATGCAATGTATACTTTATAAATATGTTCACTATATATACATGTATGCGCACACATATATGCTTACCCTGGTTGGTTGTTTTCCTTCTGTCTCAAAGAGTACCAAAATGACATCCTATGTGAAGTTTCAGTGTGTCTCACTGTGGCTGATCAGACCAATATAAGCTCTGATTTCTCTACCACAGGTCAGGCACAAACAGTCTGTGTGAATTCATACATATATGCACATATATACACATATATGTCATACACACATGCATACATAAACACACATACATAAACAGTTGAGACAGGAGTATTTTCTTTACCTAACCCAGGAGGTTGCCCAGAGCAAATTACTTTGCCAGCCTCAAAGTAGGAGAGAGACAAGATTTCTTGCTATTCCATCTTCACCCTCTTCAGAAACATAGAGTGGCTGCCAATTGCCTCTAATAGTCCAGGTGAAATGCATCATGGACTCTAGCTGACCATAGCTTTCTCCCCATTGATAGATACTAGATTCTTCTCATTGCATTCACCTCGGATGATTATACTTGAAAGGGCTTTTTCAGTCTTGGACTGACTTTTTTCTTTCTTTCCCATTCCTTTCAAAATTAAGCTGTAAACACGTCTTCTATTCCCAGTTCAATTGTCAGAACCTTGAAGGCACAAGTTTGTGTCTTTGTATCCCTAGGAGAATGGAACTGCAGATAAGGACCCAACCTCTTTGTCAAAAAGATCTGCACTCAAGTCTCACCTATGGCATATGCTGGTGGGTGACTCAGAATTGACAGAAGCTCAGAGGATCCCAGACAGTTCTTTTAAGATTACAGTTTGCTCATTGTGTGATTACCAACTTTGGTGGACTTAGCTATTTTCATCAATGTAACGATCTAAGATAATTCCAAGGACCTCATGGTGGAAAATACCTTCACATCCAGAGAAAAAGCTATGGAGTCTTAATGAAGATTGAAGCACAGTTTTTCTTTGTTTTTTTTTCTTTCTAGTGGTTTTTCTCTTTTGTTCTGATTCTTCTTTTACAACATGAACAACATGCAAATATGTTTAATATGATTGTACATGTATAGCTTATATTAAATTGCATGCCTTCTTGTAAAGGGGGAAGAAAGGGTGGGAAATGAAAATTTGGAAGTCAAATTCTTGTACAAGTGAATGTTCAAAACAGTTTGCATATAATTAGAAGAAGAAAATACTATTAAGTGGAAGAAAGGAAATTAAAAAAAATAGGTTGCTGAACAGGTGCTGAACTGCACTGGGATTAACCCTTACTTAAAATTATAGACCTACTGTCCTTGTTCCACTATCCCTCCTCCCCGTCATAAACAGAAAACAACACTCTATCACCTAAAACAATGCCATCAACCAATAAACATTTATTAAGCCTCTATTATATGCCAAGAACTGGTAGTATTTATAGAACACCTTTACAAATATCAGCTTACTTTATCCTCACAATAACCCTGGGAGATAGGTGCTATTTTTATGATCCATATTTTTAAGAGGAAGAAACAGAGGCAGGCAGAGGTGAAATGACTTCCCCAGGGTCACACAGATATTAGGTATGTGAGGCGAGATTTCAACTCAGTTCTTCCGGACTCCTGATTCTGCACTTGATACACTGTGCCACATTGCTGTTGTAGAGATATGAAGAAAAGATATGAAAAAATCCTTGCTCTCACGGAGGTTACATTCAATTGGTGGAGGGGCTGACACATACTAGATGCTTATTAAATGCTTCCTGAATTAACAAATTAATAAATAAGACATGTTGTTCAGTGTAAGCATAATCACATTTTTCCAGACTATCTAACCACTTACCCTAATTACTCTGTCAATGTCATACCCTGGTTCTATCCTCCTTTACTGCCCTGACACGAAAAAGGTTCAAGGGTGAGAATGGTGGAAGGACTTTTTCCATTCCTGTAGCCTGACAGAGAAAACCAGTCTTGTGAATATGAAGAGAGAGAGAGAGAGAGAGAGAGAGAGAGAGAGAGAGGGAGAGAGAGAGAGAGAGGGAATATCATCTTTCTTCCAAAGCTGTCTGGACAGGATTTTCATCAGCTCATGGTAGGAAATTCCTCCATTCCTTTGCTTGGTTTGAGAGGAGCAGAGACAGAAATGAATAGAGTTAAATGGAGCCAATTACTGGATGTAGAGCAGTGGCTGTCTAGAGCTGAAACTTGAGGTAGATATAATTTGTTTGTGTACAATCCCTCCCTCCCACCCCAATTCATTGAGAGAGGACAATGTTTCACTGTTGTAACACTGATCTAACTAAGTAGAGTGAAAATCTAGGACAAATGTCTTTGTCAGTTCCTGGTGGGGAATGGCTCAATTGAACTGAATTTCTGACACTGAAGATGATGAAGAGAAAGAGAGGATTGATGATAAAAATGAATGAAATGTATTTGAAAGGAAAGATGTTTTTGTATACTTATTTTCAATATATGCACAACAGATGGATGTATACATAGGTTTATACACATGCATATGCATACATGTCTATATATCTTTCAAAATTGTCTCTTTTTAGGGGGAGTGTCTATATTCTAGGTAATCCTCATTGTTTGTAATAAAGTAGTCATGATGTGCTCAAGAAGGCTAGTCTACATCTGTTTGGAGTACATTTTATGCAGGGGATCAGGAAAAAGCGTGTTTTTATCTTTCTTTTTGTTTTTGCTTTGCACATGTGTGGGAATTTTCTCTTCCTGTTTTGGTTGCAAGCAACTAGAAGACAGAGGCTATCTTTTGTCTCTGTGGCAACTTATGTATGCAGTTGTTATGTTTGTCCTTCATTGTCAAAGACCACACCATCAGAGAAATGATGACATGACTTGCCCTTGACTTTGTTTTGAGTGAGGGAAGGCTATGCATGGTCACCAGCCCCACTTCTCCTGAGCCAAATGAATCCTATGACCAGATATTCATCAGGATGACTGGAGATGTCCCAGGATGCAATGGGAAACCTTGGCCCCTTTAGGACAAGGTCTATTCAGGTACTTACTTAGGGTGATGTAACTCCTATTCAGTGAATAGACCTGTTTAAGAAGTAGTCAGGAGATTGCCCCTTTAATGGACTCTTTCTCCTATGGTTATTCCTTACAATACCTCTATTTTAAAGAGAAGACAGAGGCCAGAAACATCCTCATTCCTTCCCAGAATGCACCCCTGACTCTCTTCAACTTGTTCTACAATCTCATCTCACCTTCAACTCACTTTTATTTGTTTTCCTCTATGAGAATATAAGTCAAAGAACAAGTGGGGAACCTACAGCCTTGAGGTCACATGGGGCCTTCTAGATCCTCAAGTGTCGCCTTTTAACTGAATCCAAATCCTTCAGGATTTCTTCTGTAAAATTTGGATTCAGTCAGAAGGCCACACTTAAGGATCTAGAAGCCCTGTGTAGCCTCAGGGTCACAGGTTCCCCACCCTAGAGTTCCCTTGAGAGGAAGGTCAGTCTCTATGCTTTATTCCAATTGCTTAGCACAGAGCTTGGCATGTTGTAAGCCTTTAACAAAAGTTTGTTTATTTGACTTAATATCTATCCTTCTTCTATCAATGTATATTTTTATCTCTCAGACTTTCTTGTCCTCTGAAAATTTTATCCCTGTTTTTCCATACATCATCCTTAGAATATGCAACAGATCACACCCATAACACGTAACGGAGTTAGAAATAGAACCTAGCTCTATCGATATTTCAATTGTGCCATATTGCCTCCTATTTGCTTTATAAAAATGTTCTCCCCTAATCCATTCTAATGGAGTGCAACTGCATTGGACTGACCATATTATTTGCATGCCAGCCTATGTTTGCCTAAAATGCATTTACAGAGATATCACACCAGGCAAATGCTCACATGGAGGTCAGAAGAAGTGATATGAGGACAATCTGAAGGTCTCCCTGAGGAATTTTGGAATCAATTGTGTGACATGAGAGACATGGGTAAAATGCTGATCAGTATAGTATAGCTGCATCACAGAAGGTATTATCCTCTGTGAGCAAGGAAGAATTTCAGTAGCTCCAAATAAACATGAGATACACAAATTTAGAAACATCCCCACTCCAAATGTTCCTCTGGGCTCTTTGCATCTGACTTACAGGAGAGCCGTCCAGAGCTCATATTGGTCTGATAAGCCATAATCAGACACATTTTGCCTTAATTGCAACATAGTGGTGGCATTTTGATCCTCTTCAAGAATGAACCAACCAACCAATCAATGATGGAGTATGGATGTTGATATATACAAATTTCTAGAGGACCCTCTCCTCTTCTAGGCTCTCTTTCTGGCTTCTTCTTTGGTGATTCAGAACACTAGTAGAACTGGACAGGAAGACACATGATTATAAACCAAGGATAATTCCTCTTGAAAGTAATGGATGTAAAATTGCTGTTTTTCTCTTTGCATCCCCTTGATTTACATTGCATTTGTCTAACTTTTGACTGTTACAACGAGTTGAAATACTCTTCTTCCTTTCCTCTGAATCCATCCACCCTTTCACTTCTGTGGATGCACTACTTTTTTCTTATGTTTTTCTCATTTGACTACCCTTCACATCATTTTCCATATGCCTTAGTTCTGTATTGTTGCATAATTTAAAAATATTCCTTCAACTAAGGCCCTTAAATTTATTTTCACAAATTTCTTTCAGGTTTTAATTGATTACTTAAAGGAATGTGGAGATAACTATTTTAAACATGTAACCACCTAACCTTACTCTTAAACAAAATACTCAAAATTGTGCTATGGAAGCCATAGTAAAACCTCATGAGTTTTATTAGACATATATTTCAGTGGTAGACAACCTATTTTCCTAGATGACTTGTTGGGACTTATTTTTCTAGATCCCTATTGTTTGGACATCTACATCCATTATTTTGTTGATAATTGAACCCACTGAATCCTTCAGGAACATCTGTCTGCCTGCCTGGAATGCCCTCTTTCTTCTTTACTACTTCTTCTAATCCAGATCTAGGCCCAGAATCCTGGCCTGGCCTGGACAGTGTGAATTTTCATCCAAAAGGAAAGAGGCCTCTTCCTTGTGGAGGGAGAAGAGAGCCCAATTCTGCATTCCATTCTTTAGGAAGACAGAGATAATTAGATAACTATCCCGAAGGAAAACATAAGCTCTGGAGTTACTGTGGAAGGGTTCAATGAAGACATTTCTTTAGGACAAAATCTTGTGGGTGAGACTACAGTGACTCAGTGATGAACATGGTGAGGAAGAATGTAGGCCTTTTTAATGAATTAGGAAATGTCCCTAGTATGGATATGAGACTTTTATCTGGAGATAAAGAGCAGAATGGAACCCCATCTCAATATCCATGGATGGATGGATCCTCAGGATGGGGGACTGTGAAGGAATTCAGGTGACATAAACGCAGAGGGATGGCTGCCTGTCCTTAGAAGGGTGACTTTGCTACTTGGTAGGTATTAGAGAGTGTCAGGAGCACACAAGGAAAGTCCTCCTTTCCAGGGTGGCCAGGCTTACATGAAGCTGATTTCACAATCCTTGCTCCTTTTTGGTACAGTTAAACTTTCAGCCTGGTTTCTACCTTCCACTGAGTGCACTTTCCTGTTCCCACTGTCAGTGGGTGGGTATTTTGGGAATGCAGTTTCATTTCAGTAAGGACCACTTCTCTTCTTTTCCCAGCATTTAGGTTCTATGTTTCTTGCTTCTGTGAGCTCTTTACAACTGATTCTTGAAGTTTAGAGGATCCTCCCTTCCTTTCTCCAACTGCCTTTCTCTATTTTATGAAAAAGAAAGTCAGTGTAAAGAACACTGGTTCTCTAGTCAGATGACCTAGGTTCAAATCCTTCCCTAGATTTATATTACTTATGTGCCATTGATTAAAACACTTAACTTTTCCAGACCTCAGTCTTTTTTTAAAGTGAATGTGCTTGACTAGGTCAGGGGTTCTTAGCTTGGGGTCCATGAACTTAAATAATATGTATATATTTTTTGATAAATATTTTAATATAAGTCATTTCCTTGGTAATTCTGTGTATTTTATTTTATTCATTTAAAACATTATTTTGAGAACATGTCCATAAAGTTCATTAAACTCCAAAGGGGACTGGGATTCATAGAAGGTTAAAAAAAAGATGGTTTCTGAATTCCTTTCTAGTTTTATATTCCTATGACTCCTCTGTGGCAGCTGGACTGGAGTGTGAAAATTACCCGAGGCTGTTTCTCACAATCTTTCATCAAGAAATAGTTAAAACTAACTGCTAAGGGGTTCTTAACATTTTTTTCGTAGACAGACTAAGTTGGGGATCCAGTTATGTCTATATACCCTGCCTCAGGGTAGTATCTTTAAATGCACAAAATAAAATATACATGATTACAAAGGAAGGCACTTACTTTTAGGAGAACCTAGGTTAAGAATTCATGTGAAAGAAAAGGGAAAACTGGACTCCTTTAGAAACTGGTTCGTTTAGAAATTGTGCCAGGGGAGAAAGTCCTGCATTGAGGATAAATGTGCTTTTCAATAATTTTTTCTACCCTTCTTTCTTAGTCTAAGTCTCTTTCTCCAAGTGATTTTTAGATTTCTGTATTTGATGACTCTTTTGGGTGACCTTTGGGCTATGATTGAAACATTTTGTTTTCCACATAGGGCCCCCAGGGCAAATTCGAAAAGTCTGGAACCATTGAGAATTTTAGTGAAAGCAAGAAAAACACCTCTATCTTCTTTTCAGGACACAGTGATTCAAAGAAAGGGTGTGATAAGTATACAGGTTTTAAATCTCCTAAGTTCAATTCACTTACGATCAGGAAAGAAGAAATACAAAGGGAGAAAAGAAATAGCATGTGTTCACAGCCACATGATGACCAGGTGGAGAGTTTAGGTAGGTAGAGAAAATGTTCAGGGCTGCCTCTTTCTGTAGCACCTGGCAGCCCATGAATTTCTTTTTCCTCATGTGAAAATGACCAGAGAACAGAATGAGACTTTGTCCATTCAATCCTTTTGTATACACTCACAAATTTGGATTGCCAGCCAATCCAAAGCCCTTTTTCTTATTAGCGCCCAACAAATCCGTGCAGGTTCTGAAGTGTTTATAGGTCCTTCCATCATCCATTTCCACAAACATCCTCACTATAGGTTCCATGTGGATTGTCAAGAGGTAGAACACATTGCTTATGTTCTAAAGACAGTGCTATTATGATTCCCATTTTTACACTTGAGGAAACTGAGGCACACAGAACTTAATTGACTTGCCCAGGGTCACACAGCGAGTAAGTATCTAAAGCTGGATCTGAATTCAGGTCTTCATGACTACACACTCAGCTCTCTATTGTGCTACCAGCTGCCTCTTAAGGACAGAGTTTGGTTCAGGGCAGCAGTTCCTGTAACCTTAGAGAAGCAGAGCAATGCTTAGCTTGTCATTATACTAGACAGACTTTGGGGTTTCTTAGCTTTTCTGTCTCTCATTTCCTAGCCTTAGTTGCAAGTGTGGGGTACCCGAGCTTGATACACGGCTTTCCCATTCAAAGGTTGCTGACTTCACCAAGTTGGGGCTCAGGATCTTCTCCTGGAGACCTGAGGTGGGACTGTCTAGGACATCTCTGGTCCTGCACTGCAGCCATGACAAGAGGGACCTTCCTTAGTGATTTTCCTAGCCTCATGGGATAAGAGACTGTTTACTCATTCTGCTACTCCTACTCTTCCAGGATTTTCCCAGCAACAGGGAATTTTATGTTCCCCTTAGGATGAGGGGTGGGGACAGGGCATCTTATGGTTCAGAATAAGGGGAAGTTGTGTTTAGGATAGATCTTAGGGTACCAAGGGCTTCAGAGAGTCATTTTTATTTTAACTCTTAGGGAACTGTTTCTGTCTACATCATTTTTCCACACAACCACTATGGAGGAGAATTCTTTAGGGGAAAAAGGAGCAAAGGTCATTGTCTTCAGTAGCTGCTTCCTACTGAACAGGGGTGAAGAGTCCTCTTCAGGAGCCAGAATAGGTTGGGGGAGGGCATGATCAGTGTGGAGTGCAGAATGCAGTGACAAGTGAGTCCAGGGTGGAGAAAGGCAAGCCACTCAGGGTCATCAAGGGCAGGGGTTGGTGTCCTAAACATTTCTGTGAGTGAGAAGATGCAAAGCAAACCAGGAGTTAAACAAACACAGACCAAGTATGTATAAGAGCAAGGAAAATGACATACAGGATTTTCTGATCTTACTATTTTCTCAAAAGTTTCCACTTTGATTCCAATTTCTTTTGGAGGATCAGATGCTATTGAGAATCCAACTCTACATATGTAGCAACACTTTGCAGGTAGAAACTTTCTATCTTTGAGCTTCATAGTTATATGGATGAATTTACTTACAAGAGACTGACTTTTACTCCATAGTCACCATAAAAGACTTGGGAGGATCCATAAGTAATTAATTCCAAAGCAGTTCATAGCAATAAGTTGCTTATAATGGAACGTGTTTGTACCACAGAACATAGAACACAGTATTAATTCCACAATAGTAACAAACTTTGAGTGAAGTTGACTTTTCCCTTAATACAAAAATATTCCATGTCACCTCCCTCGAAGAAAATTGTACCAAAATTCTTTTCCTCAAACTGAAAATACTTTGATCTAGTTTCAGTAATTAAGAGAACAGCAGCTAGGTCCCTCAATCAATTGTACCAACACACAATTATTTTAACATCATTTTGAAACTTTTAAGGACCTTATTCCATTTAGACATATATCTAGTAACAGACTTATGATCAGGCCAAATAGCCAATTAATAGATTGTTTAATGTATAAAAAGAATGTAATCTTAGGTTGAATATCTCACATCTTAAACACACATTCTAATGTGGCAACTCAGATGGTATCCCAGCCTTAGTCTATGGGATAATTGTGTTTGTACTTTCACAATTTTTTTCTCTCTTTGTCTATTTCCATATCATTCAGAAAGAATGTTCTCTTCCAGAGATTTAATCTTTCACATGGCTATGCAGGAGTACTAACTTACCCAATTGGGGAACAGAATAACTACCCATTCAGATTGACTACTTGCTTTGATTACAGAAATTTGCCGTAAAAAGGAAAAGCAAGGACATGACTAGATAAAACATCACAGTTTTGCAAACACGTAGTATCACTTCCAACCTTACAGTCAGACTCAGGAATACTCAGGTGGGAAACATTCCTTTTCAAGGGAACACTGGGGAATCTGAGCCTATGTAGAGGTTAAAATTGTCCTCTCAGCTGTTCTAGAGGAAGGTCTCTGCCTGTAATGGTCACATTTTCTCTGAGTCTCTTGTGGCATTTCTCTAAGATGGTGAATTGCCTATTGATGGAGTTTTATGATCCATCAGATACCTCAAAACATAGTTCCTTATAGTCCCAAGAGCTTTTACCTCACATGGCAAATTTCACTAATCAAAAATTTACCAGGACTCTCATCTCAAATTTTAAATTTGTCCTGATGCAAAAGCCAATTACTAGAGATCGTTTCTATATATTTTCAAATTCTCGCCAAAACAAGTTCCTTCTTTAGGAACTCTATGACTACTCAGTAGGAATTCTGCTACATAGAAGACTTTACACAGGCTTGATAAGAATTTATGACTAGATGGTTTCAACAGCCCTTGTTCTAGTGAACAACCTCATAATCTGATAATACAATTATTAATCTAACAACATGTATTATAAGGGAAATGGTTTTTCTAATAAAGTAGGTATAAGAATATAAGAAAATGCAGAAATACATCTACACCACCAGCATGTATTTAAAACTTGAACCAGAACCACTTAATTACCAAACAGGTGACTGTAATGTAGTTGAATGAGCAAATCAAATCTAGAGTCATAACCACTAGTGCTAACATTTTAATTTCTAAGGCCCAATTCTTTTAGCACTTTAAAAGCAAAGGTTATTATCCATAAATTCATGTTTTTGCCAACCTAGGGGGAACTCCTGCTGGGTCCAGCTGCAAGCATCTGGTGGCCAGCAGGCCAAGAGAGAAGGGAGCTCCTGCAGGCATCAGGGTGGGCACAGGGTGTATTGAGGTACAGAAGGAAGGGAGTCCCCATAGCTTTCCCAGTTCCTAGTGAAGAGTGAAATGAGGGAATTGGACTTACCCTTCCAACTAGACTTTGGAAGGTGCATCCAGGTCCATAGCCTCCAAGTGCTAGACTCGGAGCCTTCCAGTCTTGGCTGGAGAGGAGTTGCTTGTTTCTTTTCCCTTTGAGCCTTAGCAGACTTGAAAATGCATACCCCTCAATGGAGGGTAAGAAAAGGACAGGGAGAAAGGGGGTGTACATCTAGGCAGTTTTCCAGGCTCAGAGGCCCACCGACTCACCTCCCCAACATCCCACAAGGAAGGGGAACAACACAGGGTGCAGAGACTCTGAAACTGGGGCACATGGAACCCCAGAGAAAACCAAGTGCAGAAGTCCACTGGGCACAGAGACCCTGACTACAATTTGCAGGGATCCCCAAAGAAAACCAGGCACAAAGGCCCACAAGGCAGAGACCCTGAAACCAGGGTACAGAGACCCACCTACTCACCTCTCCCAAAATCCCATGGGGGAGGGGAAGGAACAATATAGGATAAACAAAGGTGCAGGAGGAACAACACAGGTTGAAAAGTCTGTTCAAGCAGAGCAAGGTGCCTTTTCCTTAGGTTTTGGAGACCAAATTTCTTACTAAGCTTGTTTTGTTTAGAAACCTCCTTCACAAATTACTTTTCTAGATTACATTGATCAGGCTGTGTCACAATGGAAGACTAGTCACTTTTCCTTAAGATCTCTTCCCCAAATTCCCTCCCAGCAGTCTCCAATCTGCCTCTCTACACTTTTCCCAGCATCCCAGGAAGAGGGGAGAAAAAAATGTGACCTACGCAATGTAAGGGCATCCCCTTATACAAGGGTCAACGGTCTTACTGATTCCCTAGAAGTCAATGGAGCTACAGATGTCACTGGCAGTATGTGGGCACTCCAGAAGTCTTACTGCTAGGGAGACAGTGGGAGCAGAAAGGTCTGGGGAAGAAAACAAAGCAAAGGGCTCTTACCTCTTATCCCAGTGGCTAGGAGAAGATCATCAGAGTTCAATTATATTTGGACTCCTACATTTCGACACCGTTATGTTGAAGAGCGAGATGGGAGAGCTAGTTCAAAATGTGAATGAATTCACTTAGACCTTCTCTGTAGCCATTGGGAGTTTCATTGACACAAAAGCAGGAGGAGGTATTATTTTCTTTTTTTTTCTTTTTTAATTTTTTAAAAATAAATTTATTTAACTTTTTACATTCATTTTCACAAGATTTTGGGTTCCAAAATTTTCTCTCCATTTGTCCCCTCCCCCCTCCCCAATACACTGGACATTCTAATTACCCATATCACCAATCTGCCCTCTCTTCTATCATCCCTCCCTTCCCTTACCCCATCTTCTCTTTTGTCCTGTAGGGCCAGATAACTTTCTATTCCCCATTACCT